>CM076570.1:380180916-380704647 GCA_034641835.2 Pinus albicaulis
TAAAATATTCCAAGAAAACCATGAAAAGAGGTTGAGACAGTTCTGGCAGTTACCTTCCCTGTTGGGTATGTGTTATATTCTTTCCATGACTAAGCATGCGCGGGGGCGTACCCCCTTTACGCTGGGCGCAACGGGGGGGGTCACAGGGGGGGCGGTAGCCCCCCCTGTCGGGGTCCGGGGCAGCGCCCCGGTGAAAATTTTTGGTCCTTAATTTCCGGTGGGTAGTCCGCGTCCATGGTTTTGTGCATGGTTTTGCACATGGTTTTGGGTGGGGTACGATGAGCCACCAGCTATTGTAGATCCTATTGAGAACTACTTAAGAGAAATGAACCATATGCCGCATGTATATATATGTTGTAACACTAAAAGGAATATAATGAAAAATCAAGCTGGTCGTCCCGATTTGGGATCCAGGGGAAAATCTCTGTGTTTATCTGTTTTATGTTTTATGCTCTCGCTATTGTTTATTTTCTTTTATAAGATTCGTGTGTAGATAATTTCTGTTCAAGGTTAAAACCTACATTTGGTATCGTAGTTGTTTCGCTCTCCAAGGGGATGCCTTTGTCGGCCGAGGGTTTTGGCACTCGTAATCTCGAGGTAGACCCCGTTCGCTGGGAGATCCGCTTTACTCCGATTCTTGCTGAAAGAAGATGGCGAGCAGCGGAAAGATAGAGATCGAGAAGTTTAATGGTCAGAGTTTTGAGTTGTGGAAGCTCAAGATGGAGGATCTACTGGTGGATAAAGATCAGTGGATCGCGGTAGATCCAGGTACTAAACCAACGGGAATGTCAGATGAAGACTGGAAGAAACTGGATCGGAAGGCTAAGAGCACAATACGGTTGTGTGTGTCAGATTCAGTATTGTTGAATGTATCTGGGGAAGCTACGTCGAAGAATTTGTGGGAAAAACTTGGGACTTTGTACCAATCTAAGTCTCTGGTGAATAAGTTGTTCCTGCGGAAAAAGCTGTATAACTTGAGGATGAAGGATGGAGACTCGGTGACAGAGCATCTAAACGCCTTCAATACCGTGGTAAGTCAGCTGTCATCTGTTGATATTAAAATCTCAGATGAAGATAAGTGCATCAGTTTGTTGTGTTCTCTACCAGACTTGTGGGACAGTCTGGTTATTGCAATAGGTAGCAATACAACTACCTTGAATTTGGATGACATTGTCTCAGCCTTGTTGTCGGAGGAAATGAGACAGAGAAATATGGAGGGTCAGAATGGAGATGCCTTATCTGTACGAGGAAGGTCCCAAAATAGAAACAAAAATAAGGTTTCGAGTGGGAGATCTAAATCTAGAGGGAGATCTAAATCTCCTGGAAAGTTTGTAAAGGTGTGCTGGAAATGCGAGTGAAGGGCAATTACAAAAGGACTCATAGATCTAAAGCTCCTGAGAAAGGAAAGGGATTTGATGATGCTCCTTCTGCAGAGGCAAAAACCACCTCAGATGAAGGTGGGGATGTGTATTTGGCTTCTTCTTCAAATACACATTTAGATCATGAGTCATGGTTGATTGACTCAGGTGCATCCTTTCACTTCACTCCCCATAGGGAGTGGTTCTGCGAGTATGAGAAATATGATGGTGGTGATGTCTTCCTAGCAGATGATAGGAAGGCCAGAATCGTCGGATGTGGAAAATTCAAGCTGAAGCTGCAAGGTGGAAGGATTAGAACACTTCCTGGTGTTCTGCATATTCCTTCATTGGCCAAAAATATGATTTCTATAAGCAAGATGGATGATGCAGGTGTAAAAACAGTGTTCGAGAAAGATGCCTGCAAGATGGTTCCTGGGGCAATCGTATTAATGCGAGTTCGGATCGAACTCGACAAGCTAAGGCAGTAATTATAGTTGATGGTGCAATGTTTATGGTTCCCCAAATGGAGTGGAAAGCTTAGCTGTCTCTGGAGAAAAGACCATGCTATGGCATCAAAGGCTTGGACATATTGGAGAGAAGGGCCTTCGGATAATACATAGAAATGGTATGGTAGAAGGTATGTCTAATTGATCTATGGATTTCGATTTCTGTGAACATTGTGTATATGGGAAGCAGAATCGGGTGAGTTTTCCTTCTGGTGCTAAGAGGGCGAACAACATATTAGAACTTGTGCACAGTGATGTGTTTGGACCTGTGTCAGTTCCATCACTGGGAAAGTCTGTGTACTATGTTTCATTCATAGATGACTTCTCAAGGAATACATGGATATATTTCTTGAGGAATAAATCTCAAGTCTTTGACAAATTTAAAGAATTTAAGGCTCTGGTGGAAAACCAGACAGAGAAGAAGATAAAGGCGTTGAGGACAGATAATGGTGGGGAGTTCTGCAAGAAGGAATTTGAAGAGTTCTGTAAGAAGTGTGGTATAGCATGATAGAAGACTACTCCATACACACCTCAGCAAAATGGAGTTGCAGAAAGAATGAATAGAACACTGATGGAAAAGGCAAGAAGCATGCTCAATGGTACCGGGTTAGGACAAGAATTCTGGGCAGAGGCAGTGGAGACTGCATGTTACTTAGTTAACAGATCACCTTCGTCAGCGTTGGAGGATAAGACTCCACATGAGGTATGGACTGGTAAGAAACCCTCTCTTTCACATCTAAGGGTATTTGGATGTGATGCATATGTACATGTTCCAAAGGAGAAAAGGACCAAGTTGGATAATAAATCAGAAAGGTGCATCTTTATTGGGTATAAGGATGGTTTAAAGGGTTACAAGCTTTGGAACCCAGAAACAAGGAAGGTTGTGTACAGCCGAGATGTGGTGTTTAGAGAAGTGAAAGATATTGTTAAACATGAATTCCTACCAAAGAAACCTGAGAAGATAGAGTTTGAGCTAAAGGAGGATGAATCAGACTCTACAATAGAAGAAGACTCAGAAGATGAAGAGCCACAAACTCCAGCTTTGAGAAGATCAGTTCGGGAAAGAAGGCAACCAGAAAGGTATAGTCCATCTGCTTTTTGTTCAAGTTTTGCCTTAACTATAACTGATGATGAACCCAGAACTGTCAGGGAGGCAGTAGATTCAGAGGATGGAAAACTCTGGAAGGAGGCCATGGTTGATGAAATGGCATCCTTGCACAAAAACGATGCATGGGATCTGGTGGAGTTGCCGGCTGGAAGGAAGTCCATTGGGAGCAAATGGGTGTTTAAGAAGAAGATGAATGTAGAAGGCAAGGTGGAGAAATACAAAGCTCGGTTGGTAGCGAAAGGTTATTCCCAGGTGCCGGGAATTGATTTTGGTGATATTTTTCTCCTGTTGCCAAGGTTACTTCTATTAGATTAATTTTATCTGTTGCTGCTGCATTTGATTTTGAGATAGAACAGATGGATGTGAAGACAGATTTTCTTCACAAAAGATTCCAGAAGAGAGATTCTACAAAGCAACCTTGGTGGTTTTGCAGAAGGGTAAGAGTTAACCGGCATGCAGGTTGTTGAATTGGTATGGGTTGAAACGGCCATTGTATGTGGTATCGTAAAATTTGATACCATATATTATAGACTGGCTCGTCAGAAGGGGTGAGGATCAATGTTTATTTTTAAACACCTTTGCATCTGAGCATTTATTTGGTCTTGTATGTGGATGATATGTTGTTGATTGAAAATGACAAAGAAATTATCCAAGATTTGAAGACCCAACTATTCTCCAAATTCGACATGAAGGATCTTGGTGCTGCAAACTATATTTTTGGCATGGAAATTAAGAGAGATCGGGCAAAGAGGAAGCTCTGGTTAAACCAGAGGAAGTATGTCGAGACTATATTGCAGAGGTTCAATATGCAGGATAGTAAACTGGTGAATGTTCCTATTCCTGTAGGTGTAAAGCTGTCTGCTGAACAGTGTCCCAAGACACAAGAAGAAGAGGAGTATATGTCCCATAATACATGCACGACCACTGCACATAAAGGGGGGAGTATTGCTGTGTTTATGTCAGTATGTCAAACTCAGGAGAGGAGCATTGAACAGCAGTGAAACGGGTTTTCAGATATTTACGTGGCACTAGTGATTATGGCTTGTGCTACCAAGGAAGACTAGGATTGGAAAGAATGTTGGACATTCGTGGTTTTGTTGATGCAGACTGGGCTGGAGATCTGGACCAAAGAAGATCTACAAGTGGGTATGTTTTTAGCCTATTTGGAGGCGCAGTCAGTTGGATGAGTAAAAGACAGTCTGTAGTGGCTCTTTCAACTACAGAGGAAGAATACATAGCAGCCACTCATGCAAGCAAGGAAGCAGTTTGGTTGCAAAGATTGTGTTCAAGTATGGGGTTGGTACAACAAGCTATAAGGATAGACTGTGATAGCCAAAGTGCAATTTTCTTGGCTAAGAACCCTGCTTGTCATTCAAAGACAAAGCACATTGATGTTCAATATCACTTTGTTAGAGATATGGTTGAGGCTAAAAGGGTGTTGCTGGTAAAGGTGGACACTTTGAAGAATGTTGCAGATGCATTAACAAAGTTTGTGAGCACTCAAAAGTTCTCTTGGTATAGAGAAACAATGGATGTTGAAGAATTGGGCCAATGACTAAGCTCTCTTGTGACCCCCTATGGAAAGAAAACAACAAGTGGGAGAATGTTGGGTATGTGTTATATTCTTTCCACGACTAAGCACGCGCTGCACGCAATGGGGGTCAAAGGCGTAGTCCTCTCTCGCTGGTCTGGTAGCGGCCCTGAAAATTTTGGTCCCACTGCGGGTAGTCTCAAGGCCCATGGTTTTGTGCATGGTTTGCACATGGTTTTGGGGTACGATGGTTTTCGGCCCCTGGTATTTTGTAGATCCGGTCAAGGGAACTACGGTTATGTTCTAATCCAGGGTTAATGGATTGGGGTTTATGTATGCTTCGGCATGTATATATATGTGTTGTAACACTAAAAGGAATATAATGAAAAATCAAGCTGGTCGTCCCAATTTGGGATCCAAGGGAAAATCTCTGTGTTTATCTATTTTATGTTTTATGCTCTCGCTATTGTTTATTTTTTGTTATAAGATTAGTGTGTAGATACTGTTTTATGTTTTATGCTCTTGCTATTGTTTATTTTCTGTTATAAGAATCGTGTGTAGATATTTCTGTTCAGGGTTAAAACCTACAGTTTTCTGGTAATGGATAGGGAGCTGGCAGTGTAGGTTGAGAGAGGGGAATTGTTCCAGCTGGCTGATTTGCAGGTCTTTTCCAGTTTTACTGCCAGGCTTTACTCGGCGAAGTGGAGGGGGACCATTGTGTTGGATAAGCATTGTTTTTCCAAAACGGTGGGAAGAAAGGAAAATTTGGCCAATTAGTTTGGTTTGTTTGATTTGGCCATGATGATGGAGGAAATGGCTGTTGTGACCAATTGGGGAAAGGTGGCTGATTTTTCCACATTCCATTATACTGTTCAGCATTATATTGAGGAGGCTGAAAAGAAGACAATGGATCCATTGGCATACCTGATTGTAGTGGCTGCCATTGTTAGCGCTGATTAGGTAAGCATACCACTTCTGATTCTTCTTCTGCCTCTTTATAGACTGCTTTTAAACCAGGAAGAGAGGTACATCTTTCTGTGGGGTGATGTTTCATTCAAATGGCACAAAATTTGATTATATCCAGCGGGCATTCTTTGTAGCTGTGTTTCTTCCTGCATTTAGGACAAAATATTGCCAAATTTTTTTCCTCTTCTGCTTGCTTCTGTTTGGCTTGCATAATCTCGAACTGCATGGTTAGAGTCCCTAGAATATCTAATTTAAAATCTTCCAGCAGATTTCCAATCTCTGCACAAGTTACACCTTCACTGGAGGTCCTATTATCCCTTGTGATCATGTCACATTCTGCTGATTTTAGCCTTGTATTGCCTCTCAAACTCCTGATACATAAGTCAATAATGTTAGCATATCTTTCCTGATATATATCACCTTTTCCCATAATATTTAATGTTTCAACCCATTGATCCTTCATCCCCCTAATTAAAGTATTTTTTAGCACATTATTAGGTAAAGGTAGAGACGCATAAGGAGATCTCTGGAGATTGTATTGAAATCGTTCCACATATTCTTCCAGAATTTCGTTGGGTTCTGTTGTCATTTGAAATATTTCATATTTTAGCTCCCGAGACCTGCAATAATCCTAATATTTCTTTAGAAATGCAGCTTTCATCTGATCCCAATCATTTATAAAATCCCCACCTAGCCCCATAAACCATCGTAAGGCTGCTCCTTTTAATGTGGAAGGAAATAGTTTTAATTTTTGGGGATCGGTGGTATAGTCATACCCCTGCATAATACATCGAATTCAAACAAAAATGCATCTGGATATTTCGATGTCAAGCCATGAAATTTAGGAATATGTTAAAGAAGGATGGCTTTCATGGGTGCATTAACTGCAGTATCCACAATGGGATATTGCAGTGTGGAAGTTTGTTGGGGTGTTTCCTGGTTCTGGTTCTGGTTCTAGGCCATTTGATCAAATATGTGCCAATATCCTTCTGGGATCTCAAGGGAATTCCTAGGCTGACTGGAAGGAATAGGAATGACCTTGACAACACTCCCTTGATTTGGAATAAGAAGTGTTACTTGCTGGCCTACTGTCAGAGGAGATTCAGGTCCTTTGTTTTGAATGATGTTGACAACGCTTCCCTTATCTGGGTTGCTCACTGTTTGGATTATTTCAAGAGGAGATTTTGGTTCTTCTATTTCCCCCGTTTTGCCTTCTCCTTCGTGGATACTACTAGAGTTCCGTTCTTGTGGAGAAATTAGGCAGGAATTCTCAATTTCTTGGGAATCTTTCTCAATTCCTTCCATTTGACTATGTATCTCAGCAAGGGCTATAGATGGTGACTTTTTGGCCGGAAGGGAATTAGTAGGCTATCTATAAATCACTTTCCTAGGTCCTGCTGATGGCTGAGATTTAGTTTTCTTAAGGATTTTGTCACTGAAAGTTCTTCGCCCAATGGTCATCGGTCCCTTAGTTTTTTCGGATTTAGGAGGAATTTTGTTTTGTTTAGCTTTTCTATTCATTCGGAAATGATCAACACTCTGGAATTGAACAACAAATACTAACTAATGAATCTGAACAGCAACTCTGTACTTAAAGGAATCAAATAGCTAATCCTACCAATCTTGTCGACAACAAACTTTATTAAGTAGTCGAAAGGAACAACAATCCAATGGAACAGCGAATAGAGTTAAATGTTGAACAACAAAGCTCTATAAGTAATAACAAGATGAATGTTGCAGGAATTAAGATCTTTGTTGAAATGGAATAGCAATGCAATTCATTAGCATGCACAACAATATCAATAAGCAATTCAACAGTAATCAGTTAACTCTGGAATCATAATAAAACCAAACACAATTATCACACAACAGTATTTAAAGGATAGAAATACAAACAGCAGGTTAATTCCACCAGGGCTGGGCCCTTAGCACCAGTGAAACACTGCTGGGTTACTTCACAACTTGAGGAATAGAACGAAAACACGTCTTTGTATTAATTGAACATAAAAATGTTTACAAGCGACTGCTCTCTGATCACGAGAGTCAATAAAGTGTAGAATTACAAAAGGAATGCCTTTTATCAATGATTCGACTCCTTCAATATCTAAAGGCATTGCCTTATATAACAATCTCAACGGACAAGACAAGGAACAAGATAATATTTGAACAGCGATCCCTCAGGATCGAAGGATCTTGAGGGATTCACTTCTTTTCTTTTTTTAGCTGTCACTCGATCTCTTTCGGCTGAAGCTGAGCTGTCCCCTGCCTTCTCTTAACAATGCATTCCAATTTTCTTCTCTTTGGCCAGATATGGTGTATCACTAGAGGAACAACAGTTTCTCCTGCTTTAGCCTCACCTTTGGTATAGCTGTTCACCTCGCTTAATTCCTGTTTTTGACAACAAAAGGTAGTTTTTAGTTACTTTTTACAATAAACATAAGTCTTTGCAATTCTACCATAATTTTATAATAAATCACCTTTCTAGAGTAAAAAGAGTTATGTCTAAAGTAAAAGAATGAATAAACACATCGTGAATTCATACCTTTTTCAACGCTCAATGCCCGGTTTTGTTTCCAATTCAACTCGTAAATTTTTAGAGTGTGTTATGATTTGTGAAACAAAGGAAGATATCAAACTAGAAGATGAAATTGAAGACATTCCTATAATTTCATCCCATGACAGTATTCCTATTGAAATTGAACTAGGGAAGACACTTAATATCAACCGAAATATGTCATAATCCTAGACAAAGCAGCTTTTAAAAGTCCTTCAAGACCATTAGGATTATTTTTCCTAGGATTATAAGGACATGAAGGGTATCCTTGCTAATTTATGTACTCATCATATTTATATTAAGGAATATTTCCACCATATTAGAAAACCCCAATGGAGAATGAATCCTTCTCTAAAGAACATTGTCAAGGAAGAATTACAAAAATTATTGGATGTAGGTTTCATTTACCCCATCTCGGATAGCCAATGGGTGTCTCCGCTGGTTATTGTTCCCAAAAATAATGGTAAATGGCAGATCTACGTAGATTATAGGGAGCTAAACGAGGCAACTCAAAAAGACTATTTCCATTTGCCATTCATTGACCAAGTTTAGGACACCTTGGCTGGGAAGAAGTTATTTTCCTTCCTAGACAGGTTTAGCGGGTATAACTAGATCTATATAGCCCTAGAAGACCAAGATAAAACAACTTTCACATGCCCATGGGGGATCTTCACATATAGAGTCCTCCATTTGGCCTTTGTAATGCACCTGCAACCTTCCAAAGGGAAATTCTGGGAATTTTTTCTGATTTAGTCAATGAAAATGTTGAAATCGAAATGGATGATTTTAATCCATATAGAAACTCATTTGAAGAAGGGCTAGAAAATCTGGAAAAGGTACTCAAAATATATAAGCAGACCCATGTATCTTTGAGTATACTCAAATTCCATATGATGAGGGAAGAAGGAATAGTATTGGGACATTTTCTCCCAGCTGTTGGAATTCGAGTTGATCTGGCCAAAGTAGAGGTAATATTGCATTTCCCAGTACCCAAGACACCCACACAGGTGCGTAGCTTTATTAGTTGTGCTGGTTATTACAGATTATTTATATAAAACTTTGCTATGATAGCACATCCAATTTTCCAATTGCTAACAAAAGATGCAGAATTTTTGTGGACAGAAGACTGTGAAGCGACTTTCATGAAAATGAAGGCATTGGTTTGAAAAGATCCAATCCTTTGAGCACCTGATTGGGAATTTCCATTTCACATACATGTTGATGCCTCTTAGACAACAGTAGGATCAGTCTTAGGACAGAAGGTAGACAAAACAATGTATGCAGTTTACTATGTCAGCAAGAATTTAATTCCTGATGAATTGAATTACACTGTGATTGAAAAAGAATTCCTGGCTATCATCTATGCTATCAACAAGTTCTAGCACTACATCACCGAGTATCCAACTTTCGTACATACTAATGATGTAGCAATAAGGTATTTTATGAATAAACCTATCACTCCTGATTTCATTACAGGATGGTTGCTATTGCTTCAATAATTTGATATCGAAATAGTAGAAAAACAAGGAAAAGATAATGTAGTTTCTAATTTTCTGTCTAGAATGGATAAAAATGATGAATGCATTCCTATAGAAGAAATTTTTCCCGATGAGCATATTTTTTAATTTCTACTAACCCTCCGTGGTATGCATATATTTCCAACTATCTTGCTACAAGGAAGGTGCCTCATCATTTTTTATATAGGGAATAATGAAAAATTATTCATCACAGTGCCCGATATTCCTAGATGGCAGGGTACCTCTTTCATATAGGAGTCGATAAGGACATTTGGCACTGTGTATCTTGGGATGATATTTATGAAGCACTGAAGGCTACCCTTGATGGCCCTTGTGGGGGGGGGGGGGCATTTTTGCGATAAAATAACCGGCCATAAGGTGCTATAAATGGGATATTACTGGCCTTCTATCTTTCAGGTTACGCAAAATTATGTCTGGAGGTGTGATAGTTTCCAGCGCATGGGGCAAGACAGTAGAGTTGATGAAATTATTTTACAGCCACAGGTATTCCTCGAACCTTTTGAGAAATGGGTTATCAATTTTGTTGGACCTTTCAACCCACTCGCCCAGCAAAAGGTTCAGATTTGGGTCTGCACTAATTACGTGACTAAGTGGGTAAAAGCCAAAGCTGTTCTGAAAGCAACATAATAGGTTGTTTTAGATTTTCTATTTGAAGAATTTTTTTCCCCGTTACAGTACTCTGATGGATATTGTTTCAGATGGAGGAGAAAAATTTACATCACACATGATAGAAAAGCTTATGAAGAAATATGGGGTCAAGCACAGGGTAACATCTCCATACCACCCCCAGGTAAATGGACAAGTAGAAAGAAAAAACAAGACATTGGAAAATATCTTGAAAAAAAATGTGGCATACCATCGTTGGGATTGGGCTCAGAGGCTTCTTAAAGCTCTCTAGGAATACATAACAACATGGTGGAACACAACTAGGATTTCACCATTTGAGTTGGTTTATGGGAAATCCCTGTTGTTTCTGATATAATTTGAAATCAATACACTTAGAATAGCTCTTGAAGTTGGTTTAGATCTGTCAGATGCCGAGAAATAGCGATTAGCTCAGCTTAATGAATTAGATGAAATTTGTTCAATGGCTATCCAGAGGACTACTGCTATTTAGTAGCAGAGGATGAAATGGTACAATAAGTTTATAAAAAACAAGGTGTTTCATAGGGGAGACTCGGCAGTACTTTATGACTCCCATTTTAAATATTTTAAGGGAAAGCTTTACACTCACTGGATGGGACATTACGAGGTGGACACTATGTTTGATAATAGAACAATCAAGCTAGTTACAATTGATGATACATGTGCTTCTTTCATAGCAAATGGACATTGCATAAGATTACACCACCATCCAACCTCTACGTATTCTTCCATGAAACATCTCTTCGAGAAATTTGGTTTGAAGGTTATGAGCGCAGAGAACTCTTCCTTTGCATCCTCGCTCTAAAAAAACTAAAAATAAATAAATAAAAATAAATAAAATTATAAAATAAAGGATAAATAATTTTTAAAATGTATATATAATAATAATAATAATAATAATAATAATAAGTATTGTTACAATTTATTTGTTGTCTTTTTGCATGGATCACTACTAAGGAGTAATGTTTCAGAGCTTGATAATTTTCTAAGTATCGATGTTGTTACTCCTTGGATGCTGCTACTCATGATGCTATTACTCGTTTGCTGCTACTCATGATGCTATTACTCCTTGGTTGCTGCTACTCGATGTTGTTACTCCTTCAATGCGGCTACTCATGATGTTGTTACTCGGTTGCTACTACTCATGGTGCTGTTACTCCAGATGCTATTACTCCAGATGTTATTACTCTGGATGCTACTACTGGTGATGCTATTAATCCAGATGCTGCTACTCATGTTGATGTTACTCTAGATGTTGTTACTCTGGATACTTCTACTCTTGATGTTGTTACTTCGGATGCTGCTACTCATGATGTTGTTACTCCAGATGTTGTTACTATGAATGCTGCTACTCATGATGATGTTACTCCAGATGTTGTTACTATGGATACTACTACTCATAATGCTTCTACTCGATGTTGTTACTCCAGATGCTGCTACTCCAAATGTTGCCACTCGCAAAGCTGCTATTCGATGTTTTTATTCTGAGTGCTACTAATCGCAATGTTGTTACTCTAGATGATGATACTCCTTGATGTTGTTACTCCATCCGCATCATTACTGCGCTTTTATTCTACCAAATTTCACTTCCTCCAGGTATTCCACCAAGTATGTCTCCATTTGACTCTTATGGGTTTATTTAAATATTCCATGGAAAAGACATTGATGCCATGGATGACTACTTTTAGGCTGGGGGGGTGCCATCATAACTAAACGATGATGTAATGATGATTCCAAAAATCAGTATTACAACTTCGTGTGATGGTACACCATATGATCCTTAGCATATTATGTATAATCATTAAGGATGTATTGGGATTCGCAACACGCGTATGATATGAATCGGTTAGTCCTTTCCACCTCATAGGAAATAATTACTATTTCATTCACTGCACTTACCATACTTTTCCATGATTTTCTTTGTTTCCCGAGAATCAGCATCCGTATTTACCATTATTACCCCTCATTTTTCACCATACTGTTTTTGCCAAATTTGGTACCCACCACTCTTTCCAACGGTCTTCTGTTCTAGAGTGTTGTTACAGTATTTGTAGGATGGGCAGACTGGTTGTGCAACATGAACCTAAAAACACATTCTTAGTCCACAACAATTGAGATGTGTGGCAAGTTTTTGTCAATGTAGGATAGGATATCTACTTTGATATATTGTTGGGTTTTGAAAAAGAAATCGTAATAGATTTTTCTCTTAATTTGAATGAGAATTTCTTGCAGGTCAGAGGATTAGAAATTCCTGTCACAAAATAAGTAATTATGAAAGTTAGCGGGCTAGGACAGCAAGCACAACAGTGGTTTACTAGGATAATTCCCCTCCTGGAGTTTCTCAAATTGTTTCTACATGCATGAGAAAGCATCGTTCAATATGGGAGAGGATATGAGTGCAAATATCTACCATATCCATGGAAAGAAATAGCAGGTTTTGTAATGAAATACATAACCTCTGAAGGATGAGCCACAAATCTGTTAAAATATCATTTAAAAATATTGGCTCACCTTCGATTTCCACAGGCCTAGGTTTATTCCTTAAACATGCCTTTATTTCTATTAAAAAAGCTGCAACATATGGAAAATTCTGCTAGGCATTTATGCCAGATGCTGACAATTCTCTCCAATCATCGATTGGTTCGTTTATTGGTCATGCATGCAATAGTTCGATATGAAGTTTCTTCGGAAGAATATTGCAAGTAATCAAAAGAAGAGATAGTAGCTATCATTGCTTCTAGAGAGGAAGAACCAACACCTTCGACTGATTTAGCAGAAGAAGAACAATCAGAGGAGATGGAAATAGACCAGGAAGAACCAGGAAAAATGGATATGGAGGTTGATCAGGAAGAACTAGAAGAAATAGGAATAGAGGATACAATTGGTGATACAGTCAAGGCTACCACACAAGAAACATCCTTGCCTGAAGAACCTATAGATGAAGTAAGTATGGGTATAGCGCATGAAGTTGAGACTGTCTTACAGTCATCGAATTTCATTAATGAAGAACAGGAAGGTGGAACATCAAATAGAGGGATGGCAAGTGATGTTGTTACGCAAGAAACAAAATCACCTGCCCAAGCAAATATGAGTATCGAAACAAGCTATGGTGTCACAAGAACCACCCCTAATTCAGTCAGAACAAGGAGGCAGGGAGGAATTAATTCATGAAGTCGACATTGTCCCACAAGAACCAGTATCGACAGTAGGAAAAGAAGTAATGCACAAAGAATAGGGAGATAGAGAAGAAATAACCTGCAAAGTTGACACTGCTCCACAAGAACCAGTATTGACCACAGGTGAGGAAGTAATGCATGAAGGACAGCATGAAAAAATGAAAACGATCCTCAAATTCGACACTATTACATAATAACTAGTTTCGACCCCGAGTGAGGTAGCAGTGCATGAAAGTTTGGCCCAATTTGGAAAGAAGGAAGATGAATCTATTCCCCATTCTCCTTTTCAGTCTATGATGCCTAGAGGGGCAAGGAGGTTTTAGTTGTCCCAATGATTAATGGAGGAGATCACTATCCCAATAGTACTAAGGTTCGTCGACTCAGGGAAATATATGACCAATATTGGTCCATCAATTACTAATTCTCAACAAGGGCACCCAGAGGCTCAAGAAGAAAAAGAAATTTCTGTGGAAACACCGAAACATAGGATGGCCGATGAAAGCACTGACCGAGGTAAATGAGAAGGAGAATTATTGTGAATAAGGGGAATGAAGCTAGAAATACCTAATAGAAAAACCAGGTGATTCATCAACAACATTCCACCGCCTCCTAAGCCTCCTACAGGCCTGGGAGATGAATTTATTATCAAACAAGAGTATTTTGAATTGTGAGAGAAGAATATTACCTCTGAAGAAAATGTATCAGCTTTAGCTCAATGAAATCATGTGATTAAAGAAGGAAGTTTAGGAGCTGAAGAGGCAAGTATCTCTGTTGAAGAAGAAGGTAAAAGTATATAAGTGGTAGGCAGTAAAACCTAAAATTTAGGTCTCCTCTACGGCTACATAGACTGGTACGATTGAACATCTATTTGAAGGCTAGGAATTCTTCCTGGCCACTGAAATTTCGAGATGGTAGTCTATTGCGAATGGACATAAGAAGGAGACAATGCAGGTTCAAGAGCAGGCTGTCATGATTTTTACAGGGTATATAAACCAGTTGGACAGAGCACAGTAGAGGCAAGAAAAATAGCAGGGCAAGATAAAGGAGTTAGAAGAACAAATGCAATTGTTGCAATCAGATAAGGAGAACATCTTTTCCTTAGTATAGTAGGTAATGGCCTGTAGACCTCCCGCACATATTTATGCCTTATTCCTTCATGAATAGTTTCTTTTCTTTTTCCTTGAGAGTATATATAAGGAAATTTTTCACGAAATTGAGGATCCAATCGAGTTCCTCCATATTTTGAAAATTCATGATATCATAGGTCAACACTGAATGTGCGAACTCTACGTGCATGGTTACTTCCTAAGGCATGATCAGGCCTTCAACCCTATTCCATTCATGGGGGATATTCATTTAATAGCCTTCACCATATACACTATTAATCAAATTAAATGGAGAAAGGCCTATGATATGTTTGAAGAAAACCAAGTTACGAGGTCGCTAATGATGAGGAGGGAGCATGGCTACGCAAAAAATATTTATAACAATCATTTTACCTTTTTACAGATTGAAGGACATAGGGGACATATGCTGACAACCCAGAAATGGTGTTCTCACCTCTGTGTCAGACATATAGTAACTTTATGAAACGAAGTGCTAGATAGTTGTTAAAGGGGGTAGATGTTGTCATCATCAGCCATCAGAGGTCGAGAACCTTTTGGAGCACCCAAATTTACCTTAGCATTAGAAAGAGTGCCACGTTTTGTAGTATGCATTCATAATTGTGACTTTTGGTGGATGGGCCTGAGGTTTTAGTTTTCCCTCATTTGGTTGCGAGCAGAGCAATATACTCCTGCATACAAAGTTAGCCCAGATTGGTGGAAGGATGTTGTTCTGACAGAAGGTTATAAACCCCCTGGGACAGAGATGGCTGAAGAATATGACCTTGCATAGCTTCATGCCAGCCACAGTCATTCCAACCCAAATCTGAGAACACGACGAGCTGCATGAGGAAATGCAAATAGACCAGTTGGGGGGGAGCTATTCGGTACCAAATCTGTACACTTTTCTCTCCTATTTTCGCCCACCTTTCTATCTCTTTGTATCACTAATTTTCCTAAAACACACGAGGTAAACCCCTTCCCATTGCCTTATATGGAATATTTTATCAATGAAGTAATAGATGTGGAGGTTTTACCTTTGTAAGTATTCGCTCTATTATTTCCACAGATTTGGAAAAGTAAAGGGGATTACATTTTCAAGCCATGAATAAACTCTGAATTCTCAGCGCTATCTCACCATGCTTTAACAACGCAACATATTCCAACTTACCCCAACTTTATTTCAAGATTTTCGTGGTTTTCTTTCGGCAACTAATTTGTTGTTCTAACAAATGTATACTTGTAGTTATTTAGTTGTTAGAGAGAAATTACAGTTCCCTGAAAATTTGTATAAAAAGGGCCTCAGGGTTGTGAATAAGGGTAAAGAAGAAAGAACGTATATTGTAACCGAAATGCTTTTAATCAGTTGAATACAGTGTTTTTTTGTTTCGTTTGTGAGCTGTGAGTTTTCCGCAACCCTGATCAGAGAGTTGGGCCCACTCTTCTAATAATTAACTACGTTATTTTCCCTTTTGTTGATTCCATATTTTTGTTTATCATTGTAACTGTTGTTCTAGTATGATTCTGTAATTGCTGTGAATACTTTTATAATTCTGAAATCCATGTTTAATTGTTGTTATAGTAGTTTTTTAGCTTTCATTGATTAAGCTTGTGATTCAATAGCAGGTTATGTTATTTCTCTTGCATATACTATGAGCGTTAGTCTTGAAAAAACTAATATTTGTTCATATTTGGCCACCAACAAAGTCGACATCCCATTTTTCAAATACATGCATTATCCTTACTAGTTGTAGGGGTAGTTCATCGCGGTGTGAGGGTTTCCATGTTATTTGAGATACATCACATTTCTTCACGTACTTTTTGTTGTATTTGTGCAATATAGGCCACTATATCCCTCCCTCCAATATCATTCTTGCGGTAGGCTTTGCTCCCACATGCCCTCCCGCAACTCCACTATGATATTCCCACAATATATATGCTCTTTCATGATCTAATACACATATTTTTATTATTTGATCTGGACCCATTTTATATAATTGTCCTACTATGAGTTGGTAATCGATTTCTTTAACAACCAAATGCCTTCTCTGAGTTTTTGTATATTCTTTTGGGCATCATCCTGTAGCTAGGTACATGGAAATTTTTTCTAGATAATAGGGGACGGCTTCTATTCAAAAGAGGCCTACATATGGTAGTTTTTCATCAAGTGGTCCTCCATTTTCTCCATTCTCCAATCTTGATAGATGGTCAGGTCTGAAATTATGTCTCACTGGCTTTATTATGACTTCAATAGTAAATTTTTGAAACAATAGAAGCCATGTGAAAATTATGCCTTCCAGAACAGGTTTATTTACTAAATACTTTAATTCAGAGTGATCTGCAAAAAAATTAAAAGTACCTCCAAGTAAATAGTGGTGGAATTTCTGTAGGGAATAGACCATCGCCAGAGCTTCTCTTTCATTTGCTGTGTAAATATTCTCCACAGTCGACAACTTCCTACTTGCAAGATATACCATATGGTTTATGTTGGTTTCTCCTGCTTGGGCTAGCACGACCCCCAAAGGATTGTTTGAAGCATCAATGTGCACATGGAACTTTTTATCCCAGTTAAGATGAGTGAGAATAGGTGCACTTGCTAATTTCTCCTTTGGAATTTCCAACACCCTGCTGCATTCCTCATTCTATGTAAACAGTTTTTCCTTTCGTAACAGCTTTTCCAGTGGTGTTGTGATCCAAGAATAGTTGCAGATAAAACTTTTGTACTATCCTATGTGTCCAAGCAATGATATCAAGTGTTTAACATTATCTAGGGCATCTATATTTACAATTACCACCACCTTGGCAGTGTCCACACATACTCCCTTTTTACATATGACTTGTTCGAGTAATATTCTGAAGGGAACTAAAAATATGGACTTATTCTATTTTAGTGATATTTGAAGCTATTTGCAACGGTCAAAAATTATCTGAAGGAGGCTTGCGTGGTTCTTAACAAAACTGTATACTATCCATTCATCCATTTACACTTCTAGAAACTTGTGGATATACTCTTTGAAAGCTACTATCAATATTCTTGAGAATACAACTATTGCATTATTTAACACAAAATGCATTACGTGATAAGCATATTTTCCCCATTCAGTAGTGAACATGGTTTTTCTTTATCCTCCTATGCTATTTAAACTTGATGATAGCCAGAGAATCCATCTGTGAATAAATATGCTTCACTTTTCGCCACATTACCTAGGACTTCATCACTGAATGGTGTTGGTAAAGTATCATGGATACACGCATTATTTAGACTCTTGTAATCTACACATACCATGATTTCTGACTTCTCATTTTTATTATTTATCACTATTGGACTAACCCACTCTACCAACTCAAATGAGAAAATCAATCTTGCATTCAACATATTTTCTATTTATTCTGTGACTTTCTCTTTCACCCTTGGGTTCAGGTGGTAAGGTCTATGATTTACTGGTTTGGCATCATGTTTCAGTATTATTTGCATCTCCCCAAAATCTCGCTTGATGCCTTTTAGTGTTGCTACCGAAGACGAGAATAAATCCTTGTATTCATTTAGAAAATAAATATTTCCTTTGTGGCCTCTTCATTCTAATATTCCCCTATAGATGTTATCTTGGGTTTCTATTGACTGCCAATATTTTGTTTATTTTTCCTTAGGGGTAACATGTGCAGTACTTCAGTTGTAGGTTCCTCCTATATTTGATGTTCTCCATCATTTTCTTCGAATGAAAAATGTGTGAGACTTTCCAAATAATCATCATCATCTATTTCCTGGTTTATTTTCCCGCATGTTACTGCTTCCTGATAATTAGACTTGGGTATCTAATCTAACACATGTTTCTTCAATTTCTGCAAGTTCTGAACAAAATAGAATTCCTTTGATCGCCTGCAAGGTCTTTATAAACTTTTCACTATCTCCCTTGAAAGAGAAAATTTGTGTAAACCTTTCCACTACTGTCTCCCATCTACTTATTTGCCTCTTATTTTTGTTTTTCAAGTACAAATCTTGTGGAATGGTATCTAATGAATGTATGAAGTTATGAACCCAGAATGATTTTAGGTATCTCTCCATTTCCCACTTGTATTCACAACTTATTATATGTACTTGGGGATCCAAAAATCCTTTGTACTTCTCTTTTAGTTGTAGTTCTGAAGAGAGTTGCAGTGATTTTCCCGCCACCTTATTGAAGTAGATTGCAATGCCACATCCATGAGAGAAACCTTACGCTCCCCTGGCACGTTACCTTCAATTTTGGTAATAAAATTATTTAGAGTTTGCATCTTAGTAAGGTTGGGGTAACCCCTTACCTCTGTGTTGATCCAACTAACTCCGAGAATAGAAACAAATATTCTAGTATTGATCTCATATCTGCCTTGATACCAATCATCCCATTCAACTTTCAATCCAACATCATACCTTTGAACAGTTCACCAACTTATTTTTCCTCATGCTCTAGGGTTAATGTAATCTTCTCTTTTTCCTGCCATCATTTGGTAAAGTTGATCGAGAATTTCTACATCTTCCCGGGCCCCGACAGTTTCTGTATACCAGGGTCCCTGATATCGATCCAATGGTTGGACCATTCAAGGGAGATGCTACAAAAAATGGAAAAATGGGAACAGGGATATGGTTTTCGAGACCTCTAGTAGTTTGAGGGAGTTAAGAGCACATCATAGGGCACTAATTGCTGAGAACTGTCCAGAAAGGGCAATACGAGAGTTTGAGAAGCATAAGAGGAGTACACAACAAGGAGAAGAGGCATCACATATGACAGGGAGGAGAGAAGAGGAAGTAAGACCCAAAGTAATGGAAAATTCCATGAAGGAAGTTGTATAGGTTCAGTGGAGCCCATCTGAAACAGAGAAAGGAAAAAATTCCAATGAAGAGGACACGCGCCCGGAGGATGAGTCCTATGTGGAGCTACATGTTGTGATGGAGAAAATATTTCAAGAGAGGCTGATGATAATAGTGCAAGGTAATCCTATTCCCGAAGTTTCAAGTAGCACTTGTCCTAACCTTCCCATGGTACTTTACCACTCTCCTAATAAGTTTTTGAAAAACCTGCAAAAGTCTAGCAAGTTGTATAGTGTTCAGTCAAAAGTGCAGATAGTTGCTAGCACTAGTACTATCAACTTAATTTATCAGCTGGGAAGTAGAGGATTCATATTAGTCTCACCCACACAAGTAGAAATGGTAGAATAATTTACTCGATATCTAGAGTTTTCTGGAAAGGGTAATGATGATGTAGAGTAACATTAGTATCTGTGTGAAGAAATTTGGAGATCTCGTTAGATGCCAGATGCAATTGAATTAATATAATCTCAAACCATGTTAAGGAAAAAAGCATTATGATGGTTTATTAAAAGGTTGGAAGTACACTAGAATCTAGCTATAGATGGTATTAAAAGAGAGTTTTTACATGAATTCAAGCTCCCTCAGACTTATGAACAAGGAATGTCTAAACTATGGGAGATTAAATAGAGGGAAGGAGAAACAACCTAGGATCTAATGAGAAGGTTCAAATATGCAGTCGGGAAATTGAGTTACCCAATTGATCGAAATCAATAAATGCATAATTTTCAAATGCCCAATCTATCCCCAACATGGCTTGGTATGGATCCTTATCTCCCATAATGTTGATCACTTTAAAATTTGTGTAATTTTTTACTCCCGTGACATCTAATTCAATCTCTTATAGCCTTCAGACCAGTGCAATGCAATATTGGTTCGCCATTCTTAGCTGTATAGGGGAATACACCAACTTTAGCTTTCTTAATGCTTCCCATGTATTTCTAGGTAGAATATTCACATCTGATCCTAGATACAACATTGTGTCTCTTATTTGAAATCCCGCAACTTGAGAATTTATTCAAAATTCCTTTCTCGTTCTTCTTTTGTTTCTTTTCACTCTCCTTATATACTTTTCTAGAAAGTTAGTGTTAATTGGGTTTGTGTGCTCTGCCCCTCCTTTTACTACTATTTTAAGATTTTTCTTTAACTTCTCCAGCATCTCATCATCATTTACAATCTTCAAGAAAAGTTGGAACCATTCTTCGATCGATGTTCATGTGGTAGTCGTCTTCCCTCCTTCCATGGCTGGTTGCATTAGTTCCACATCCTTGCAGCCCTCGAGCTTCGAGAATGTTTCCAATGCTTCTTTAAGGTACTGACTCTGTTTCTATGGATTAAATAACTTCTTTGGGGATTCTAGTTTGATTAGTATTTTCGGTTCCACCTCTCGTGAATCCTCCCCAGTTCTTCCCTCATCCGGTTATTATGGCCACACTTGACAGAGATTGTCTCTCAACTACTCTTGGCTCTGTATTGACCAAATTGGCCCCCTGTTTCCTAGTTATCTCTTCCCACCTTTTGATTATTTCTGGAGAGTCTTTAGTGGCATGTCCATTCACTCTACATTGGGAAGACCATGATCATCTTGGTATCGGAAAATCTCTCGCTAAATGGAATTATTGATCACAATTGTAACATCTCAAATGTCATCTTCCTCCAGTCCTTCCCCCTCGTATTACTGATCTTCCTTGTCCCCTCAGAGTTTCATTTACTCTATAAGATGATCTATCAAGTTGGTATGCTAATGCATCCAGGGCCTTGCACTGCTCTCTAAGATGAGTTGTTGAAGCACAAAATTCACAGTAGACGTTATTTGGGACATTTTAATATTTTTGTAAGATTGGGAATAATTATGAAGGATGACCAATACCCTTACATATTTCACAGTATTATGCTGCTATCAGAGTTTGTTGGTTACAAAAACTTGGGAAATGGGGTTGCGCCTGGTATAGTCCTTGAGTATTTACTTGCACAACTCCTCCCATTGGTGGTGTTTCTTGCGCTCCTACCACTGAAGTCCTAATATGGCCTCCCCACAACGTCGAGCACTCTGTAACCACATGTCCTTCCAATATACATTGTGTACACCATACATTGGGCCACGTTGGTCGTGTCGATTGAATATATTTGAGATTTTCTATCAAACATTCTATTTATTGTTACAATCCCAATATGGACAGATCGAGGGCAGATACTCCCCCCCCAAACTCCTACGGGTAGCCAGCCATTGCTTCTATATTCATTTCTTGCTCTAACACTTCTTGAAGGGTATCAATATTTTGTTGGGTCAATGATGTTCTTGTCAAGGGTAAGAGTGCTTTAATGAACTAGTCTCGTTGGTGATTTGTATCAATTGAGTAACGCAGTTTCACGATGGCATATTTGAACCTTGTCATTAGATCCCAGGTTGTTTATCCTTCCCTCTATTTAATCTCCCATAGTTTGGAAAATACTTGTTAAATAGTCTGAGGGAGCTTGAATTCTTGTACAAAATCTCCTTTAACATCATCTATTGCTGGATTATGGTGTACTTTTGACTATTTAATAAACCATCGTAATTATCTTACCCTTAACGTGGCTTGAAATTAAATTAATTTAACCGTACCTAGCATTTCATGAGCTCTCCAAATTTCTTCGCATAGATACCAATGTTGATGTACACCATCATTACCATTTCCAGAAAATTCTGGATATTGATTAAATGATCCTACCATTTCTAATTGTGTGGGTGGGACTAATACGAATCCTCCACTTCTTGGCTGAGAAATGCTTCTGCTAGTACTACTGCTAGTGGTTATCTGCAATTTATACTGAACACTATACAACTTGCTAAACTTTTGCAACATTATAAAAAAATTATCAGGTGGCTGGTAAAGTACCAAGGGAAGGTTAGGACTAGTGCTACTTGAAACTTGGGGAATAGGATTACCTTGCGTTATGGTCTTCAGCCTCTCTTGGAATAGTTGCTCCATCGCAACATGATGCTCCACATCGGACTCATCCTCGGGGCGCGTGTGCTCCTCTTCATTGGAAATTTTTCCTTTCTCTCTTTGAGATGGGCTCTTGTGAAACTGTCTCACTTCCTTGGTGGACCCGTCCATTCCTTTAGGTCTTAATTCCTCTTCTCTCTTGCCCATTATTTGCAGCCACTCTTCTCCTTGGTGTGTGCTCCTATTCTTATTCTCAAACTCTCGTATTGCACTTTCCCACTACTTCTCAATGATTAGTGCCCTAAAATGTGCTCTTAACTTTGTCAACCAACTCGAGGTCCTGACATCCATATCCCTATTCCCCCATTTCCCTTGTTCGTAGAATATCTCCCTTAGGTCCTTCCCCCAGTACTGGAGGTTTAAGCTTCGATAGTAGGAATTTGGAAAATAATTAGTCCCTCGTCCACCATTAAAGCTTTAATCCACAATGGGATTTCTTTCAACAAATTTTCCCGCAACCCACACTTAAATATATCTTCGAATTTTGTAAAATATTGATAGCATTCAATTGCGAACTCTATGATGTATCCCTCCAAGGTATTCTTCACCCAAAATTCTATTGGTCAGGTTATCTCCATATCTAGTTTGTTGAATGCCGTTAGGTTTTCATGCATCCAACTACGGCAGGATCAACACAATCCTCCATAAAGTGATTTAATCTAGAGCCTTCGCAACAAGTTATGGACCTCTTCAAGAAAATTTCCCTAGAAAATTTCATACAATTCACTTGTCAAATCAGAAAACAAAACTTGATCCTTGAAAATCATTTCCTTCTAATGTCGGAGCTCCGCCTATTGCGATATCAAATGATCTATATGATTATCCCACCAATTATGCAATTCCCTTTTGTATATCTCTGATACAATGATCTATCTCTTTAGTAAATTTTCAGCTCTCGACAACGGAACCATTTTTTTGGCAAAAAAGGGTGACTTTTGGGCAAGACCTAGCTTCAGACTCGAGGCCAACAAGATTCCATTGTAGTATAGGACAACTCCGCCATTTTCACCCTCCTCAGGAGAGCAAGGAGTCTCACTCGAGGCATGTCGTGACCTTACTAAGATGAAGAGCTAGAACCATATTACAGAAGAGAGACTGTTAACAGCTAACCATATATTACAGTATACAGAATGTTGGAAATACTGACAGCGGGGGGTGAATCAATATTCCTTTCAATTAGAGCATTAGTTAATCTTCAATTATTATTAGTGCTTGTACAATGATAGCAAAAAACAAGAGGAACACAAATTCACACCGTTTTTAAGGTGGAAACCCACTCCAGGACAAAAACCACCTAATTCTTTTCTAATAATTCTCTAATATTCAACTCCAATTGAAAATAAAGCTCCAACTTCCTAGAATCTAGAAACGAATTCTTCTCCAGCACCCACTGGATGGACGCTCCAACACCCGAGATTCTTTAGTTGTCAACTGAATGGATGGCCCAACACCCAATGAGCTACAACTCACCCTAGCACCACCCTACCACCCTATAAAAGAATAAAATAAGAATGGACTCTTGTACCAGGGAAAATGGTCCACTTTAGAATGATATAGAATAATGTAGAAGAAGAAGATATACTAGATCATAACCCCAACTTTGACACAACCAACTAATGATGATCCTAGACCTCCCAAAAATGCCTCTTCAACACTTGGCAGATAGATAATAGTACAATTTGTACAATAATGTATTTACAATGACTAAGTACAATGATACCTTTACAATGATTGTATGCAGTGCTGCCCACTTGAAAAATTCATATGATGAACTTCTTGTTTCTGTTATGCACCTTGGTTACTGCTCTTGTCATGCTACCCTCTGCTGCACCTTGCTTTGCTTTGTTGTCGTAGAAATTATGGTCCTTTGCAACCCTTGACAACACATGATCTAGCTTTTTCTTTCCGTCTAGGAGCTCGATATTGAATCTGGTGTATCTCTGTTATTTCAGATCCTCAATAACTGATTTTTGGCCTTTTCATAGTCCTCTGAGTTGTCTTTCCAATGCCACTGGTTTGACACAATTTGGATTCTTCAAGAGATATTTATACCCAATCTATCACAATGTCGTAATTATGGATTGTTTCAGCAGAGCGCATTTGTACGGCGTGCCACGTGCCACTGTTTCTTCATTTATCTCTGAAATTGATAGAGAAAAAATTACAGATTGTGCACTATGTACTTCTTTTTACATAATTCCAATCCAATACTTAGAGAGATAGTTATGACGAATTTACCAAGGTCACTTCTTTGAGATGAATTTCAAGACTTGCAAAAAACTTGACTTCCATAGATCATATCTCCAAAAATATTGTGCACCTTGGTATGAAATTTTTACAGTAGCTTCCTCAAGATTTTAGCTACGCCTCATAAAAATTTCAGCTTCTGAACCTTTGAATAAAAAACATTAGAGCACAAATTCCACGATGACCTGTTTCAGATGGAGAAATCCCTTGCCTAAGGAGGAAATGAAGATCACAATTTATATAAATGCTTAAGTTGAGAGGGGCTTCAACAATTGAACGTGGGGGGGATTTTAGGATCTAAAAGAATATTAATTATTACTTTTCAATGACCCATGCCCCAACTCCATGGGGTTTTAGCCCACTAACGGGGGGTACAAACTTCAAACATGATTATCTCTCAAACCGTGAAGAATTACATGGCGTGCCATATATCAACAGAAACATATTGACAAGTAGAAATCATAAAGAGCATTATTGAACCAGAATATATTAATTTTTTAGGTCAAAATTCCCATGCAATATCGGGTTAGGCCCTGGTGCTGCTTGGGTTGACATCAATAACAACCGCTAATCAACAATCTCCCCCTTTGGCATTGATGGAAACACAAGTACTCCCCCGCGATCATGACACCTCTTCCTACAACATTATATCCCCCTTTGACATCATTGGAAAAGGGTAACTCCCCCTGAAACACAACCATCCTACGGACCTGTACACACTTCCACTCCCCCTGACACAAAACCGTCCTGCAGACCTGTAATCTAATGAGAACTTGGGAGAATCCCAAGCTTTTTATGAAGATATTCAAATGCTTCACGAGGTAAAGGTTTAGTGAAGATATCAGCAATTTGTTCTTTTGTACAAACATACTCAAGTTTGATATTCTTTTCAGCGACTTGTTCTCTAACAAAATGATATTTTATCGAAATGTGTTTTTTTTTTTAATGCATGACAGGATTCTTAGAGATGCTGATGGAACTAGTGTTGTCACGGAATATGGGAATAGGCTCACTGAATTTTACTTGAAGATCTTGCAAATTTTGTTTCATCCAAAGGACTTGAGTACAACATGATGCTACTACAATGTATTCTACTTCCGTTGTAGATAACGAGATTGAACTTTGCTTTTTTCTCAACCATGATACGAGACAACCACCTAGATAGAATCTTGCTCCACTAGTACTTTTACAATCATGAATGCTTCCTACCCAATCTGCATCTATAAAGGCTTGAATAATGAGATTTTTACCCTTGGGATACCACAAGCCATATTCTTCTGTGCCCTTTAGAGATCGAAGAATTCTTTTGACAGCAATAATATGTCATTCTTTTGGTGCTGCTTGGAATCTTGTTACTTGTCCAATTGCTTGCATAGCATCTCGCCTAGAGGCTGTTACAAATAGAAGACTACCAATCATAGATCTGTACAACCTCTGATATACATCCTTAGATGAGTCGTCTATGCTCAATTTGCAACCTGTTACCATCGGAGTAAGGACGGGTTTGCAATCTTCCATTTTGAATTTCTTAAGCATTTCCTTGATGTACTTGGCTTGACATATAAATATTCCTTTCTCTTGCTGAGATATTTGAAGCCCTAAGAAGTATGTCAGCTCACCAAGTAAAGACATCTCAAATTCACATTGCATCTTGTAGAAAATTTCTTACTTAGTCGATCATCATTGCTACCAAATATTATATCATCCACATATACCTCAACAATTGTTAAATTATATTTATCTTTGTGTACATAAATATTGCTATCAAAAATACCTTTCTTGAACCCTTGTTGACGTAGATATCCATCAAGATGAGCATACCATGCTCTGGGAGCCTGTTTGAGACCATATAGAGCCTTCTTTAACCTGTAGACATAGTCTTCTTTTTGTGATAGTAGAAAACCTTCAGGTTGTTCGATGTAAACTTCTTCTTCTAATTCTCCATTTAGAAATGTTGACTTAACATCCATTTGGTAGACTTTGATTTTTCTTGAACATGCATAGGCGAGAAACATTTGGATGGCTTCCATTCTGGCAACTGATGCAAATGTTTCATCGAAATCAATTCCTTCCAGTTGTGCATAGCCTTTGCAAACCAATCTTTCTTTGTTTCTGGTAACCTTCCCATCTTCATTCAATTTGTTCCTAAACACCCATTTGGTCCCAATGACATTTTTATCTTTTGGTCGTGGAACTAATTCCCAGGTGTTATTCTTCTTAATTTGATCCAATTTTTCATTCATAGCTGCTACCCAATGTTCATTCTGGCTGGCTTCCTCAAAAATACTAGGCTCAAAGGTTGCTAGGAAAGAAACGTGAGCTTGTTGTGATGAACGAAGCTATCAACCTTCATTTATGTCAGCAATGATTTGATTGTATGGATGGTTCTTTTGAATCCACTCTTTTGTTCTCCTTGGAGGAGCTTCTTGTTGTTGTTATGGTATATCTTGATGATCATTATTTACTTATTCCTCGTTGATAGTTGCTTCTTGTTATACAATTTTATATGTGTCTTTTTCAGCCTCTGTCTCAAGTTTCAAAGATTCTAGATCCTCATAATTACTCACTAGAACACCATCTTCTTCAAATGTAAAAGTTATGCTCTCCACTATCTATTTTCGTCTTAGATTATAGCATTTATAGGCCTTTCTTTTACATGAGTAACCAACAAAGATACCTTCATCAACACGTGATTCAAACTTACCCAAATTTTGATCTTCTCTTTTGATATAACATTTGCTTCCAAAGATTCTGAAATATTTTACATTGGTTGGTTTTCCTTTCCATAATTCATATGGAGACTTGTTGCAATTATTTCTGAGAAGACTTCGATTGATAATGAAGACTGTCGTATCAATTTCTTGAACCCAGAATTTTTCATCCAATTTTGAGTCCTTCAACATTGTTCTACCCATTTCCTGTATGGTTCTATTCTTTCTTTCAGCAACTCCATTTTGCTGAGGTGTTCATGTAGTTGAAAATTTCCTTTTTATTCCATTTTCGTCACAGTATTGCTGAAATAATTTGGAAGTGAATTCTCCACCATTATCTGATCTTAAAAAATTTATTTTCAAATTAGTTTCATTTTCAACCAACTCCTTATAGATCTTAAAGCACTCAAATGCTTCATATTTTTTCTTTAGGAAACTGACGGTTGTCATCTTGGTATAGTCATCTATCATTAACATGAAATATAATTCTCCGTATAAGCCTTTTGTTCTCACAGGACCACATAGATCAATATGTATCAATTCGAATGGATGTGATGCAAAGTGTTATTTTGGTTTAAATTGGACTTTTGTTTGCTTGCCATGCCAACATGCCTCACATAGTGTGTTGGAAGGTTTTGAGATTTTCGGCATTTCTCGTACTACTTCCTTTTTGCTTATCCTGACAAGATTGTCAAAGTTTATGTGACCCATTCGTTTGTGCCATAACCAGTTTTCATCTTCTTTAGCTAGTAGACATGCTTTAGTTGCTTCATCCAGAACATATATGCCATTTGGAGCTTGACTTGCTGTAGCCACCATTTTACCGTACCTACCTTTCCTGATTTCACATTTTGTGGAGTTGAATATCATTGTGTGTCCTTGATCACACATTTGTCCAACACTGAGCAGATTGTGATTCATGTTTTCGACCAATAGAACATTATTGGCTATAACATCTTTTCTTCTGAGAGTGATGGTACCTGATCCTATTACATTTTAAGATCCATCATTTCCAAAGGATATGGTTCCATCCTTCTTCTCTTTCAGAGATACAAATTTCTTTCTATCTCCAGTCATATGCGTTGAGCAATCGATGTCAACACAGAACAGATTCATCACATATAAACCAAGACACAAGCTAAAATCTAGAAATTACCAACAAGAACATCAAAATTTTGAAAGTGCTAAAGACATAACTATGAGCTAACTGGCTTATAGATCATAGAATCCACAACCCAACAATGCCTTATTGTATTATATCATCAGCACATTACATATTATACTCCGTGGAGTTCACCGTGTTACACCATTTTTTGGTCTTCTAACCTATTACTATTAGATGAACCTAAGTACACCATGTGAGACCAATTTTACCCTAAGTAAAATTGCTTTCACTATGAAAAATAACTTCGTAAAACACCTTTATTATGTTTTTTATGGTCTACATAGGAAACCCCACGAGGAAATATTAAATAAATCTACATTTGTTTGATTTTCCTCAAGGAATAATTAGTTAAACAATAGTTTAATTAATATTCTTGGTCATATTTAACCCAAAACAAGAAATTAATTAGATAAACTATTATTTATCTCATTATTTTCTAGGAATAATTATTTAAACATTATTTAAATAACATTCCTTGTTAAATTTGACTAAATCATTCATTAATAATTAAATAAATCATTGTTTATTTGATTATTACTCAACCACATCCTTAAAATAATAAATAAATCATTTATTTATTTATTATTTATAAATAAAGGGATTTGACCCAAGTCAAATTCATTTTCCTTCCAACAAATATAATAAAATACTCCATAAAAATTGGATCTTGATTTGGTAAATAATATTTTAACTATGCACCAATATCTAGATTAACTCAATGGTATGTTATAAATAGAAGGGTTTTTCCATTCATTCACGAACTTTTTTTACCTAAAGATCACTCTGGATCTATACTTTTGGTCTGAATTTGATCCGCCATCATTGTAATATTTTTCTATCTTTTTGCTTGTGAGTTCCCTTTGAGTTCCATTTTTTGTTTGGGTTTTCTACATGATCAAGAGAGAGGGATTTTAGATCTGAAGTGCCGAGGACTTACAAGAACCCATCCCATTGAGGAGAACTGGTAACATCCTTCTATGTTTTCCTCCTAGGTACCATTAATACAAAATTCATTCAACATATTCTTCTCTTGTCTATTGGATGTATGGAGAAACTCTTGTTTTTATTTACTGCTTAATGTATTTTAATGCGTAGATCTAGATTTTTGAAGCATTTATCTTGGTCACCTAATTGCAGATCTAAATATATTGGCGGTCATCTTTTCTATTAGGGATATTTTTTATGCACAGCTAAAGTGATATTTTCTCGTACACTTGCGATTAAGATTTGTACTAACAACTGGTGACTCCACACGGGTTTACGATTATGACCGCTGCCGTTTTTTAGATCCCTGCATATCCAGCTACTCAAATCCTAGGATTTCTCTTCAGCTTCTTTTTTTTATTTTCTTGATGTTTTTTTTAACCTATAAAACCCTAAAACATTGAAAATTATAACTTCTTTGTGTTTTCTGACCTATTGCGCAGGTGACAGACATCAACCGCGGCTGAGATGATACATTCTGCTGAAACCTACTCTCGACAGTGCTAGAAGTGTAGGTAACACTTTTTGGTCCAAAACCTGCTACTTGAACCTCCAGTGCATAGATAACAGGCCTAAACCTGCGACCTGGAGTTTTTATGGGAGTTTTTCTGAAAGTTTTATGGGTTTGTTTGGGCCTCTGTTCGGGGTTCTCTGACCTCTGTCTCCACATGTTTTGAACCTTTACTTGTTCTTCTTTTCTCAACAAAGTGGGAACCTAGCCCCCTAGGGCTTCAATACCCTCTAACTTTTGTGGAAGAGTTTTAGCTGCTCCATGTTGTCTGAAATTTTTAGAGTGTTAAGCCATTTTTCAGACCTTATACCTTACCTTCAGATCCACTTCAAATTTGTTATTTATCCATCCAAAACACCTCTTTTTAGTTTTTTTTGGGCTTTCCTCTAGGGTCCCCACCGCTTCCCTCCAAGAGATAGCCTTTCTCCACCTCATTTACAACAATATTTCCTCTGATTTTTGGATGTTTTTCTTCACCTATTTCCAATAGATCTAACCTTTAGATCCCTGTCCCTCCTGAACTTAGATCTATTGGTTATTTTGGTATGTTTTGACTAGATTTTCACCCACCTACAGACTACTTGTTGAGAGGCCCACCTCCTTGGGTTTAGATTATTGCATTATTAGTTGTTTATTTTTTTTTATTTCAGTTCCATATACATCTCCAGGTTTATTTACAGTTATACAACACATTTTTTCTTTTCTCTCTACAAACGTCTGGGTTTAAAAATTAAAATTTACACAGTTAACACACACACCCTAAGTGAAGAAGAGATTGGTTAACAACACCAAGCAAAGACTTTAACATTGTAATCAATTGATCCTGCACCTCTCTACCCTTGTTTCAACATTGTAATCAGTTGATCCTACACCTCTCTGCCCTTGTTTTTCTCTCTTCCATTTGTGTTGTGTTTTTTCCGTCATCATTGCACCACTAAGGCATTTATCCCAGAGACTTCTTGGCCTTCATCCTCACTTTCCAATAGGAAAACATACTCCACATAGGATTTGAGTTAGTGTTCCACCAAGTCCGCACTCTGACTCCTCTTCTTGTTCATGTGGTTCTCCTTCTAGTTCTGCCCCCAGTTCTCCCCCTATGACCTTCACCATGTCTGGTTCAGGGCCTAATTCTGGTGGTAGCCCCGCCCCTAATGCTAGGAATACTACTAGTTGAACAACAACAGGAATTACCCCGGCTACTTCCTTGCTCCTTTATATGGCAGGCCTTAGTCTTCTCGATTTTAACTAGTTGATCAATGAACCTATACACCATGATGTTATTTGGCCTGCTATGCCAACCGATATCCCTTCCAAAATTCCCAAGTTTGAAGGTATTGCTAGAGAATATCCTACAAATCATGTTCAATCTTTCCACATGTGGTGTTCGTCTAACTCCATTACCGATTAATCTGTCCATCTTTGGTTGTTCCAACGTACGCTTATTGGCAAAGCTTCTAAATGGTATGTTGATCAAGCCTCATCCTCTCATACCACCTTTGTGACTCTTGCTCGGGCTTTTCTATCTTATTTCTAGCTTCCCCTTCGTTATGACACTGGTACCAAAATTTTGAATTATTTCCTTCAATCATCTGCGACCCGCCTATCCGATCATGTCCATGAATGGTGGAGAAGAAAGAGCCTATGTCGAGCCCCTACCTTCGAAGATCATGTCTACAGGGATTGGTTCCTTAGATCTCTCTTTCCTGCTATCGGAAATGATGTCGCATCGTATTTCCCTCAAACTAAAGAAGTCGCTCTTCAAATTTCATTAAAATATGACCTGATCTATGCTCAGTCGGGTTATGTTTATACTGTTCTTCCTGATCTTCCTAGACCCAGTGGTGCCAATGCACTCAGGCCATCTGATGCCGCTGATGGTATCGTTGGAGCTCTTTCTCATCCATATGATCATCCTGCCATGGGCTATGGTTTTCCTCAAGGGGGGGGGCCAACACCTCCTGCTGTTTTCCCCCTCCTGGTAGCATGTATCGAGGATATGACATGCCTCCTCCTTTTTCCTAACCTCTTTTTTACCACAATATTATCCAACCTCCTTATTACCCGTATTCGCAACCTGGTGCTCCAACTCCTCCAGCATTAGCACCTCCTCCTCCCTTGCCTTCTCAACCCCCGCAACATCACCCACCACCCCCTCAGGGGCAAGTTTATGCACAATATGGTGCGACTAATCCTCAAAATAATGCACCTAATCCCCAAAATAAATCTACCCCCAGTAATCCTAGACCTAATCCTCAAACTAATGCACCTAACACTGCTAACCAGCAATAGGGCTCAGCCCAAGCAGGACAGACTTGGTCGCATGAATAAGCCTTGTTCTTGTTTTGGTGTTTATGGTCATTACACACATGATTTTCCTCTTTTACCATAGATGAAGTAGATGTGGGAGTCTCAAGAGATATTGCGAGGAAAAAAAGCCTCCCCTTCCATCCCTCCCAGTGTTGTGCCTAGTGAACCGGTTGTGTTTACTAATCCTTTCCCTCAGCAAGGATTCATGGCTACCCAACCACCTGAAGGTCAGGTGGCCACTCAATCTCCTCCATCTGGTACCTCTGATTACTATATTATCATGATGAATTATTAGCAACATATAATCGTAGACCTCAACCTTGAGACTCGGTCTCGTCAGTACAACTAGCCCCCCTCTACGTCTGTCCCTAAGCCACCTCCTTCAGGTTTTTCAGAGCCTCTTTCAACAAGTAATGGTCCTTTACAGGTCCCTCAGCCTAAGGCAGAGGTTCATACCAATATCCCTAAGGGACCACTACGCTGAAATGTTGCCTCCAGAAAAACTTCCCATTCGTATAATATAGTAGATGATCTGGCACAATCTCCTACTACCATTTCAACATTGGAACTCCTCCACTCATGCCCTTCACAACAAAAAGCTCTACTATCTGCCATGGGCACTGTATATCCTTTCGATGATCACTTGATTGTCTTCGATGTTGACCGGTCAGAACATCCTCCTCTCCCTTCTTCCGTCACCTTCCAAATCCCAGTCAAGATCTAGAACGCCAATGTTTCCCGGTACATCATTGATGAGCGGGTATCCACCTGTGTGATGTCTACTTCGATTTGGAAGAAACTCGGATCACCTAATTTTTCTCCTTCCACGATCATTCTTGAAGCATGGGATGGCCACACCTCCCAACCCAATGGCCTATTCTGCAATTTTCCTATTACTCTTGCGAGCAAGACTGTTTGAGTTGATGTAGAAGTCATTGATGCCCCCTTATATTACAACATTCTATTAGGTCGTAGCTACACCTATGCAATGTATGCTGTACCATCTATGGTCCACTGCAAGATGTCCTTTCCCCATAATGGAAATATAGTAACCATCGACCAGTTGACATGTTACAAACCGATGTCTCAAACCTCCCCTAAGTCCATCATATCTTTGGTGGCCAATAAGCAAACCGTCAACCCTTTGACCAATGTCTCACCCAGAGTCTACAAAGAATCCTCTTTTCTTGGTACATTCCTTGGTCTCCCTCCTCCTATGTTTGATCCTAGCTCATCGAAATTTTGCATGATGCAATTTTATTGGGCTTCCCACAAGCAGTCCGCTTTGGCTATTCAGTAGCCTCTCCCTCCGTAGCTTACTCCTAGCCCTTCGATTCATCCTTCTGGACCCCCTCCTCCTGACCCTTCACCTATAGTTAGTATCAATGAGCCTCTCTACCCTCCTGGAATGGTTCCTCCAGTCCTTAACCATATTGGAGCCATCTCACCTGGCCATTACTCCTCCGGTTAGATACTGTTCCTAGCTCCCCCTCTTGGAGGGTACATGGTACCTTTCATGGCTACCCTATATCTTCCTAACCTAACCCTAGGGGTTCTCGTCTAGTACCTTGATCCCCCAGCTACTACCCCACCTGGTCAACCCAAACCTTTTCTTGCTTTGACCCCAGTTCAACTGGTCCTCGTGACTTCTCCCATTGCTATAGTGCCTCAGCCACCTCAATAGGAACCCTCTCCCATTGCGACATCTTCGGGTAAGAAGGGAAAATCTCTCAAGAGGGCATCAAAAGACAAAGCTGCCTCGACTGACCTTGCTTCTCCTCCACCTCCAAAACCTTTTTCTTTATGTGATGTCATCAGTCATGCAACCCATACTTGTCTAGATTTGCCTCATCTCAAGCCCATGGTTAATGTCGCGTTCGCTGAGTCTACTGTCTCAAAAATGTCTTTTCCTTCCTCGAATGTAGCCAAGAACCCCAAGACTATTCACATCAACCACCCCTGTGCTTTGTGTGATCTCCATGGCCATTATACCTACCTTTGTCCCCACCTTGAGGACTTCCGCACCTCTCTAGCGGAAGTTTTCCAATTCGAGGAAAAGCGCAATGAGTCCAGCGCTGCCTTACTTGCGTATTTTGATTCAGTAGAACTAGAGGAAAAATCGACTCCCATTGAAATCCCCCCTCCGGATGTCGAAATGAAAGAGCCTTCAGCCACTGTCCACTACATGTCATCATTCATGAGATCCATGGTGGAAGCTCCCTATGAGACTTCCCCTTCTGTTTCGCTCGACCTCCCTTCAACAATCACCCTGGGCTCAACATCAGTGGATCCCTTATCTGCTTTTTCTTCCATCACCCTCCCTGACGATGCGCATGTGAACCTCTCTCCTCATGATGATGATTCAGGTATCTTCACCACGTCAGGTTTTATTTCTTTCACCAGTCACCCCATCTTCTATTACGATGATGAAATTATGGGAATAGTCACGACCACTGACTTTATCTATCCCCGCTTACATCAAACCCATGCATTTGAACCACATACAACTTGTGGCCATGATATTGACACCCAATTTTTGGGTAAGGGGGCACCCATATTTGAGAGACCAAGAGAAGCAATTCTGCCAAATGCTCCTAGTGTATCTGGTCGTGTCGACTCTAGTACCCTTATTCTTTCCCATTTAGAAGAACCTCTAGAGTCACATATCGCTTTACATCACTCTAGGGATGACACCCCTCATTATTCCTTCATCTTACATTAGCAACCTAGTCCCCTAGACATTCTTGTTGACCAACCTTTGGGTTTTCTAGGAGAGCACCAGTTCATTATTCCCGAATCCTCTCTTTGGGATAGTGACACCATGTATTCCAACTCGGAAACTTAAATTCCATTTGATTCATATATGCAGTACCAAAAGAGATTGGTAATCCTCCATTCCCTTTCTCAAACTACATAACAATAACGAAAACAAATGGCGCACCACATCATAAAAATGTGTTTAGATTCCCATTTTTATAAATACATTTTGGCATGACCGCAACATGCCTGGGGGCACATATGCCCCTCAACCATAAAAGACTAGATATCATCAAAAAACAACACTGAAACCCCCTTTCTCTGACAGGTTTCACTTTTCAGGTCATTTCCTGGGACAGGTCACAAAAAATACCCCAAAAGCTACGACCTGGCCTATTCATGAGCTCTAGGTGCCTAAACTAAAATTTTGATCCCCTTAAATGAAAGAGTAGGGTTAGGCCTCTTACCTACAACTAGCGGATCTCGATTCCAATGGTCAGTTTGTCCACTACGATCACCGCAAGATTTAGGGCCTTCTCTCCTCTCTACATTCACCACAAATCCACTTTCAATTGAGTGAATTTGGAGGGAAAATGCGTTATTGAAAGAGAAACCCCTGATTTTTCTTTCGCCTGCTATGGACAAACCGTAGCTCAGTTTGAAAAACTGTTTGTACTGTTCAAAAGCTCTCACCGAGCCCTCAAATGGGTATTTTGATTTGATACTTCACTAGGACACATTTTGTCCAAGAAGGGTCACTTCACCACTCCTAAAAATCAAATTTCTTCACTTGCAACACTTGTACTTGGGGCACTACTTTGCTTTCATACTTTTCCATGCTCGTGTTGATTTTTGTCGTGAGTAACCATCATGTACTCATTATTTTATGGTCCCCATTGGACCTTTTCTATGTGGCAGCATCATCGAGTCGCCCTTGTTTAGAGCATCCGATTTGAGTCATCATCACATCCATGAAGTCTATCCCGAGTCCCTTTGTATCTCGCTATAGTCCTCCATCCTTCATTTCTTGGTTCCTCTCTCGTGTCGCACATTATGGCCTTCAGTCCTACTATTCCCTATCCCTTATGATATTATGTCAGTCGCTGCCAGGTCATCCATGCCCTTTATGCTCTAACAAGGGAAGTCGTTCATCCGCTACTTAGTACCCCCCATTTCATTATCATCCTTTGTGTTAGTATGTCAGTCGCTCTAATATTTTCTCTCGTGCTTTAGTTGAGGAACCCTTATTCCCCCACCTATTGCAAACCTCCTTTTGTTGACATCAGATCATTCATTCTAGAAGATATTTCTAGAGGGTGGTATACCTTGGTTCGAGCTTCCATTCTTTTTCGGTGCCTTGGATTAGGAAAAGGGACTCATTATTTCCCTTTGAATTGATTGTTTCTCAGCTCTAGCTCCTTTCAGCATGATCGAGATCTGTATGCTTGATGGCTTAGTGATGCATCATATGATAGCGGTGATTTCTGGGTGTGTGTGAGATGTTTCAACCCTCATGAGGGGGTGGTCCTACAAGTAGCCCCCCACATTCCTGGATGACCTCTTCGTTACAACCTTTGATGCAGCTCCATAGATTTGATGATGTCGGCCTTAGTCGCTTGCAGTGCCTTTTTGTTTGCATGTATCAGTCAGATTTTCAGAGCTCTTTCCTGTTCATAAGGGAATTTGGGTTGTATTTGTATCTCATGTACTCATATATTATTATATAATTCCTGGCTGTTATCCCAGGAATAGTATGTATGTGGGATTCATTATCATATTTTTATCTAGCTCATGTTCATGCTAGCATGGACTATATTGTTCAGTCACTTGTTTACTGGACACATTATTCTTTGTACTCTATCTCGGTGGGGATAGGTATGCCTCCCCCACTGTCTATAGCATAAGTACTCACTCATAAAAGAGACTTGTTATAACTGTAATCCTAGCATCCTCAGGGTCTAGTCCTATAGCACTTCATTCTACCTTATATTTCTCTCTCTTTGACTTCCCCTTCTTTGTCTAGTCATTGAGTTCTTACAACGTACTTCGGTCATATGATCAACTCCTAATGCTCGTACGCTGGGGGGAAATCTGTTACAACATTTTTTGGTCATATAATCTATTACTATTAGATGGACCTAAGTACACCATGTAAGACAAATTTTACCCTACGTAAAATTTCTTTCACTATGAAAAATAACTTAGTAAACCACCTTTATTAAGTTGTTTATGCTCTACACAGGAAACTCCATGAGGAAATATTAAATAAATCCACATTTGTTTGATTTTCCTCAAGGAATAATTAGTTAAACAATAGTTTAATTAATATTCCTGGTCATATTTGACCCAAAACAGGAAAATTAATTAGATAAATTATTATTTATCTCATTATTTTTTAGGAATAATTATTTAACATTATTTAAATAATATTCCTTGTTAAATTTGACTAAATCATTCATTAATAATTAAATAAATCATTGTTTATTTGATTATTACTCAACCACATCCTTAAAATAATAAATAAATCATTTATTTATTCATTATTTACAAATAAAGGGATTTGACCCAAGTCAAATTCTTTTTCCCTCCAACAAATATAATAAAATATTCCATAAAAGTTGGATCTTGATTTGGTTAATAATATTTTAATTATGCACCAATATCTAGACTAACTCAATATTTTGTTATAAATAATAGGGTTTTTCCATTCATTCACGACCTTTTGTTGCTTAAAGATCACTTTAGATCTATACTGTTGGTCTGACTTTGATCCACCATCATTGTCATATTTTTCTATCTTTTTGCTTGTGAGCTCCCTTTGAGTTCCATTTTTATCCTGAGTTTCTGCCATCAGAGAGGATTATTGATTTAAAGTGCGGAGACCTACAAAACCTATGCATTGAGGATAAGCCAGTATGACCTTCTATGTTTTCTCCAGTGCCATTAATACAAAATTCATACAACATATTCTTGTCTTGTCTATTGGATGCATGGAGCAACTATTGTTTTTACTTACTATTTAATATCTTTTAATGCATAGATCTAGATTTTTGCAGCATTTACCTTGGGCGCCTAATTGAAGATCTAAATGTATTCACAACCATGTTTGTTGTTAGGGTTGCTTGTTGTACACAAATAAAGTGGTATTTTTTCATATGCTTGCGATCAAGATTCATACTAACACACCGTAATACAACACAGTACATTTCATGCTGCATAGAGCTCTGAGGACACAAAACTCTATCTTCTCCCCATAATAGTTTTCCATCTGTCGATCATTGAGCGAACTCTTTTTTTCCTTGCTTATCTACCTCCAACGATTGGAACTATCAGTCTTTACCCCTTCTTTAGTCGATTGTTCTCTTGTGCTCCGTTGCTTCACCTCTCCTTCCACAGTAGGATCTGCCTCTGGGAGTCCTTATGTTCATTCAACTTCCCTTTTATGCCATCTGTGTTGTTGCACATATATCCTCTACCACTTTTTTATATATTCTCCACAACCAAAATGGTTCCTTTCATTTCATAATGTTTCTCTGTGACCAGTTCTCTCTCCATTTGGCCCTCTACAACTCAAAATTCTCTTACTAAAAAAAAGGCCCCAACAACCATGGTTTCCAAGAATAGGTACCTATTTCCTCTCATATTACATGTGAAAGACATATATTTCCCCTTGATCTCGTCAACTTGTGAACATCCATGCATTCATTATGGCTCAATGTGATGTGGAACCATTTTTATACAATAGATGGGTTGTAAATCTTTCGTAATGACACATCGAATCCACTCTACCAATAAACACAGAAACCTCACCTCTGTCTTAAACCTCCATCCTATCCCATTTTTCTGCGTGATATGTTAATGGCATCTCAACCTGATTCTTTTGGCTCGGTGAAATAAAAGGAGAGATTACAAAAGCCGTAGGGTTAATTCTGTGGGAGGGATCCACACTACCATTTGACCTCACTCAACGAAGCCTTACAAAATGTATGGAAGAGTTACAAAACCTACCTGGATGGAATCCTCCACCCCGTTCATAATAGTTTTCCCTTTTCACTATGGTATTAACAAGACTTTTTGGATCAAGTCATCGACCCGACGTTGTCAAGTGATGACATCTCTTTGATCGAATTTGATTTTCTATCTCTTGGCATTGTTAAATGACATGCTCACAACTTCAAATAAAAAATAATTGTTGTGCATTCTTGTGTATGTTTTATATGTATGGCACTATAACATTGCTCCTCTCCACTCTTTTTTCAATGAATTTGGTTTTATTCTGCTCTAATTTGATCTTGCCTCTAGCTTTTATTCCTTTAAAATTGCGCTCTTTTTACCAATTAAATGAGGGCTCTATGCTCCTCTTTACTATGGCCTATTTCCTTCATGATCTCAGCTCCTCTATTTTAATTTTGGCTCTTCTCCAACAATAGTTATATTATATAATTATATCAACTCCTCTAGAACTTATAATGTGGTTTTGTTCTCTCCTTTCATCTTATTTTCCCACAACTATGCACTATGATCTTCATAAGTATCAAACAAAATTCCTTTTCATTTTCAGATTTTATTCCTATAAAAATTATGTCACACATATGAAACTATGAGCCTATCATGTTATTTTAGACTTGCAAATAAAAACCAAAAGGTTTTACATCTAACAAAAAATAGGGACTCTCACTCTAATTACACTTGCAACAAAGTAATTTTCTAATATATACAAATAATTTAAAAGGCCTTTGGTCAAAAATACATCATTTAGCCCCTTTTGGGCTTATTTCCTTATTGGGCCCTCAATCCTCACAAGCCTCTCTATCCACTCCAATATCTTCTTGTAACCTTTTGTCCTGATTCTATGACTACGTACTTCATACAAAACAGGATATGGAAATGAATTCAGGTTCAAATCCAAAGAATCCTCACGTAAATCCCTAATATAGGACTCTTAGATCCATAAATCTCTCTCTGATATAACTTCCCTTATTTTACTCTAACACTCTCCAATATTCTTGATATATATTCTTTATAATACATCTACTCACAATTTCATTCCTAATACATATTTCTATAGAATCTCCTTAGAATCTTAGGAAAATACAATAATAAATCAATTACACTCAATTACATGAAATAGGGAACCAAGTCCCTTGGTAAAGAAATTAACCCTAGATCTAGTCAAAAGGATTTTAACTTGGAAGTGAAATGCTCCCGCATCGGAAGGTTTGATATTTTTAATATTAGTGCTAACTAGTGAAATTTTTGTAGAATATTTTGTTGTTCAAATTTTATCGAAAGAGTCCAAGTTTCCCAACAATTTGTCTTATTTATTATTTGGGAATTCAAGTGTTATAACGTACTCAACCTTCATTCAGCCACAACCTTTCTAGGATATCCAAAAATTTTCTAAGCATCTACATTAACATAAGAGTCCACCTTGATAGGTACCTATGCATCCTCCTACAACTCTTATGCCAATCCCCAAGAGGGTGATATGATCTAGGATGATATCGTCACAAGGAAAACAATGTTAATTTTTTTTTTACTTAATGCCAACACTAAGTTTCTACGTATCAATGTTAGGTCCCTATATTACTAGTATAGTCCCTTATTGTTGTTAGTATAACTCCCTTATTGTTATTATTGTACCCCTATAACCCCCATATTGTTATTATTGTGCCCTTAAATTCTTATTGTTAGGTCGGCTAGGATTACATTGCGGCCCCATGGAATCCTATATATAGAAAGGAGGTTTTGTAATTTGTATCATCAAAGCATTGTTCATTCATTTAATGTATTGGAGTTTTCCCCCTCGAAGTGGCTTATTTCTAAGGTGTTGATATCTCTTTTCTTCTATTTTTGGAGCTGGTTTCACAACATTTGGTATCATAGCTTTGGATTCTAGGGTTTCACTACTCCAAATAGGTCATTGTGGCATTTATGATATAACGTTTTTTCTATGAAGGTGCAAAAGCTGAAATTTTTAGAGTGTGAAGCGGAAAGCCTGAGGAACATCATCGCAAAATTTCAGATCTTGGTTCGTAATATTTTAGGAGATATGATCTGTTGAATTTAGGGATGTTTGCAAGCTCCTGAATTTCACTTAAAAAAGTCATCGCGGAATTTTCGCTATACCTTTTTTTCTATGAAGGTGCAGAAGCTGAAAATTTTAGAGAGAAAATTCGAAAGCTTGAGGAACATCTTCGCAAAATTTCAGAGCTTGGTTCACAATATTTTCAGAGATATGATCTGTGGAAATTAGGTGATTTTCAGACTCTAGAATTTCATCTCAAAGAGGTGATCATGGGAAAATATTCATAACTGTCTCTCTGAGCATCGAATTGGAATTCTATAAAACGTGAATAGAAGTACACGGACTGTAGTTTCCTGTCTATAAATTTTAGAGCCAAAGGAGAAAACAGTGACACGTGGCAAGTCATAAAAATTCGCTCTACCAAACAAGTCCATAATTAGGTAATTGTGGGAGATTGAACATAACCTTGCCTTGAAGAATCCAAATCAAGTCAAACTTGTGGCATTTGAAGGAAGCTTCAGAGGTCTACTACAGGGCTGAATTTAAGATATTGAGGATTTGCAAGTATAGAGTTAAGTCAATTTCAATATCGAGCTCCTCAAAAGCAAGTAAAAGGTGTGTATTTTTTTTTTTTTTTTCCTGAATTGCATAAGTCTTGTTTGAAGAATCAATTTGAATTGATTCCAAGGGCATATTGTAGAATATATTTTAGTATTGGGTTTTGAAATGCCTCCTAAAAAGAATGAAACACCCATTAAGCCTTTAGAAGCCTCTACTATGACTCATGAAGACGAAAAATGGCAACATGACATATCAAAGTTACAAGAGCAGGTGCAACAAATTTAACTCTCGCAAAGAGAAACAAAAAATGACATGGAAGTTTTGAAGAAATGCATGGAAAATAAGATGGATGGTTTGAAGAAAGGCATGGAATCTAAGATGGATGGTTTGAAGAATGGCATGGAAGTTGGCATGGAATCTAGGATGGATGACATGGAAGCTAAGATCGATGAAAAAATGGAAAACATGAACAATGATCTAAAATCAGACATGGAAGGTTTGACAATGTTGATACAACAAATGTTTGTTAATGGTGAAAAGGTAGTAGAGGAAACTTTTGATGAGAACAAAAAAAATGTTAATCACGATTTCATAAACTCTAATGTTGCGAGAAGAACCACCATAAAAATGGATATGAGGAAGTTTGATGGAAAGGATCCTGTAACATGGATACTACAGATGTAGCTATATTTTGATCTCAATAATGTGCAAAACACACAAAAGGTATGCATTGCAACTTTACATTTAGAACAAAATACATTTGTATGGTTTCAATGGCTTTTCTCCCATAAAAAAATTGTCACTTGGTCAATTTTTACGAAGGAAATGATAGCACATTATGAGGATACAAAGCGCAACAACTTCTTTAGCGAATTTATAAATCTAAAAAAAAAAGGGTTTAACACATTGAGGACTTCCAAAAATGGAATATGAGGGTAACTAATATTCTAGAGGAACACATGATTGATCTCTTCGTAGGTACTTTAAAGGATAACATTTAACATGAAGTTCATTTTTTGGAACTTGATTCATTGGAGAAGGCATTCAGGTTGGAAAGAAAAATTGAATGTAAAATTATGGCGACAAGGAGAGAAGTGTTGCTACTCCTAGGTTTCCACAACCTACAAGCTTTACACCACAAAAATTGGAAGAAAAAAGAGCAAAAGGGATTTTCTACAGTTGAGATAGCAAATACAACAAAGGCCATAAGTGTGTTGATAAGAAATTATTTTACATAGATTGTGAAGAGGAAGAAGAAAATAAACAAGAAGAGGATATACACCAAGAACCAACCCTAGAAGAGGAATAAATGAGTCTTACCATATCGTGTAATGCATTGGCAGGAATTACCACTCCTCAAACTCTCAAGATAGAAGGACATATCAAGGAGAATAAGGTAATAGTATTGATTGATTGAGGTAGTACCCATAATTTTATTCATTGTAAGGTAGCTAAGGAGTTGAATTGTTTCCTATACCTAGCACCAGAATGTCAAGTGATAGTTGAAAATGGAGGAACTATAAATTGCTCTGGATAATTCCATAATATCAAGCTAACCATGGGGGAATATCTATTGAATAGTCCAATGCTTTCCATTCCTATGGGAGGTGTTGATGTTGTACTAGGAGTACAATGGTTACAATGTTTGGGGACAATAGCTTTTAATTTTCAAGAAATTTTCTTGATTTTTTTTTTCAGAAGGAAAGAAAGTCGAATTACAGGGCATTGCAGGGAAGACAAGAAATATAATAAGCTCTAATGTCATGACAAAGCTTCTAAAGAAATAACAACAAGGCGTAATTGCACAATTATGCTCACTAGAAGTTCCAACATCAAAATCATCTATTTCTGCAGATCTCCAAAAAGTCTTGGACAATCATTCCAGGGTTTTTGAAACTCCCAAAGGACTCCCACCTATTTTTAATCATGATCATGCTATTCATTTGATTCCAGGAATTGTTCCTCCAAACATCAGGCCTTATAGATATCCTTATGTCCAAAAGAGCGAAATTGAACGTATGATTGCAGAAATGTTAGAGGCTGGTATAATTCGACCTAGTCAAAGTTATTTCTCTTCTTATATAGTATTGGTACACAAGAAGGATGGATCATGGCGCATGTGTTCAGATTATAGGCAGCTCAATAAGTTCACCTTTAAAGATAAATTTCCCATTCCTATGATTGACGAATTATTGGATGAATTACATGGAGCAATTTATTTTACCAAGTTGGATCTCTGTTCAAGATATCATCAAATTAGAATGAAGATTGAAGATATTCTGAAAACAACATTTCGAACTCATGAGGGTCATTATGAAGTTTTGGTCATGTCTTTTGGCCTTACCAATGCACCTTCTACATTTCAAGGCTTGATAAATTCCATTTTCAAACCCTTCCTTAGAAAATTTGTTCTAGTATTTTTTGATGATATACTAATCTACAATAGGTCTTGGAAGGATCATGTTCAACATATTGACAAGGTGCTCAAACTATTGTAGGAGAAACAATTATATGCAAAAACATCCAAATGTTTCTTTTTAGTACAAGAGGTGGAATATCTTGGTCATATTGTATCTCACAAGGATGTTAAGGTAGACCCTAACAAAATTAAATCGATTAAAGAATGGAAAGTCCCCACAACCATAAAGCAGTTGCAAGGATTTCTCGTGTTAACAGGGTATTATCACAAGTTTGTTAAGAATTATGGGAGAATAACATCACCTCTAACAACATTATTAAAGAAAGATGAATTTTCGTGGACTCCTGAAGCAACTAAGGGCTTTGAACATCTTAAAGATTCAATGTGCCTAGCACCGGTCTTAGCTACACCAGACTTCACAAAAAACTTTATTGTGGAATGTTATGCCTCAGGAAATGGAATTGGTGTTGTTTTAATGCAAGAAGGAAGACCCATTACTTTTGAAAGTCATCCAATCAAATGAAAGTATTTACATAAAGCTATTTATGAGAAAGAAATGTTAGAAATACTACATGCACTAAAGAAATTGTGAACTTACCTAATGGGAAGACACTTCAAGGTAAAAACTGATCATGATAGTCTTAAACACTTTTTGGAACAAAGAATATCTTTAGAAGGGCAGCAAAAATGGGTCACAAAGATGTTGGGTTATGACTTTGAAATAATCTACAAAAAAGGGAAGCTAAATTTTGTTGCAGATGCACTCTCAAGAATTAATGAAGAGGTGGAAGCATTGCTTTGTTCCATTTCTATTATCCAACTAGATTGGATAACTGAAGGAAGGGATGAATGGAAGAAGGAAAAATAAGTGTGGACACTCATTCAAAAGTTGCAGCAAGATCCTTGTACATTTGATAAATTTAGTTAGAAAAATGATTCCTTATGGTACAAAGATCACTTATATCTTTGTAAGAATTACCAACTAAAACAAAAGATTCTTTTGGAATTGAACACTTATCCTTTATGAGGACACTCGGGATTTTTAAAAACTTACCACAGGGTGAAGAAAGATTTTTTTTGGGATGGGCTTAAATCTGATATTCAAAATTTTGTGGCAGAATGTTTGATTTTCCAGCAAAATAAAGTTGAGACAATTAATACCCAGGGTCTTCCACAACATTTATCCATTCCAAGTCAACGTTGGGAGGATATTTCAATGGATTTTATCGCAAGTTTACCGAAGTCCGAAGGAAAGAGCGTCATCATGGTGGTAGTTGATAGACTTACCAAGTATGCACACTTTTGTGCATTATCTCATCCATTTAAACCAAGTACAGTTGCTACTACATTTATTGACACAATTCAAAAGCTACATGGAAACCCAAGGTTTATTGTGAGTGACAAAGATCCCATTTTTACTGGAAATATTGGACGGAGCTATTTTCTTGTTTGGGTACTCAATTATCTTATAGCTCATCTTATCATCCTCAATCTGATGGTCAAACTGAGATAGTAAATAAATGTTTGGAAGGATATCTTCGTTGTTTTGTATCTGATAAACAAACACAATGGGTCAAGTGGTTACCTCTCGCTGAATGGTGGTATAACACTTCCTTCCATGCTGCAGCAAAAATGACCCCATTTATGGCACTTTATGGATATCATCCACCATCCATCACATCATCTTTAAGAGAAAATTCGAAGGTTCAAGCAGTGGAAGATCACATCGAGCATCAGCAAGAAGTTCTCCAACTCTTAAAGGATAACCTTAATTTGGCACAAAATCGAATGAAACAACAGGCAGATCAACATCGCAGTGAGAGAAGTTTTGATGTAGGAGATTGGGTATTTTTACGGCTACAACCATAGAAACAAATGTCCCTCAAGCAAGCTAAGAAGGATAATAAATTATCGCCAAAGTACTATGGTCCTTACAAGGTGTTGCAAAATAATGGTACTATGGCATACAAATTGGAGCTTCCTACTTCCACATGAGTGCATCTAGTTTTCCATGTTTCATGCTTAAAGAAGGTTATAGGTGAAAATATTGTGGTTCGAAAAATATTTCCAGAACTTGATGAGGAAGGAAAAATCATATTGGAACCTGAAGCAGTCACAGAAAAAAGAACTCGACAGCTATGAAATCGATTAGTGTCAGAGTATCTCATCAAGTGGAAGAACTTACCCACTGAATATTCTACATCGGAGGATGAGAATTTTATACATAAGCACTTAGAGCTACTCAAGCGTTGAGGACAACACCTTTTTGAAGGAGAGGGACATGTTAGGTCCCTATGTTACTAGTATAGTCCCTTATTGTTGTTAGTGTAACCCCCTTATTGTTATTATTATACCCCGGTAACCCACATATTGTTATTATTGTGCCCTTAAATTATTATTGTTAGGTCGACTAGGATTACATTGTGGCCCCACTAATATTACATTGTGGTCCCATGGAATCCTATATATAGAAAGGAGGTTTTGTAATTTGTATCATCCAAGAATTTTTCATTCATGTAGTGTATTGGAGGTTGCCCCCTCGAAGTGGTTTATTTCTAAGACGTTGATATCTCTTTTCTTCTATTTTTGGAGCTAGTTTCACAACAATCAATATTTTCACATCCTAGACATTTTAGAGTAGATTTATAGTCCTAATTCTTAGAAGAATTAGCCAGAAATAATATGATGTACTCATATTTTTACTAATAAAATCAATAGTTGACATCCTATATTTTTTGGCATATTTCTCCAAAAAGAATTGTGTTATATTGTTAGTTTTAAGAAGAATAATTTTACGATCTTAGTGGTTAAAATTGTCATTCTATTTATATCATATTTTAGAACATAATTGTGTGATCCTATGGTGGTATCTTAAAAAAATTCTTATGGTTTTATATATTAGTTTGTTTAAGTTTACATTTATTTACTTTAAAAAATTTATATGGTTGTTTATATTTTTTCGTTTATTTTATTTCATTACTATAAATAGTCTTCCATCATTGTATCATACAACTGCATTATAAATAATTGTAATTTGATTGAGGGCTTTAAGCCTCAGCCGTAGTCCCATTATCTCAACCTCACAGTGATATTTGATGAAGTTGGAAGTGAAGCATAAGAAACATTTCTCGTCAACACTCTCTCCTCTCCCCCTCACTCCTTTTCTTTGTATTTCTCTCCCTCCCCCCCATCAATTCCCTCTTTATTTCTATCTTTTCCCCTTTCTCTCTCTTTCTCGTAAAAACACTTCTCTCTCTCTCTCTCTCTCTCTCTCTCTCTCTCTCTATATATATATATATATATATATATATATATATATATCTTATTCCTGTCTATTCCCATCTATATCTCTATTATCTTCACCCCACTCAAACCTCCCCAAAATTTGTCTCCATCTCCCTCCCTTTTTCCTTTCTCTCGCCCTCACTCTCTGTTGGCTTGAGGGCTCCTAACCCAGGTTTTGTGTGCAAGGTTTGCCAACAAACCCGTATACTACTGGCCCTTTCGGCAGTGACATGTTTGCACAGATCACAGTCTCACCCGAAGTAGTATGGGTGGGTGCTGGAACCAGGTTTCCGCACCCTGAGAAAGGAAGGGTAAGGCAACAAGGCTGCATTCTATTCAGATCATCGTGTCTCTATGCAGGGTTAAATATGTATCCTATTGCAGCCACGTGCACTAGATCTACAGTTATATACTTCTCATAATATCAATACATAACCATAACAGAATAGATCTAGATCCAATTCAATAGACTTCTGCAGTATGATATACCCAAAGCGGACAGATCAATAATTCAATGTACAGACCTTCACAACATAAATACAGAGAATGCATAACAGATTAATTACCTGAAATTCAATAGTACTCACAGATTCAGATCTAACAATCCAGCGTATTCATTCATTCATCAACCTTTCTTTATAATACCCTTCCCAACCTGCGCACACAGTAGTAGGGTCTGCACACAGTTGGACCAGGATCTCTGCGCACAAAGCTAGTAGGAGTATGTTCCCCAAAAACCCAAACAGATCTCTTACACAACAGATCACATCGATAGCTCATCAAAATCCTACCTTCTACAATCTGAAATGCCTCTCTATTTATAACAATCTAGCTTTATCAATCCTATGTTCCGTAACCCATGGTTTTCAGACCCCTAGTTTACCCTTTGACCCATTACAATGCATTTGGGGCTTTGACCCACCCAAAAACCCCTGCGCTCTACTAAATATAATAAAAAATAGCCAAAATGGACAAGTTTTGTATCTTGTTAGGAGACCTCATTCCAACAGTCCCCCAACATGATCTTGTGACTCGTCCTGAGTCACTTTGGTGGTGTGCCTTCAATCTGCACATGCAAGGTAGGCAGGATGCGAAGGAGTGGTGGAATAACTTCCTTACTTTGGGATGCACCATGTTCTGTAATGTTCATCATGATTAGAGAATTAGGTCTGTCAAGGTTTGGACCGAGTCGTTCCAATAACCAGTGGAGGCATGCAATGGCGGATTGTGCATCATGCACAAGCTGAAGGGCAGCATCAGACCATGGCTTCAACTTTTTTCACAAAATCTTCTAGGAGTGACGAAGGTTCTCAATCATGTGCATGGCGGCCAAGCATTGCAAGGGGGCGGGGGGAGGTGTGGAGGCTCGAACTCAATCTAGAACATTTTCTACCTGCTTCAGTTCCCTTTGAACATGCTGAAGTGTGGGGTGGTGCAGAGCTTTCATCCATAGCTATGTAGCCTCTTCAAGTAGTTGGGCTCCCTACGACAATTGTTCCTGAATCATGTGTGTTGCATTAGAGACCATAGAAATTCGTTGGGTTGGTTCTTCTGGAGGCATGACATACTACTTGTGCCTTTCTTGGTCACGATGGTGTACTTCTTGCATTACACTAGTAGACAGAATTTGTAGCTCTAAAGTAGATAGTTGCACTAAGTCTACTTGAATATCCCCAGTAATCTGTTCAGAAGTGTGAATTACGGTAGTGCGAGGGAGTAAACATGCATTGCTTCTAGCGAGCGGGATCTGGAAATGGCAGAGATGTCGCAGTAGGTCTTGGCACCGCAATGTTCTTGTTGAACTTGGTGCGCAGATAATCCTTCTGGGCGGCAGCCCACAGACACTGCTATTACTACACTCAGCATCTCCTGGTCCTCTTATCAGTTCCTCATGCGCGTTGGGATCCATAACAAAGAGATGATTGTTATACAACATCTGAACAAGTATAAAAACCCATAATGAGGTTAGCCAGTGCTGCTTGATAGGTGAATAAATAGCCCGACCCAGCGTCTTCCAGCCATCCATGTCCCAATTGAAGCTACTTAATGGCAAGGTAGTTCGCATGTCGCACGTACCCTTGATCTTTCGATCCATGCTTATCATAAATGGTGATATTGATGATCTGCCGCCCATTTTCTGTGTTCGCAAGTGTCTTTTCTTATTAATTGGGAATGTACTGACATTTTTTCTTCGTGCCCCAGGTCGTGTCCCTGAAATGTCAGAGCATAGCTGTTGTTTTTAGGTCATTTTCATATCTTGACAAAGGGTTGACATGAGGCAAACCTGCAAGGTGATCGGGGGTCTTCTCAATGCATTTATACCATTGGTGGATAGAACAGTCTGGTGTGTGATAGCTGCATCATACATCTGGAGGTGGTTTATGTCTCGTTGATTTTCTTGGACACACATGATGGTAAATAGGCCTGTAATCCTATGCACACTGAGGTTAGTGATATTCTATCAAGTTTGGATGGGTAAGGGTCTGGCGCACCCTTGGGTGTTGCGCGTTAGCAGGGAACTACAGGGGTCGGCCGTCTTTGGGGCCCATCTGGCTAAGGGAGTTTCTATATGCATGATCACTTTACTCCAGTATTTCCTCCAGGTAGGTGCTTCATACCGGGTTAGCGGTAGTGCTACGAACCTACAATCCAGGAGACCCCTTGGCTTCGCAGACTGTCGAGTGTCATCTGCATCCTCCTGGAAAGGTAAGGTTCTCTCTATGGTAGAAATGCGACAGAAGTTTCTGACTCTCTAGTTCTTCATTGGAGTCAGAAAAACATTCATTGTACTTTTCCCAACAGAGCATCCCTTCATCTATGGGGTTAACCTGGTCTTCATCTTGCACAATGATTTTATAAATATGATCCAATTCCTCCTTCGGATGGACTAGCTTGGTATACTGGGTGCCTTCTACGGGATCCAAGGGTACTATGACACGCATAACTTCGCTTTCAAACACCATGCTTTGTTTCTTGAGGTTCATAATACCTCCCATGTCTATGGCCCAATCCAACCCAGGAAGTGCAGGGTAGCGGTCTGCATCATCGACTATCTCAATTAGTTCAAAGTCAACTAGTATTCTTGCTCCTGCAATGTCAACCATAACTTTTGGTAACCTTCCCAAACGAATAATTTTTTGCTGATTTGCCATGCACATCTAGATGGTGGACCATTCCAATTTGGGCTTCCCCATTCGTTGCTAGGTCTTCTTAGGCAAAACATTGGCATCAGATCCAAAATCTAAGATAACCTGATCCATTTCATAGTCTTTGATTTGTTCAGTCAACAGCATTTCCCTCCCTGTGCATTTATTAGAGTTGTACAGTTTGTGCGCATCCTTGGTCTCAGGGACCAAGGTGGGCTAAGCTGTGTAGGTATTCATCAAGGCCAGGAGGTTTCTTACTGCCTGCGGATTCTTGAGAAATTTCAGACATGCCTTTAAAAAGGTCTCAATTTCTTCCTGGCTCTGGGATGGCCTAGGGGTTGTGGGTAGTTTCTATTCTTCGCAGGATATTTCTTTTCTTCCCTTCATATCCAGCCTGCTACGTGCTATGACCCTTACACTTGGATATACTTCTCGTAGCTTAGTTTTAACCCTCTGTACGTTTTTTGTAGGGTAGGCTACTTCTCCTACATTCTGTCTATTAAGATCGGGCAGTCTTCTACCTCATGGTCCAGCTGTTTGCAGTACTTACATGATGGCCTGGTGGGATTAGGGCATTCTCTGGAAACGTTCCCTATTTCCCCACAGTTATAATAGATTAATTTCCCTCGTCCTCAGCCTGCGCTTCCTTCTCGACATCCTCTGCCTCGGGCTGGTGATCCACCAAAGTGCACACCCAGTCTTGGCGATGCAGGGTCTAGTTGCACCCAATATAAATTCATGCAATCCATCATTAAGTAATATGTTTGGAAATTCTGCTTGTCGTGTCCTACAGATCGACAGAATCAGCACCATTGTTGTTTTAGCTCGGGAACATACGCACCCATCCGAGCGCAATTATTCTTATAGTGTAGGCCTAATACCTGACAATCATCACACCATAACATAGATCCTCTTGTTCCTGGGTGCAACAAGATAGGTTCCCTACTCACCCCTGGGTGCAGCAGGCTAGTTCCTCAAGCTTGCACATAATCAGTCAGTAGTGGGCACTGATCCTTCATGTGACCAGACACTCGGCAACGTATACACTAGAGATCCACGCATATGTCTTTTCCTCATTCCTTTCACAGGTTCTATATCTTCATGTGCATAGCCCTGAGTTGTTCCTGGATCTGTTGTACCCCTGCTGAGGTGTCTTCTCGGGGAGCAAATTCTAATTTCATAGCGGCCTCTACAGCTTTCTGATGTGATTCAAAGGTCTTCTGATTCATAGGGGTGTGTAGGTGAGGTAGCAACATGGCGATGAACCATTCCATATGTTGTCTATCATCATACTCGAACCGTCCTTCCCTAATCGCCTTCTTTAACCGTTGATCCACCTCCCATACTGATTCAGACGCACCTTGCTTGAAGTCCTTTACATCTACTATTAACTGAGAATAAGACTTTGGCTTGCAGGATTTTTGCTTCAGAGCATCCTTAATATCCTGAATGGAGGCAGTTCCATTCTAGGCAACATATCACATATACCAGTCTAGAGCTCGGTCTTCGAATGCTAAAGACAACTATTCCATTTTTATTGTATCACTTGCCACATTCTGTGTAGTCTAGACAGAGTCTGCAACAAACCAAAATCGATCCATGTCCTCATCTTCTACCCCTTTAAAGGTAGGTAGTTTCAAGTGCGCAGCCATATCACTATCCGGGGACGACGTTATAGGTGAATTCGTACCCTTGCATGCCCTAGGTGGTGATTTAGCTGGCTCCTTCACTGGGCTATAGGCAGCCCTTCCTCCATCAAGGTTGGTTCGATAATACTTACCACTGCGCGTCACATTCCCGTCTGGATCTGAGGTCATTCAGTCGGTATGGCTACATAGAATGCTCTTTTCGCACAACAACTTCTTGATTAGTAATGGTAACATCCTCAGAAATTTACCCCGAAATCCTTTGAATAATCGTCGCTCAGCCTCAGAGTATGATACAAACTAATCAATGGAAAACTCTATCACAAAGCCTCCTAGCACACTATCCACCCAGTGATCCACCATGCGAGTGATGGTATTATCAGTTTTTTCTAGTTGTTCGAGCAGATCTGGAGTCCACTGAGTGACTCTCTCGTCTATCCAGCACTTCTAGAATTCTACCAGCCTAGCCATCCACTCCTAGATCTTGATTGAAAAGGTTACAAAGAATATTTTGTAGCTTTCAGTAAGAACATACCTATTTTTCCAGCTCTGCACGGTTAACTTTTCGCTTTGGTTTTCTCTTATTGCAAACTCCTAGATCTGCCTTTCGAACCAGTCTTCGATCTCTTTTCTTTCAGGCTTCCAATATTCTCTTATCATTACCCAATCCCTTTCTTAGATCTCTTCAGGTCCCAACAACAGAACCATTTTTTGGCTTGAGGGGTCCTGACCCAGGTTTGGTGCGCAAGGTTTTCCAACAAACCCCTATACTACTAGCTCTTTCGGTAGTGACCTCCTTGCGCATATCACAGTCTCACCCGAAGTAGTATGGGTGGGTGCTAGAGCCAGGCTTGTGAACCCTGAGAAAGGAAGGGTAAGGCAACAGGGCTGCGTTCTGTTCAGATCACCGTGTCTCTACGGAGGGTTAAATATGTATCCTATTGCATCCATGTGCACTAGATCTACAATTATATACTTCTCATAATATCAATACATAACCATAACAGAATATATATAGATCCAATTCAACAGACTTCCTCAGTATGATATATCCAGATCAGACAGATCAATCATTCAATATACAAACCTTTGCAGCATAAAGACAGAGAATGCATAACACAATAATTACCCGAAATTCAATAGTACTCATAGATTTAGATCTAACAATCTAGCATATTCATTCATTCATCAACATTTCTTTACAATACCCTTCCCAACCTGTGCACACAGTAGTAGGGTCCGCACACAGCCGGACTAGGATCTCCATGCACACAGCCAGTAGGAGTCCATTCCCCAAAAACCCAAACAGATCACTTACATAATAGATCGCATCAATAGCCCATCAAAATCATACCTTCTACAATCCAAAATTCCTCTCTATTTACAACAATTTAGCTTTATCAATCCTATGGTCCGTAACACATGGTTTTCGGACCCCTAGTTTACCCTTTGACCCATTACAATGCATTCGAGGCTTTGACCCACCCCAAAACTCCTACACTATACTAAATATAGTAAAATATAGCCAAAATGGACCAGTTTTGTAGCTTGTTAGGAGATCGTGTTCCAACACACCCTCACTCCCCCACTCTCTCACATCTGTCGATTACAGAAACATTCTATCTATCTCTCTCCACCCTTTAGATTTATATCTATCTCTTTCCATATTTCCTCTATCAATCACTCTCCCCTCCTTCTCTCTCTTCTCCCTCATTTCCACCTTCCATGTATCTCTTTCTCTCCCCCACTCTCTATCTCTCCATTTCCATTTACATCTCTCTCTCTCTCTCTCTCTCTCTCTCTCTCTCTCTCTCTCTCTCCCTCACTATCTATCTCCCTCTCTCCCACAACTCTCTCTCTCTATTTCTCTATCTCTCTTTGCATACTTTTCACTCTTTCTCTCTTTGTATCTCTCTTCTTCCCTCACTTCCCCCTTATTTACACAACACTCCGCTTATCTCCATATCTCTCCCCTCCGTATTTGTCCCTATCTCCCTCCCTCTCTCTCCCTCTCCATCACACCCTCACTATATTTATCCCTATATCCCCTATCACAATCTCTCTCGTTGTCTTTGAATTTGGATCTCTCTCTCTCTCTCTCTACCTTCTTCCCTCTCCCCTTCAATATTCATATATTTTTCACTCCCTTTCTCCTTAACTAACTCTTTATCTCACCACCCCTCTCTCTATTTCTCTCTCCATATCTACCTATCCCTCTCTCCATTACTCCTCCTCTTATTATAAGTATTTATCTCCCCCCACCTCCCCCCCAACCCCATTCTCTCCCTCTCCTTCCTTATTTATCTCATCCATCTCTCTCTCATCTCTCCTTAGTTCCCTCTCTCTATCTCTCATGCTCCCACACAAACATTCCCTTTTTCTCTCTATCTCTCCCCTCTCCTTCTATTCACATATTTTTATATACCTCTATCATCTTACCCCTCTATCTCTCTTCGGAAATATTTTTTTCCATCTATCTCCTACCATATTTGTATCTATCTCCCTCTTATTCTTCTCTCCCTTCATTGCACATACTCTATTTTCCTCCACTCCAATAATCTCTCTCTATCTCTTCATTCCTCTATCTTCCATGCTTCATGCATACAAATCGGTTAAGTGAATCATGAGTAAAACACCCCACATGAATACATTTCTCCCTTTATCTACATTTTTGGCCATTTCGTGTGGTCCCTACTGTACTATTTTCCATAAAGAACCCAAGCACCCCTAGGTTGATCATTCACCATGAACATGACTATTATGGTTGCCATGAAAATCCTTACTGTGTGAGACTATGAACTTGTGACCTAAGGAAAGATATTTCAATGAAAATTTTTGACTAAAAATAGAAATAAAAACCAACAAATTAAAGTGGGGTGTATAAATATTTACCTGGAAAATATGGATTGGAAAATTGTATCCTATAAACTCTAGGACCTTGATTAAAATTTTGAGGTTAAATGGGTGATTTTATCAGGTCACTCCACTTTCAACACTAAAATTTTTCAAATGAGCTCTTCATTGGCCACATTTTATTATATATACTGATTAGGGGTCCACATATGTGGTAATTTCACCAATCCTTGGTATTTTTGACCTAGTTTCCATATATTTTACCTAAGATTGTGGTCCTAATTTCTTATTTTTTCTCCACTAATAGATTTTTCTATAGGCTTTTGGCATATTTTTTCTCATTATGCTTGGAGTTTTATGTGGTTCTATTAGTAAAACGAGTCTTAGATGTGATTTTCTTAAAACTTTCCATATAGGGGTAAGAATTTCATCACCATATTTGTGGCATTATTGGTTTTGTTTTCCATCTTCATTATGTCTTAGGTCAGATCCTATCAGGTTGTGAAAATTAAGGCTTCTTTCTTAAATACACATCGTAACTTGGAAATAGAGTTTTCGTATACTTGGATTCCCTATATTAGCACCCATTTTCCATGTCGGTGTCCATGCTACATTATTTAATCATCGAATAATCCCTCCTTTTGACCCACCATGACTTAGAATATGAGCCTCATTTTCTATTCTTCATCCTTCTCTAGCTATATCTATGGAGGATTCTACCCATTTTGTGCATTGCAATTGTTACTACACTTAGCTTTATTCATATTGATAAACCTTGGTATTGCTACGCTACCCCTAACAGGTTGCATTTAGACCATTTGTTTCATTCGCTCGGTGTTTTTACCCTTCCTAGAGGGATCACTACAATAAATTATTTCCTTTTCTAATGTTTTTTCCTTTCTCTGGTTAAGGTGGTTGTATTAGATTGGAACTAGTTTATGCCACTCATTCATATAAGATAATAATTATTTGTGTTGTTTTCATGGTCATTAAAATATGAAGGATACTGAGCATCCTTTTACCTATTTTTTGGGCTCATTAATTACTCATGAACAATACATCTTATATGAAGCACAATAGTACACCTTCTTTGAGCTCATTAAGATATAAATAAGATACCTTTTTTAGTACCCTATTATCTCTCTTTCAGGATCATTAAAACTAAATTAAAAAGACACTTCTAAGCCTACCTATACTCTCTTTCATGCTTCTAAAAATATGAAAGATACAAAAAGGAGAAACTGGAAGGGAAACCACTTTACTCATTCTATTATTTAAAATGGTAGCCTCAGTCACATCACCCTTGAACATGGCATTGGTATGCATAATTTCCTCAAATTTGGGCTATATATTTTCTGGGAGTCATATCGTACAAATTATTTTATTTACTCATGTGGCTAGTTATAGTTCTAATCACTATGGAGCATTTTTTAATGCCTCCTCTATAGATTGATGATATCGTGGGGTGATCATTAGTCAATGTTTCCATGTAAATTTTTTGTCATGTCATTATATGTTCAAGAGAAGTCTAAAACTTAGTAGATCATATATAATACTTGTTTAAATTTTATGGCCTCCATTCCTATGTTTGTTGTACCTCATGGTTTCATTCATTCACATTATCTCTTGGTTTGTTTTTTTTTTCTATTTATGGGCGGTACATTAAGGTTGATTATCGAGGAGTTTGATCTAGGAAAAAATGGTACCTTCCAGCTTGTAGACGTTAGTGGTAGGCTTCCCTGTGACTGAAAATGGGTTTACCTCATTAACTCTTGATTGATCAAGTCTGTGGGTGTTTTAAATCCGACCATTCATTCACACTTAGTGGATTGTTCTAGGTAACTTAGAATCCATTTTTATCATTGTTGGGTCCCATCGCTTATATTAACGATATACCTTAATTATGTTTAATCAAAAAATTTATACCATGATCGACTTCATCTCATCTATTGGCATGTCATAGATTCATTTCATCAGGTTTTAGTATAAGACCTTAGGTTAGGAACATCTCACGGTGATATGGCATGCTTCCAAAGATGTGTTTCAGTTATGTATCATTTGATGTAATTTGAGGACTACTCTAGAGAAATCCTCTTTTATATATGTCCATTATCCTATTAATGTATATTTTGACATAGATATACATTGTATTTTTTGTTCACTATGATCTATTTTTATGCCACATGGATTGACTATGTATCTATCATGGCCATGTCCTAGCATTTCATGACATAGATTCACATTGTATAGCTGAAAATCATGTATAGTTTATATTTATGTCAAGCATGGGTATGCATGACTTGGGGATGATATTATTATGATTAAGACCTAGGTATCAGCACTTATCCAATTTATTCCTTTAGTATTGGATGCTTCCTTGCATTTTGAGCTACATGTTTTGGTAATACATTTGGGCCATTAGTTTCTCTTTTGACCTCATGTATTAGGGGGAATATCATATAGCCTATTTCTACCATTTCTAATGAGCGAGTGAGAATATATTCTATCATCATACTTGTTGACCTTGATGCACACTTCATCCTCTTTAATTATCCATCCTTATCATGGTGGTATCTCCCACATCATTAACATGGTGTGTGCGTCAGTAATAGATAATGTGAAACATAGAGACATTTTATGCGAGATTCATTTTTCCAAGGAGGCATCTTGGTCAAGTCTCTTAGATTATTTTATCCAATAGGATATAAACTCGACCTACTTGTTAATGAGTTGGATAGGGTAATATTATCTTATAATTTTCATTAATTCTCAAGCCCCTAGTTATCTAGATACATTCTCCCAAAGGATAGAAAAATAGTATATAAATTGACCCAATCAAGATGAGAAGGGATTTATAAAAAGAGAGATATCTCAACCACATTATATGTTTTAAATTAAATCTCCATTTCATGTGAGATCAACCCTATCTTTGCATATCTAGGAAGTTGTCAAGTGTGGAGGAGGAGTATCAAAGAACCTAAGGTATCATATGTACTACTATTCTATTTTAATTAAACTACATTTTTATTTCCTTCCCATGTATCTCTTCTGATTATTTTATGTATATGGTATATAATTTCTATTGTACATGCTAAATCCCCCTCTATATTGGATGAACTATCTTCTTGTTTGGTGGTGTGTGTGTGCAACGAGCTAGATCTAGGAGAAATAGGAGAACAGTCTTGGAATGAGAGCAAGATCTTTGAAGTTTATTTTACATCTTCTCCATATTCTTGTGAGGGATCAGATGCACACTTATTACTCTATGATATAAGCTTGGTTTCAACGTGTTTTTATTAAGTTTTATAAATTTTCATAGATTACACGAATCATATAATGAATTACATAGATATATCTGTGGAGAAATAACTCCTTTTCTCTGAATTTTTTTCCAGAACAACAATATTATGTTCACTCCTTGCTGGATGAAATATACAAATGAGAATGAATTCTATGGAGAATCTAGAATTAAATGGCATAAGGAGGGGGAAAGAAAATATAATTATTTCATGGATTGATGTAACATCATTTCCACAAATATATATCTAAAATTAAATACCCTCGGGGAAATTAATTAAAGGTTCAAGAAGATATATATTGAAATATATTGCATCCTTTTACCAATTCGTCATCCTCGAGCCCCCAAAAAATAAGCATACATCCATGTAAAAAATAATAAGGGAAATTACTTCTTTAGTCACTTTAGAACACAATCAAGTATCCTAAGAGAAATTTCAATCATAGAAGTTGAACAAGAAATTATGGACATGTTGAAAGGAAAAGTACTAAATTACGATGGATTCACAATATAATTTTTCCAATCTTGTTGGTCAATTATCCAAAAGGAGATCTAGGAATTGGTGGAAAATGATAGGAAAATGTTTTTCATTTTACCAAGTATTGATGGAAACTTCCTAACCTTAATCCAAATGGAATGTTGATGATTGGACCCCAAAAAAATTCAATCCATGGCTCTATGGAATGTTATTACGATATAATTTCCAAATTTGTGGCCAAAAAACTGAAACCTCTTCTCACATCCTTAATCTTGTAGGAGAATTTTGGATAGGTGTATGGATGTAAAATCATGGAGAACATAATTTTAGATCATAATCCTACTTACTCATTAAAAACACCAAAATATATTGATATGATCATTGAGCTTGATATTTCTAATGATTTTCATAAATTAAGTTGGTAATAATTTCTCCATGTTCTAGTGGCCATTGATTTTTCTAAAAAATGGATTTACTCAATCATGTATTTGATATCGAGAGATTTATTCTCCATATTAATCAATGGGTCACCTTCTCCCCCTTTTAGTCCCTCATGAGGCATTCAACAAGGAGATCCTCTTTCCCCTTTCCTGTTTATTAGCATGTTGGAAGGGTTGGGTAGCGCAATTAAGGAGGAGGCGCATTTAAGCATATTAAGAGGCCTAAGGCCACATGTGATGAATGGAGGCCTCTAAAATGGGCATTAAAATATACAAAGATCATTTTTTATTCAATACTCTGATAGTATATATCCATGGTACTTGAATCATGGGATTCCAAAGGGGCTCATATTCATCTACATATCTAGTAATTGCTTGAGTATATAACACCTTTTGATATCCCTCCTAGGAATACCTTCTTATTGAAATTAATAAAATTGTTGAATGACGGGCCTTCTGACCCCTTGATGTTTATAATTCAATCCATTTTGAAAAACTCATAAACTAAAATCCTATTTTCGCAACTCATATTATTTCTTCTAACTGATAAGTTAATTATTTAGTTTATTGCCAAAGGAAAATCAAAATAAACACACTACAACCTTCACAAATAAAATTATAAGGAAATAAAATAGCTCTAGAAACTGAGAAAAAAATAATACCGACACACATAAATTGACACCATTATTTTTAGGCACATGCCCCCAGAAAAAGCCACTTGGGAAAATCAATGTAGTAGTGAGGGTTTTTATTATTATGCAAAAGTGAAGATATGAGTGTAATCTATGCATGCCTAACTGAATATCCAAATAACAAGAGAAATTGGGAAAAATTTTATAAGGGAATTACCCTTCTTCGACAGAAAATATCGACAGAATTACCCTTAGGATATTTTCCCAGAAAAAACCCAACGTGAGCCCTTTTGGCACTACCTCTACGTATTCTGCCACACTCAAACAACTCTACTTACCAAAAAAAAAAATCTATTTATAATCTTGTACTTATTTTTCCATCAGTTTATTAATTTAATTCCAACTCTTTACCACATCTTACAACATTTCATTAAAGGTTAAAGGTTTTACTTTTTGTTGTTAGTATCTTCATTTCAACATCATTATTTTTAGAACTATACGTATAATGACATCCACACTAACCGAATCATATTCAAATATTTCCTCCTTTAATGTATTACTAATTTTCCTCATCTTCACAACACTCATACATTCTGGTCAATGTACATTAAGTCCTTTATAATAGTTTATGTTGCTATTATATTGTTAATTCTATAAAGTAGGCTTTCCACAACTCTACTTTTTATAAAATTTTCATTAACTATTTAACTTTAATAAATATTAAAGTTAAAGTTACCTATTAGGAAATAATGCCCTGCATACTAATTTCATATGTGTTACCTTAGGGTATCAATTCGAATTATAATAAGAGAATTTTCATCATATATTAGACTCATATAATCTCTCTTAATTCTTAGATAACATTCAAATAAGGATATTCATACTAGTATGAATTTCCTATATCTATATATGAAAAGTACCCCTTGATGGTTTTCTTTGCTATCGAATGGTCATCTAAATTTGTTTCATCCATCGTGGATTTATCACTATTATGTAATTTGAAATAATCATAAGGTAAATTACAATTAACCTTATCTATATGATCATACATAATTTATGTTATCAGAATTGAGTTATGGTAAATCTTCTAATGGTATAAAACATGCTTTTAATGTCATACATTTCCCTATGTATTTAGACCATACCACTATGGATTTCATTGTATCTACAATAATGATTTATGCGAGATATCCGTGCAACTCTTTAACGTTCCCTTACTTCAATGCTATCGTGAATTAATTGAATGTATTATGTATTAACTTTGTCACATGGATGTATTAATATTGTGGGCAGGTGGATTTCATATCTCTCGTCAATCGAGGATTGATATCAACTCATACTGCTTCCCTCCATGAATAGGGTTTAATGCACTCGCTTTTCTTCGTTTCATTTTTTCATTTTCCAAGTTCCCTCCAAGGGCTTTCAGCTCTAGTTCTTTACTGTAAGTTCAATAACGATAATGGCTTATCTCTGGAATTTCCGCCTCACAGTCATGATTTATGAGTAAGGTAACTTCATTCCCTCTTTATTTTTGCTCAGTGTTCCAATTTACAATCATACAATGTTACAAGACTCATTTTGTTTTTAAAATTTTGAAATTCATCATATTAAGTTTCATTCCACCTCTAAGTTTTTGAACAGAGGAGTTCCATGTAGATTCTACGTTGAAGGACAAAGGATCTTCATGAATATTCATAGTGAATTCATGAGATAACACCAAATCTGTTATAACACAGGTAATTTAGGTACTCATCCCACAGTTCCTACACTTCCCTTCTTAAGCATTATGAAATTTTTTTCCTCTTTGTATTGTTAGATTTCCTCCTCACAATTTAGCTCATTCATGAAATGATACTGAATGAGCTCTACGTTGTCAGTTTGAAGTTTGAAATCGAGCTTATACAACGATTTCACTGTGCAAATCGTTTTAACGTTATTTCCCCAAATTTTATACTCGGATATTGAGTTATGACTTCGTTTGGTGTTTTCTTAGTCTTAACTCTAATTTCCTTTCCCAGCTATTTCGTATTACCTCTGGTATCCATGTATTGGATTCAACCTTCAATCTCAAGGGTTTCCTAACTATTCATTTTGGAATTCATGATTTATTCATGTGTGAATAAAATTTTACAGTTTGAATTCGGCCCTAATTTTCCAGATTTTGATATTATTACAGTCACTATAAATATTCTATGGAATACGTTGTCCTCTATATTTTCCTAGGTTTCAACATTTAATTAAATCCTCATCTATGAGATACGTTAATTGTACTTGACATTTTTTTCAATTTATGGAGAGATAATTGAGATTATTCAACTTTCTTAATATATTTCCATAGTTAAATAAACCTTCGTTTGTACTCAACGATGTGGTTAATTCAATTTTGACATACAATCCACAGTGTATGTAAAACGAATTGTAATTCAATTCATCTAAATGGATTTCTTAATTTCTTAATTTTTGTAATCTTTTTTATAATCTTTGTATACCAACGAATTTTATATAAGGGTGTGACTATGTCTTCATTGGTTTACTGAAGTCGAAGTATATTTATTTCAAATGTATGGAATGCATATTTTTAATCAGTCTCTCTATATGTACTCTATTAAATCATTACTTACATTCTTGTTATATGTATTTTGTCTATCTTATAAAATTTTATAAATATTCAAAATACTAATAAATCATAAAAGATATGTGAATACTACTTATGAATTAATAATCATTTTCTTAATTTCCCCGACTAACAAAATGTTTTTTTACACATGAAACTCCTCTTTTCCTACTTCTATACTATTCATGGATTTACATCAAATACCTAGCATACCAGAAATTAGGTAATTCATTTTCTATACTTATAATACTATTACAGAATTATAATATCTTTCTCACTTTTCCCCCATGACATAGGTCTTTGATTTTCTTGTTTATACACAAGAGATTCCACTGCCTCAAACTTGACTAACAAGGTAAATTCCTGTGTTAACTAATATTGACAATTTCCAATATTATGTATATTTATTTTAATTTTCAGTTAGAGAAAATTGAATCTGTATTTATGTGGATTTTTTATACACGTATTGCACATCTTGCAATTTACAACACCATTACTTTTTCCTTCTTTCTCAAAATAATTTACAATCAGTCTGGTTCCGTCTATTTATAGGTTGGTCATTATCATTCAATGAATTCAGCTAGAAGAATTCAATGATATTTATTCATGTAAACAATATGTAATTTATATTAAAAAAATCGAATTTTAGTCAACATAATTGTGACAGTGACATCTGAAATTTTATCATGAATATAAATACATATTTTTGTTCTAATTTATTTGATGAATTTCCATCCTTGTAATAATTTTATATAAGATTTCCAATTTCTTTATTGTATTTCAACTACATGCACCACTTATGCATAATTCCTAGTTTATGTTGATATTTATAATTGTACTGTACACATAGCACCTCTCTATATAAAATGATATTATATTTCTTCTTTCACAATAAGAAGTATGTGTATATTGGTTTCTATGTTTTATGTATAGTATGAATTTTTATACATAGTTTGTAAAAAATATTTTATTCTTGATTTAATAATCAATCCCACTATATATATCTATGTGTCTTCATTGTTTACAGAAATAACTAATTATGTCTCATCTTATTATTAACATCTTTAGAATATTCTCCACTCGTAATGATGTATTTAATGATTGTAGTATATTAATTCTTACAAACTTAACAACAGATTTAAACCCCTATAATTGGTTTTAGACATTTTGATTGTTGGTTAACTAATTTAACTAGTCTATGGAACTATATAGAACAAAAACTATACCTGCTATAGTTATGTTTATGTTAAATACATCATACACCTCACTCTTACGAATAAAATAATTGATTATACAGATTAATAAATTAGAAGATATAATTTTCCACTTATCTTCCTAATTAAAACAAATTTACTCTTATCCAATCATCATCATCACAAAAAAAGAATAAAAAGTCACAATTTAATAATTTTGCGTACAAATTCTGGTAAAGACTATTTTCCACCCAACCTTGAGCTTTCATCCATAGCTCTGCCCAAGCAGAGACCAATTCCTCCAAGGTTTAGACAACCTCTTGTCTACCCAGGAATGGATTATTTAAACATGCTTTCCCTTCAACATGTTTCCATAACTGCATCTAGTTAAATCGAGATGTTGTTTTCCTTTAGCCTAGGCTTACTTTTTTTTTTCCACAAAATCTCTTTAAAACTAGCTTTTTCCTCTTTCTAGTTTTATTTCACCTCTTCTCAGTAAATTTCCACTTTACTGAGATATCTTTTAGATTTTTATCTCCAATCTAATATATCTATTTATTTTATTTTCTCCAAGGATTTTTGGAGATTTTGGGAAAGTCTTTGGATTTAATTCCATCATCATGGACTTGAATTACTGGTCTCCAATTTACTCTACTCTTTGCACAATAATTAAAATTCCACATTTATTAATTAAAAAAAATAATATGTCCACACATATATTTTTCCTTTAGGTCCACTTAACCTTTAGGATTTTCAAATTTCTAAATAAAAGCAATAAAATAGGGATATTACATATTCCCCTCTAAAAGAAAACACCATCATCGGTGTTGCAAAATATAAATTCACTTCTCAAACAGTGATGTATATTTCTCTTTCATTTCCTCTTCTCGCTCCCAATTAGCTTCCTGAAGTGTAAAGTTCCTTCACTACACTTTCACCCTAGCTTCGGTCCTATTCCGGACCTCAATTTCTTCCCATGCTAGTATACGAAGGGCTCTAGAAGAAACTCCCCTTCGGTTTCCACCTGCATCACAGTCTAATCAATTACATGAGTAGGATCATGTAAATAATTTTTTAATATGGAAACATGGAAAGCATTTTGAAACTTAATATAACTAGGTAGAGCCAATTTATGAGCTAATGGACCCACTCTTTCTAGAACATCAAATGGTCCAGAGTAGCGTGGTGCTAACCTAGCACAACTACCAGTATATAATCTACTCTTTTTAGGCTTAATCCTCAAATAAGCATGATCTCCCACCTTGAATTCTCTATGAATTCTATTTTTGTTTTCATATCTTGTTTGTCGATCTTGAGCTAATTTAATATTTTGTTGAATTTTCCTTCACCGTTCTTTCCATCTCCTGCAAGGCATCAGGTCCAAGAATTAACATACCTTTTTTTTTACTCTCCCTAAGCGGCATGTGGCACTTTTTGCCATACAATGATTCAAAATGATTCATCTTAATAGAATCTTGATAACTATTATTATATGCAAATTCTACGAGATGCAAAAAATATTCCAATCTTGTAGGTCTATCCATCACATATATGTGCAACATGTATTCTAAAATCTGGTTAGTGCTTTCAATTTTCCCATCTATTTGGGGATGGTATGCGGTACTAAAGTTCAATTTGGTACCCATTCCTCCAAATAGAGTTTTCCAAAAGGTTAAAGTAAATTTTTCATCTATGTCAGATATAATCATTTTTGGAATACCATCTAATTTCACAATTTATTTCATGAATACATTGGCTACTTGATTTGTGCCAAAAGTAGATTTTAGTGGTAAAAAGTGTGTTTCGTTAGTTAATGTGTCTACAACCACGATTATAGAGTCATGTTGATACTTACTTTTGGACAATCTAGTAATGAAATCTATGGAAACCACTTCCCACTTCCATTCTGGAATAGGTAGAGGGTCCAGTAATCCTGCTGGATGCTGATGTTCCACTTTTACTTGCTCACATTCTAAACACCTAACTAGATAATTAGCAACATATTTTTTCATACTCGGCCAAAAAATGTTCTTCCTCAATGCTGAAATCATTTTTTGATAACCAGTATGACCTCCATAAGTTATTTTATGATACTCATCTAAAATTTCTTGTTTTAAAGATGTCACATTTGGAATATACAATTTTTGTTTATAATAAATCAGTCCTTTCTTGCTTTTTGTATATCCCACAATTTCACTTTTTTTCAATTTCTCTTGCAATTTCACATATTGTTGGTCTTGCATCAGCACTTCATGTATAAGTTCTTATATTTTAAATTTCATACAACTTCTTGCATTGGTCAAAATTTTATGAGCATTTCTACTCAAAGCATCAGCAATATTATTTTATTTTCCTTTAATGTGTTTGATTTCTATATCGAACTCACTAAGGAAAGATAACCATCTAGCTTGTCTAGCATTTAAATCTACTTGAGTAAAGAAGTATTTCAGACATATGTGATCTGTTATTAGTATGAACTTCTTTCCCAACAGATAATGTCTCCACATCTTCAATGCATGTATCACAACAACTAGTTGTAAGTCATATACATTATAATTATGTTCATGTTTCTTCAATTTTCTTGAATCATGTGCTACGAATGAATTATCTTGTAGCAACAATCCTTCTAACCCTTCCATACACGCATCGGTACACACCACAAGTTCCTTTTTGGGATCAACAATTTTCAATATGGGGGCAGTTCTTAATTTCAATTTTAACTGTTCAAAACTACTTTGATACTTTGCCGTCCATTCAAACTTCACTCATTTTTTCTATAAGGACTTAATAGGATAGAATAAGGCTGAAAATCATTCCATAAACCTATGGTAGTATCCAAAAATACCCATAAAGGATCATATGGCTCAGACATCAGATGGTACATGTCAATCCATTATTTCTTGTATTTTTTCTAGGTCTACTACTAAGTCATCCTTTGACATCACACGACCCAAATACTAGATTTAATCCTTGTAAAATTCACATTTGCTGAGTTTTTCTTAGAAATTATGTTCTCTAAGTGTTTTTAGGACTATTCTAAGATGTTCTTTGTTATTTCTTAATTTTTTGGGTACACCAAAATCTCATCAATTAACACTAGTACAAACTTGTCTAGCTACTTGTGAAGTACACTATTCATTAAACACATGAATGTAGCAGGTGCATTAGTAAACCAAAAGGGTAGGAATACAAATTTATAGTGTCCATATCTAGTCTTGAATGATGTTTTATTGATTTCCTCATCCATAATTCTGAGTTGGCAATGTCATGTTCTTAAATAAATCTTTGAGAAGATAGTGGCTCCTCTCACTTGATAAAATAATTCATCTATCCTTGGCAAAGGTTATATATTATTAATAGTAAATTTATTTAGCTCTCTATAATATATGCACATTCTGAATGTGCCATCTTTATTTTTAACAAACAATACTGGTGCTCCCCAAGGAGAGACACTTGGTCTGATGTACCCTCTATCTAATAACTCTTCCAATTGTAGTTTCATCTCTAATAGTTCAGGAGTACTCATTCTATAGGGTGCTCTAGATACATGGGTAGCTCTTGGTACTAATTAAATTGAGGAATTAGTTCCTCTTTTATGGGGTAGATGGGGGCTTTCTTCTGGAAATACATCCTTGAACTCCTCGATTACTGGTAAATTTTATACAGCCTCCTTTTCAGTTTGTTGTCCCAATTCTTCCACTTGTACAACATACACTTGACAACTGTTTCTTTCTGTCCTTTTTAGCTACAATGAAAAAAAAATTCTGATTGATATTGGTCTTGGTTTTCCTTTCACTATCACAGCTCTTGCCTTGCCATCTATGCAATGAACTGTTTTATCTAAGAAATTAATTGTCACTTTATGCTTCTGTAACCATTCCATTCCTACTAACAACTCATATGATCCTAGAGGCAAGATATGTAGATGAATTTTAGTTTCATACCCATTTACATTTACAACATTTTTTGGAATTTTATGGGTCAATTTTCTTTTTGTTCCTATACCTAACTACAATAACCATTTTTGTTGAAATTTTTTTGATTTTAACTTTCAATTTTCCACCATCTGTGGACCGACATAACTTAAATCTGGTCCTGGACCTATCAAAACAAAAAAGGTTGTTCAAAAATTATGCCTTCAATTTCTATCATGGTTGATTAGTTTTCAACGTGGTGATCTTCAAGTGCAATACTAATCCTAGAATGTTCTGTACGAATTATCACATAACAGGTAAGGTTCTCCACATCCCCAACACTTGAGTGGTTCTTTCATTTTTACCACACTTTCCTTTTTCCAGTTTTCATCCATCTACTTAGACCCAGTCTATGCTGTGCTAGTTGGTTTTCCCCAGTTTTATTATATTTCTTCCTTTGATGGTTTTTCCCAAAATTTTCTAAATATGCTAGTTTTACTCTTTTTACATTTGAGTCACCCTTCCCCTTGCCCTTGTTTTTCCAACTTTTTAGCTGATCATTTATGCCTTTGAATTGGTGATAAGACAGTCTTGCTTTACGAACAACTTCATCCATTGTCTTTGGATTGTCAAATTTGATTCTCTCTTTATAGATAGTAGGTAGGAAGTTTAAAAATCGTTGTAGCTTCACCGTTTCCTTTCTGATATAAGGCACATTTCGAATAAATTTAGTGAATTTGGTAAAAAACTCATCAATTATGAGTTTTCCCAATCTGAACTCATGGAATTATTTGGTGTTATCATTATAATATCTCTCATTTAGGTACCTAGACTTAAATTTGGTTTGAAAGTATTCTTAAGTAGCAGTTTTTTCATCCAACACATGTACCATTTCTGTTTCTTCCCACCAAAGGGTACCTTTACCCTCCAGCTGGTAAATTTCCAATCCATCTTTCAGGTTACTTTTGTATTCATATACTTGAAATTATTTAACCATGTTCAGAAGCTTAACTTTTACATCCTCCTCCTTTTCACCATCAAAACTAGGAGGTTAGATTTTCTAGAATTCTCCTTGCAATTCCTTTTTATTTCTAGAATGTTGTCCAGATGCTTCCCCACCCTAATATCCTTCTGAGTTGGTTTCAGCTTCTTTCCGCTTTTTCCCATGGTCTTCACTTTCATGACTAGACCTTGAGATTAAATCTTTGATCAACCTTTCTTTCTCTTTACTGGCTTGCAACAATCGTTCAACACTAGTTATCAACTGAACAATTTCTCATTCCATATCTCTTATCATGTCCAACAATTGAGAATTTTCATTTGGTGGATTTCCCTCATCCCCCATATCCACGTACAACCCTCCTTCACCATTCATAATAGAAATTGTACTTTTTCTGCACTTAAATCACTTTACACAGAAATAAATTAATTCATCATCTTCTGTAAAGAAAGAAAAATAATTAATTTATAGCAGCACAATTTTGGGGGTTTTTTTTTCTTTGTGGGGAGACATAGGCCCAATGTTTTCAACATGGGCTCTGATACCATTTGAAACAACTCTACTTACCCATTTTTTTTTCTATTTATAATATTGTATTGCTTTTGTCGTCAGTGAATTAATTTATTTCTGACCCTTTACCACCTATTACAACATTTCATTAAAGGTTAAAGATTTTACTTTTTGTCGTTAGTATCTTCATTTCGACATCATTTTTTCCGAACTATACATATAATGACATCCACACTAACCAAATCATATTCCAATATTTCCTCCTTTAATGTATTACTAATTCGCCTCATCCTCATGGTAGCCATACATTCCTATCAATGTAAATTAAGTCTTTCATAATAGTTTCTGTTGCTATTATCTTATTAATTCTATGTACCTTTCCACAACTCTACTTTTTATAGAATTTTGATTAAATTTATAACTTTAATAAATATTAAAGTTAAATTTACTTATTAGGACATAATCCCCTACATCTGAATTTCATATTTGTTACCTTAGGATATCAATTCGAATTATAATAAGAGAATTTTCATCTTATATTAGACTTATATAATATCTCTTAAGTCTTAGATAACATTAAAATAAGTATAGTCATACTAGTATGCATTTCCTATATCTATATATGAAAATTACCCCTTGAGGGTTTTCTTTTCTATGGCATGGTCATCAAAATTATTTTCACCCATCATAGATTTATCACTATTATGGAATTAAAAATAGTTATATGTTACCATTAACCTTATCTATATGATCATACAAAATTTACATTATCAGAATTGAGTTATGGTAAATATTTTAATGGTATAAAACATGCTTTTAATGTCATATGTTTCCGTATGTATATTCGACCATACCTCTATGGATTGTATTGTACCTTCAATAATGATTTATGCCAGATTTCCTTACAACTGTTTAACGTTTCCTTAGTTCGAAGCTATTGTTAATTAATTGAATATACTACGTCTTAACTTGGTCACGTGGATGCATTAATATCATGGCTAGGTAGAGCTCATATCTCTCGTCAATCGACGATTGAGATTAACTCGTACTTCTTCCCTCCATGACAAGGGTTTAATGTATTTGTTTTTCTTCATTTCATTTTTTCATTTTTCAAGTTCCCTTTGAGGGATTTCATCTCTGGTTCTTTACTGTAATTTTGATAATGGTAATGGCTTCTCTCTTTTGCTAAGACATCCTTTGACATGACTTGACCCAAATACTGGATTTTATCCTTGTAAAATTCACATTTGCTAAGTTTCCCTTACAAATTATGTTATCTAAGTGTTTGTAGGACTGTTCTGAGATGTTCTCTATGTTTTTCTTAATTTTTTGGGTACACCAATATGTCATCAATGAACACAAGTACAAACTTGTCTAGATACTTGTGCAGTACACTATTCATTAAACACATGAATGTAGCAGGTGCATTAGTAAGCCTAAAGGGTAGGACTATAAATTCATAGTGTCCATATCTAGTCTTGAATGATGTTTTATTGATGTCCTCATCCATAATTCTGAGTTGGTGATATATTGTTCTTAAATAAATCTTTGAGAAGATAGTGGCTCCTCTCACTTGATCAAATAATTCTTCTATCCTCGGAAAAGGTTATATATTATTAATAGTAAATTTATTCAGCTGTCTATAATCTATGCACATTTTGAATGTGCCATCCTTATTTTTAACAAACAATACTGGTGCTCCCTAAGGAGACACACCTGATCTGATGTACCCTCTATCTAATAACTCTTCCAATTGTAGTTTCATATCTAATAGTTTAGGAGTACTCATTCTATAGGGTGCTCTAGAGACAAGTGTAGCTCTTGGTACTAATTCAATGGAGAAATTAATTCCTCCTTTATGGGGTAGATGGGGGATTTCTTCTGGAAATACATCCTTGAACTCCTTGATTACTGGTAAATTTTATACAGCCTCCTTTTCAGTTTGTTGTCCCAATTATTCCACTTGTACAACATACACTTGACAACCCTTTCTTTCTATCCTTTTTAGCTACAATGCAAAAATTTGTCTGATTGGTATTAGTCTTGGTTTTCCTTTCACTATCACAACTCTTTGCTCGCCATATATGCAATGAACTGTATTATCTAAGAAATTAACTATTGCTTTCTGCTTCTCTAACCATTACATTCCTACTAACAAGCGATATGATCCTAGAGGCAAGATATTTAGATGAATTTCAGTTCCATACCCATTTAAATTTACAACATATTTTGGAATTTTATGGGTCCCTTTCCTTTTTGTTCCTATAACTAACTGCACTAACCATGTTTGTTGAAATTTTTGTGATTTTAACTTACACTTTTCCACCATATGTGGACTAACATAACTTAAATCTGGTCCTAGATCTATCAAAACAAAAAAGGTTGTTCAATAATCATACCTTCAATTTCTATCATGGTTGATTAGTGTTCAACTTGGCGATCTTCAAGTGCAGTACTGATCCTAGAATGTTTCGAGCAACTTCGTTCACAGTAGTTGCCTCTCGTAACACTTGAATGTTCTAAACTGTTCCTATGTATACAATCACGTAACATGTGAGGTTCTCCACATCCACAACACTTTAGTGGTTCTTTCATTTTTACCACACTTTCCTTTTTCCAGTTTTCATCCATCTCCTTAGACCCAGTCTATGACTATGCTGGTTGGCTTTCCCCAGTTTTATTATATTTCTTCCTTTGACGGTTTTTCCCAAATTTTTTTAAATAGGTTGGTTTTACTCTTTTTACATTTGAGTCACCCATCCCCTTGTATTTGTTTTTCCAACTTTTCAACTAATCATTTCTACCTTTGAATTAGTGATAACACAGTCTTGCTCTACGAAAAAATCCATCCATTGTCTTTGGTTTGTCAAATTTTATTCTCTCTTTATAGATAGTACGTAGGAAGTTTAAGAATCGTTGTAGCTTCACCTTTTCCTTTCTGATATAAGGCACATAGTGAATAATTTTAGTGAATTTGGTAACAAACTCATCAATTGTGAGTTTTCCCAGTATCAACTCATGGAATTATTTGGTGTTATCATTATAATATCTCTCATTTAGGTACCTAGACTTAAATTTGGTTTGAAAGTCTTCTTAAGTAACAGTTTTTTCATCTCGCACATGTACCATTTTTGTTTATTGCCACCCAAGGGTACCTTTACCCTCCAGCTGGTAAATTTCCAATCCGCCTTTTAGGTTACTTCCGTATTCATATACCTTGAAGTATTTAACCATGTTCAGAAGCCAAGCTTCTGCATCCTCCTCCTTTTCACCATTAAAACTAGGAGGTTAGATTTTCTGGAATTCTACATGCAATTCCTTTTTATTTTTGGAATGTTGTCTAGATGCTTCCCCACCCTGATATCCTTCTGAGTTGGTTTCCTCTTCTTTCCTCCTTTTCCCATGGTCTTCACTTTCGTGAGTAGACCTTGAGGTTAACTCTTTGATCAACCTTTCTTTCTCTTCACTGGCTTGCAAAAATCATTCATTACTAGTTCTCAACTGAACCATTTCTCATTGCATATCTCTTATCATGTCCAACAATTGAGAATTTTGATCTGGTGGATTTCCCTCACCCTTATATCCACGTACAACCCTCCTTCACCAGTCATAATATAAATTGTACTTTTTCTGCACTTAACTCACTTTACACAGAAATAAATTAATTCATCATCTTCTGTAAAGAAAGAAAAATAATTAGTTTATAGCAACATAATTTTTTTTTTCTTTTTTTCTGTGTGGGGACACATAGGCCCGATGTTTTCAACATGGGCTCTAATACGATTTGAAACAACTCTACTTAGCCAAAAAAATTTCTATTTATAATATTGTACTTCTTTTGTCGTCGGTGAATTAATTTAATTCTGATTCTTTACCACCTCTTACAACATTTCATTAAAGTTTAAAGGTTTTAATTTTTGTCATTAGTATCTTCATTTCAACATCATTACTTTTAGAACTATATGTTTATGACATCCACAATAATCGAATCATATTCCAATATTTTCTCCTTTAATGTATTACTAATTTTCCTCTTCCTCATGGCAGTCATAAATTCCTATCAATGTACATTATTTCCTTCATAATATTTTATGTTGCTATTATCTTATTAATTCTATACACCTTTCCACAAAGCTACTTTTTATAGAATTTTGATTAACTTTATAACTTTAATAAATATTAAAGTTAAAATTACTTATTAGGACATAATCCCCTACATCATAATTTCATATTTGTTGCCTTAGGATATCAATTCGAATTATAATAAGAGAAGTTTCATCTTATATTAGACTTATATAATATCTCTTATGTCTTAGATAACATTCGAATAAGTATAGTCATACTAGTATGAATTTCCTATATCTACATATGAAAAGTACCCCTTGAGGGTTTTCTTTTCTATGGCATGGTCATCAAAATTATTTTCATCCATCATGGATTTATCACTATTATAGAATTCAAAATAGTTATAAGGAATGTTACCATTAACCTTATCTATATGATCATACAGACTTTACGTTATCATAATTGAGCTATGGTAAATATTTTAATGGTATAAAACATGCTTTAAATGTCATATGTTTATGTATGTATATTTGACCATACCTCTATGGATTTTGTTGTACCTTCAATAATTATTTATGCCAGATTTCCCTTTAACTCTTTAACGTTTCCTTAGTTTGAAGCTATCGTTAATTAATTGAATACACTATGTCTTATCTTGGTCACGTGGATGCATTAATATCATGGCTAGGTGGAGCTCATATCGCTTGTCAATCGACGATTGAGATCAACTCATACTTGTTCCCTCCATGACAAGGGTTTAATGTATTTGTTTTTCTTCATTTCATTTTTCATTTGTCAAGTTTCCTCTGAGGTCTTTCGTCTCTGGTCCTTTACTGTAAGTTTGATAATGATAATGGCTTCTCTCTTTTGGAATTTTTGCCTCATAGTCACTATTCATGACTAAGGTAACTTCATTCCCTCTTTATTTTTGCTCATCATTCCAATTTACACTCATATATTGTTATAGTAGTCATTTTATTTTTGAATTTTCAAATATCATCATATTAACTTTCGTTATGTCTCTACATTTTTGAATAGAGAATTTCCATGTGGATTCCATGTTGAAGGACAGAGGATCTTCACGAATGTCCACAGTGAAGTCATGAGGTAATACCAAATCTGTTATAATGTATGTAAGTTAGGTACTCGTCCCAGAGTTCCTACACTTCCCTTCTTAAGAATTATATAATTGTTTTCCTCTTTATATGGTTACATTTCCTTCTGGAAATTTATCTCATTCATGAAACAGTACTAACTAAGCTCTACATTTTCATTTTGAAGTTTCCATTCGAGATTATACAACGATTTCACTGTGCAAATCGTTTTAACGGTATTTCCCCAAATTTTATACTTCTCTATTGAGTTATGACTTTGTTTGGCATTTTTTGAGTCATAACGCTGGTTTGGTTTCCCAGCTATTTTGTATTACATTTGGTCTCTATGTTTCAGATTCACTCTTCAATCTCAAAGGTTTCCTGACTATTCATTTTGGAATTCGTGATTTATTCCTGTGTGAATAAAATTTTACATTTTCAGTCCAGCCCTAATTTTCTAGAGTTTGATATTATTACAATCAGTGTAAATATTGTATGGAATACATTTTCCTCTATATTCTCCTAGGTTTTGACATTTAATTAACTCCTCATCTCTGAGATACGTTAATTGTACTTGACATTTTTTTTCAATTTATGCAGAGATAATTGAGATTATTCAACTTTCTTAATATATTTCCATAGCTAAATTAAACCTCATTTATCCTTAATGATGTGGTTAATTTGATTTTGACATACAACCCACCACGTATGTAAAATAAATTCTATTTCAATTCATTGAAATTTATTTTTTAATTCCTTAATGTTTGTAATATTTTTATAATATATGTTTACCAATGAATTTTATTTAAGGGTGTGACTCTGTCTTCATTGGTTTACTGAAGTCGAAGTATATTTATTTCAAATATGTAGAATATACATTTTTAATCGGTCTCTCTATATGTAATATATTAAATCAGTACATACATTCTTGTTATATGTATTTTGTATGTATTATAAATTTTTATAAACATTCAGAGTACTAATAAATCATAAAAGATATGTGAATACTTCTGTTATGAGGTAATAATCATTTTTTTAATTTCCCCTACTAAAAAAATGTTTTGTTACATATGAAACTCCTCTTTTCCTGCTTCTGTACCATAAATGGATTTACATCAAATACCCAGTATACCACAAATTAGGTAATTCATTTTCTATAACTATAATACTATTACATAATTATAATATCTTTCTTAGTTTTCCCCACCGACATAGATGTTTTATTTTCTTGTTTATATAGATAAGAGATTCCACTGCCTCAAACTTGAATAACAAGGTAAATTCCTATGTTAACTAATATTGGAAATTTCCAATATTATGTATATTTATTTTAAATTTTTTTTAGATAAAATATAATCCCTATTTATGTGGATTTGTTATACAGGTATTTCAAATCTTGAAATTTATATCACCATTAATTTTTCCTTCTTTTGCAAGGTAATTCACAATTATTTTGGTTCCATCTATTACAGGTTGGTCGTTATCATTCACAGAATTTAGCAAGCAAAATTCAATGATATATATTCATGTAGAGAATATGTAATTTATATAAAAAACGAAGGGAATTTTAGTCAACATAATTGTGAAAGTGATATCTGACATTTTATCATGAATATAAATACATATTTATGTTCTCATTTATTTGATGAATTTCCATCCCTATAATAATTGTTTATAATATTTCCAAGTTCTTTATAGTATTTCAACTACATGCACCACTTATGCATAGTTCCTAGTTGATATTGATATTTATAATTTTATTGTATACATAGTACTTCTATATATAAAATGATATTATATTTCTTCTTTCAGCATAAGAAGTAAGTAAGTGTATATTGATTTCTATGTTTTATGTAAAATATGAGTTTCTATAGGTAGTTTGTACAAAATATTTTCTTCTTGATTTAATAATCAATCCCATTGCATATATCTATGTTTCTTCATTGTTCACATAATTAACTAATTATGTGTCATCTTCTTATTAACATATTTAGAATATTCTCCACTCCTAATGACGTATTTTATGCTTGTCATATATTAATTCTTAAAAACCTAAGCGCAGATTTAAACCCTTATAATTGGGTTTAGAAATTCTGATTGTTGGTTAAATAATTTAGCTAGTCTATGTAACTATACATAACTACAACTATACCTATTATAGTTATGTTTCTTTTAAATACATTAGACACTTCACTCTTAAGAATAAAATAATTGATTATATAGATTGATAATTCAGAAGATATAATTTTCCACTTATCTTCCTAATTAAAACACATTTACTCTTATCCAATCATCATCATAACAACATAATAACAAGACAAAATTTAATAACTATGCATACCAATTCTGGTAAAGGATATTTTCTACGTAACCTTGAGCTTTCATCCATAGCTCCCCCCAAGCAGAGACCAATTCCTCCAAGGTGTAGACAACCTCTTTTCTACCCAAGAATGACTTATTTAATCCGGTTTTCCCTTCAACATGTTTCCATAACTGTGTCCAATTAAATCAGGATGTTATTTTCCTTTAGTTGAGGGTTTAATTTTGTTTTTTCTACAAAAGATCTTTAAAAATGGCTTTTTGCTCTTTCTAGTCTTATTTCACCTCTTCTTAGTAACTTTCCACTTTACTGAGGTATATTTTAGATTTTTATCTCCAATCTAATATATTATTTTATTTTATTTTCTCCAAGGATTTTTCGAGATTTTGGGAAAGTCTTTAAAATTTAATTCCATCCTCATGGACTTGAAATCATGGTCCCCGATTTACTCTAGTATTTTCACAATAATTAAAATTCCACATTTATGAATTTAAAAAATTAATATGTCAACACATATAGTTTTCCTTTAGGTCCACTCAACCATTAGGATTTTCAATTGTCTAAATAGAAGTAGTAAAATATGGATATTACACACACATGTAGCTTGAATCTTCTTATGATGAAGTCATTATTCATGCCTCTACTAATTAAATCACCTCTTTGGCACTCTAGACCCTCTGCCTAACCTTTGGAACTGAGAACGAATTGTTACTCAACTAAATCGAATTGCATTTCTTAAGAAATTTTTCAGTCCTCTGTGTTGCCTCATTGGGAATAAATCATCCCTCTTATTTATTCCTCTCCGGATCACCATCCCTACCCCTCACAAAATTTGTTGGATCACTGAAGATTAAACTCTTTAGCAACAAACTGCTGCTACTCTGGAAAATACAATTCTCCAAATGACTCTGGTGTGTTCTCCATTACCACATCGATCCCTTCTTATGTCTTCCTGATGGGACTCCAACGACCAATATTAAATCTTAATCCATGCCTTAGATCATTTCTAGATTGATTCATGTGAGTTTCTAGACTATTCTCACCTTATATCAATTAATACTAATTAATTAACCATATTCTCTAAGTTTAGACTTAGGAAATATCTAAAAATCAGATTCTAATTGAGAAAATTCTATATGGAATTTCCAGAAACGATTTATGGGTTTGGATATCTCGTTTATTATAGCCTCTCTACCAAATTTCATGGCTAGAACACATTCGATGCTACAAAAAATAACAATGCCTCTTAGTGAGGAATGTGTTATAGTGCTACAAACCATGTCACAAAACCCTATTTCTACATAATCACCTACCACGATGTTGATTTCTGACCACTGCTTCCCATGAACCACTACATAACTCTAATATATGTTGAATATGTACTACTACTGACCCTATTGAACTGATGCAAAAACTGCATATTCACTGGAACTGAGAAAGATCCAAAATATTGAATCAACTATGTTCTATATGATGCATCTGTCACTCGAGTCTCAAATTTCCACTAGCTACTGCTCTATCCACTGAATAATTTGTGATGTTGCTAACACTCCAATGCTTCCAAATCAGCATTGTGCTTCTCTACATTTGATGGATACTAGTATTTAAAACTATAACTATGGTACTGACTACATCAAATCTCACTAATCCATCCTGATACTCAATATTGTGGGCCCTTGCAGCCAAGTAATGATCCATGATGTGGACTCCTTAAATATCCTTCCCAAATATGTAGCTCTTTTGGGCTATAAATCCACATCACCCCACCTCACTCCTCGATCTATGTGGGAAATCATGGCAAAATCCTCTTTCAACGTGGAAGAAAACTTGTTAATCACTACGGAAGCTACCCGCTCATCCTACTTTTCTTGCTTTTCCTTCCTTTTGAGAGGACACTAGCTACTATAGTGGAAAAAATAGCCACACATAAACCACTTAAAATTAGATAGGTCCTTTTTCTTCTTATTATACTCCCCATGCCCCTAACTGGGACTGTTGTGAAACCAACTCCAAAAATAGATGAAAAGAGAGATCAACGCCTTAGAAATGAGCCACTTCAAGGGGGAAACCTCCAATACATTACATAAATGAACAATTATTACATGCTACAAATGAACAAAACCTCTTTCTATATATAGGAGTCTATGGGACCACAATATAATCCTAGCCGACCTAAAAAAATAATTTAAGGGCACAATAATAATAATATTAGGGTTACAGGGATACAACAATAACAATAAGGGGGCTATACTAATAACAATAAGGGACTAAACTAGTAATATAGGGACCTCACATGCCCCTCTCCTTCAAAAAAGTGTTCTCCTCAATGCTTGAGTAGCTCTGGGTGCTTCTTTATAAAATTCTCTTCCTCCCATGTAGAAGCTTCAGTTGGTAGGTTCTTCCACTTGATGAGATACTATGAAATTGATCAATTTCATAGTTGTCAAGTTCTTGTTTCTGTCACCGCTCCAGATTCCAATATTATTTTTCCTTCCTCATCAAGTTCTGGAAATATTGTTTGAACTCCAAGATTTTCACCTATAACCTTCTTTAAGCATGAAACATAGAAAACTGGATGCACTCGTGGAGAAGAAGGAAGCTCCAATTTGTATGCCATAGTACCAATATTTTGCAATACCTTGTAAGGACCATAGAACTTTGGCGATAATTTATTATCCTTCTTAGCTTTCTTTGAGGGACATTTTTTTTATGGTTGTAGCCATAAAAATACCCAGTCTCCTACAACAAAACTTCCCTTGCTGTGATGTTGATCTACCTGTTGTTTCATTCGATTTTGTGCCAAATTTAGGTTATCCTTTAAGAGTTGGAGAACATATTGTTGATGATCGATGTGATCTTCCACTTCTTGAACCTTAGAATTTTTTCTTAAATATGATGTGAAGGACAATGGATGATATCCATAAAGTGCCACAAATGGGGTCATTTTTGCTGCAGTATCGAAGGAAGTGTTATACCACCATTCAGCGAGAAGTAACCACTTGACCAATCTTGTTTGTTTATCAGATACAAAACAATGAATATATCCTTCCAAAAATTTATTCACTATCTCAGTTTGACCATAAGATTGAGGATGATAAGATGAGTTATGAGCTAGTTGAGTACCTAAACAAGAAAATAACTCGGTCCAAAAATTTCTAGTAAAAACGGGATCTCTGTCAGTCACAATAATCTTTGGGTTTCCATGTAGTTTTTGAATTGTGTCCATAAATGTAGTAGCAATTATACTTTCTTTAAATGGATGAGATAATGCAGAAAAGTGTGCATACTTGGTAAGTATATCAACTACCACCATGGTGGTACTCTTTCCTTTGGACTTGGGTAAACCTGTGATAAAATACATTGAAATCTCCTCCCAACGTTGACTTAGAATGGATAAAGGTTGTAGAAGACCCGGGGTCTTAATTGTCTCAACTTTATTCTTCTAGAAAAATAAGAATTCTGCTACAAAATTTTGAATATCGGATTTAAGGACATCCCAAAAAAAATCTTTCTTCACCCTGTGGTAAGTTTTTAAAAATGATGAGTGACCTCCTAAAGGAGAAGTGTTAAATTCCAAATGAGTCTTTTGTTTTAGTTGGGAAATCTTACAAAGATATAAGAGATATTTATACCATAAGGAATCATTTTTCCAACTAAATGTATCAGATATACTAGGATCTTGCTGCAACTTTAGAATGATTTTCCACACTTCTTCGTCCTTCTTCCATTTATCCCTTGCTTCGGTTATCCAATATGGTTGGATAATAGAAATGGCACAAAGCAATAATTCAACCTCTTCATTCTTTCTTCGGAGTGCATCTGCAACAACATTTAGCTTCCCTTTTTTGTAGATTATTTAAAATTCATAACCCAACATATTTGTGACCCATTTTTGGTGATCTTCTAAAGATAGTCTTTGTTCCAAAAGGTGTCTGAGACTATCATGATCAATTTTTACCTTGAAGTGTCTTCCTGTTAGGTAAGGTCGCCATTTCTTTAGTGTATGTAGTATTGCTAACATTTCCTTCTCATAAATAGCTTTCTGTAAATACTTTCCTTTGATTGGACGACTTTCAAAAGCAATGGGTCTTCCTTCCTGCATTAAAACAACAATAATTCCATTTTATGAGGCATCACATTCGACAATAAAGGTTTTTGTGAAATCTGGTGTAGCTAAGACCAATGCTAGGAAAATTTCTTCTTTAAGATGTTCAAAGGCCTTAGTTCCTTGAGGAGTCCATGAAAATTTATATTTCTTCAATAATGTTGTTAGAGGTGCTGCTATTCTCCCATAATTCTTAAAAAACTTGCAATAATACCCTATTAGCCCAAGAAATCCTCGCAAATTCCTTATGGTTGTGGGGACTTTCCATTCCTTAATGGCTTTAATTTTGTTAGGGTCTACCTTAACATCCTCGTGAGAGACAATATGACCCAGATATTCCGCCTCTTGTAATCCAAAGAAACATTTGGATGCTTTTTCATATAATTGATTCTCCTGCAATAGTTTGAACACTCTATCAACATGTTTAACATGATCCTTCCAAGACCTACTGTAGATTAGTATATCATCAAAAAATACTAGCACAGATTTTCTAAGGAAGGGTTTGAAAATGGAATTCATCAACCCTTAAAATGTAGAAGGTGCATTGGGAGGGACAAAAGGCATGACCAAAAATTCATAATGACCCTCATGAGTTTGAAATGTTGTTTTCGGAATATCTTCAGTCTTCATTCTAATTTGATGATATCCTGAATGAAGATCCAACCTGGTAAAATAAATTGCTCCATGTAATTCATCCAATAATTCATCAATCACAGGAATAGGAAATTTATCTTTAATAGTGAGCTTATTCATCTCCCTATAATCCGAACACATGCGCCATGATCCATCCTTCTTGTGCACCAATACTACTGGAGCAGAGAAAGAACTTTGATTAGGTTGAATTATACAAGCCTCTAACATTTTTGCAATCATACATTCAATTTCACTCTTTTGGACCTAAGGATATCTATAAGGCCTGATGTTTGGAGGAACACTTCCTGGAATCAAGTGAATAGCATGATCATGATCACGAATAGGTGGGATTCCTTTAGAAGTTTCAAACACCTTGGAATGATTGTCTAAGACTTTTTGGAGATCTGTAGAAATAGATGATTTTTATTTTGGAACTTCTTGTGAGCATAATTGTGAAATTACGCCTCATTTTTCTTTCTTCAGAATCTTTGTCATTAAATTAGAGCTTATTATCTTTCTCGGCTTCCCTACGATACCGCATAATTTGAATTCCTTTCCTTCTAAAAAAAATTTCAAGAAAAGTTCTTGAAAATTAAAAGCTACCGTCCCCAAAGATTGTAACCATCGTACTCCTAGTACAACATCAACGCCTCCCATTGGAATGGAAAGCATTGGACTATTAAATATATATTCCCCCATGTTTAGGTTGATATTATGGAATTTTCCAGAGAAATTTATAGTTCCTCCATTTGCAACCATCACTTGACATTCTAGTGCTGGGTATAGGAAACAATTCAATTCCTTAGCTACCTTACAATGAATAAAATTATGGGTACTACCGGAATAAATTAACACTATTACCTTTTTGTTCTTGATATGTCATTCTATATTGAGAGTTTGAGGAGTGGTAAATCCTACCAATGCATTACACATTATGGCCAGACTCATTTATTCCTCTTCTAGGGTTGGTTCCTGGTGTATATCCTCTTCTTTTGAAGATTCTTTTTCATTTTATTCTTCCTCTTCACAATCTATGTAAAATAATTTCTTCTTAGCACACTTATGACCTTTAGTGTATTTTCCATCACAACTGTAGCAAATCACTTTTGCTCTTTTTTCTTCCAATTGTTGTGGTGTCAACCTTGTAGGTTGTGGAAGTCTAAGAGTAGGAACACTTCCATCTTTATATATGTGAGTGGTAGACTTCCCTATCACCATAATTTTACATTCAATTTTTCTTTCCAACCTAAATTCCTTCTCTAATGAATCAAGTTCCCAAACACAAACTCCATGTTGGATTTTATCCTTTAAAGTCCCTATATCAGTTACCCTTATGTTAAATTTTTGGAAGTCCTTAATGTGCTCGACCACTGAACCCTTTTGTTTGAGATTTATCAATTGGATAAAGAAGGTGTTGATCTTTGTATTCTCATAATGTGCTATCATTTCCTCCATAAAAATTGACCAAGTGACAATTTTTTTATGGGAGAAAATTCATCGATACCATACAAATGTATTCTGTTCTAAATGTAAAGTTGCAATGTGTAACTTTTGTGTGTTTTGCACAATATTTAGATTATAATATTGCTCCATCTGTAGTATCCAAGTTATGATATCCTTGCCATCAAACTTCCTTATATCTATCCTTGGAATATGGCCATTCTTCCATCTAACATTAGAGTTTATAAAATCACAATTAACATATATTTTGTTCTCATCAGGAGTTTATTCTACTATATTTTCGCCATTAGGAATCATTTCTTGTATCAACTTTGTCAAACCTTCCATGTATGCTTTTACATAATTCTTCATGTTTTCCATGTTGTCTTTTATTTCTTCTTCCATGTCCTCGATCTTAGCTTCCATGCCATCCATCATAGCTTCCATGCATTTCTTCAAACCATCCATATTATTCTTCAAACCATCCATATTTTCTTCCATGCCTTTCTTCAAAACTTCCATTTCATTTTTTGTTGCTCTTTGTGAGAGCGAAATTTGGTGCACTTGCTCTTGTAATTTTGATAGATAATGTTGCAATTAGAATTATGATCGCTTAATGGGTGTTGAATTATTCTTTGGAGGCATTTTAGAACCAAATACTGAAATATATGCTCAATAGGCCCTTGGAATCACTTCAAACTAAATTTTTACACAGACTTATGCAATTTGGAAAAAAATAAAATAAAAAAATACACACCTCTTTCTTGCTTTTGAGGAGATTGATATTGAAATTGAATTATCTCTGTGATTTTGGATCTTCAATATCTAAAATTTGGCCTTCAGGTATCCCTTTGAATCCTCTTTCGAATGCCACAGCCCTGACAAGATTTGGATTCATCAAGGAAAAAATATGTCCAATCTCCCACAATGACCTAATTATGGAATGGTTCAGTAGAGAGAACTTGTATGACTTGGAATGTGTCATTGTTTCCTCATTTGGCTCTAAAATTGATAGAAAAGAAACTACAGTCCATGTAATTTCAGCCACTCTTTACAAAATTCTAATCTGATGCTCAGGGAGCTATGGATATTTTCCCACGATCACCTCTTTGAGATGAAATTATGGAGCCTGGAAAAGCCCTAATTTCCACAAATGCTACCTCCCAAAATAACGTGAACCAATCTCTGAAATTTTTCCACAATGTTCCTCACAATTTCTTCTTCACTCTATGAAAATTTCAGCTTCTGTAACCTCGTAGAAATTTTTTTTATAGAGAAAATTACACAATGACCTGTTTAGGTTAAATTTAGGAGCCTGCAAAAAGCCCTAAATTCCATAGATCATTTCTCTGAAAATATTGTGAACCAAGCTATAAAAGTTTGCAACGATGTGCCTCAGGATTCTGACTTCACGCTCTAAAGATTTCAGCTTCTGAAACTTAGTAGAAAAATATTTATAGCGAAAATTCCACAATGACCTATTTAGAGCAGCAAAACCCTAGGATCCAAAGCTCTGATACCAAATTTTGTGAAACTAGCTCCAAAAATAGAATAAAAGAGAGATCAACGCCTTAGAAATCAGCCACTTCGAGGGGAAAACCTCCAATACATTACATAAATGAACAATTATTTGATGCTAAAAATGACCAAAACCTCCTTCTACATATAGGAGTCCATGGGGCCACAATATAATCCTAGCCGACCTAACAATAATAATTGAAGGGCACAATAATAACAATATTGGGGTTACAGGGGTACAAAAATAACAATAAGGGGGCTATACTAATAACAATAAGGGAAAAAACTAGTAATATAGGGACCTAACAGGGACCCTTTGATGTGAGGGCCACATTCTCCTCCTCATTAAACACCTTCAATCAACTACTACTGCTTCCATTCATGGAGATATTTAACAAAGCTTTCATCAAATCTTACTACTGCAAATTTTCCCACATTTCGTCCCACCTAGTAGCATGGATCTACCCAATATAATTTATATGAGGACCTGTCAATCCTCTCAGATGATTTTTAATGTGAATCACACTAGATCTGATGGTTGAGGTGCTTCCCCAACATCTGCAAGCTAGTTTGATACCTATTGAATCATAGTGAGCAAGGGATCTATGCTTTACCCCTTCTGCATCATGATGCATCTCAACTTCTCCTTGAGGAACATCTTTCACTTCTCAGAAGTACCATGGTATATCATGTATAGAGAATCTCACAGTTTTTTGCATGTTCCTGTGACTGATATATGTGACACGATATGGTCCCAGACTCCATCCAGGATTAATCTCTTTTCCTATATCATCTCCTTTATATTTTCCTTGAGATGGTTTGCATCATGAGGAACTGCCACTACATTATTAATGTAGGATTTTAGGCCATATTCATTTTGAAGGAAGGGAATCTTGGCCTTCCATATGAAATATTTGGATGATCCATCCAACCTATCCTAATCTCTAATCCCTGTATTGGCCATCTCAAAAATTGTCGAACCATCCCTCTTTCGCTCTACTTGGTTACTGCTCTTATACTCACCCTCCTTTTTGGAATGCCTAGATCTTCTAGTTGTTATAGCCAATCTGCCTAGAAAAATCAAACTTTTGAGGTTTGAATTTACCTAAGGTAAATTTTCCCTCTACTATGTCTGTAGTTTTATCTTCCACCTGACCACTCATCCAATAGTTTTATCTATCAAATTGCTATAAAAACCACTCATCCAACTAGAAATATGCTTAGTGAAAATCTGAGTTGCTCCATCTACCTGCAGGAATCACTAAAAGTAGAAATTTTAACTTTTCTGCCTCTGTGCTGAAAAATCCAACTTCCCCAAGCAACTCGTCCTTCCTAGGAATGGACTGCATTTCCTCTAGGAATCTTGGCATGTTTCTCTCGCTGAACAACAAAATTCGTCCCTTTTCTTTTGAGCTTCCCACCTGATTAGTTATGTTTTGATACCATGTACAATATCATAAACTAAATTCCTATTGCATCCACTGGTATTATTTTTTCTAACTGATAAATTAATTATTCAATTTATTTCTATGAAAATATCGAGACAAATACACTACAACCTTCAAAAATAAAATCCTGTGGAAATAAAATACCACTATAAACTGATAAAATACTAGTACACACACATACACACAGAAATTCATATCATTTTTTCAAACAAATGTCCTTAGAAAAACACAACTTGTGAAAATCACTGCAAAAGTGAGGGTTTCTATTATTATGAAATAGTGGAAATATGAGTAGGATCTATGGATTCCCAACTTGAAATCCAAACAACAATAAAATCTAGGCAAAATTATCCAAGGTAGCTCCCCTTCTGGCAAAAAATATCCTCACCCAACATCCCTTTAGAAAACTAGTTGTCCAAACCCTAGTGTGGGTCGGGCCCTTCTCCGTTGGTTCTATGCTGCCTCCCACATGTGTTTCTCTAATATGCCTTTGATTAATTCATTATCCTTGTCTCGACTGAGGAAATTTCCTCTTGAGCACTCTATGCTCTCTGCCATGCCTTTGGAACTGAGAATGAATTTTTCCTCAGCTAAATCAAACTACCTTTCTAAATCAATGGTGGAGTCCTTTGTGCTACCTCACTTGGAATAACTCGACCCTCTTGATGTTGCCTCTCTGTATTTGGAAAAATTCATTTGATTTACTATCCCTACCCCTCACCAACTTTGGTGCATCATTAAAGCTTGAACTCTCCGACAACTAACTGTTGGAACTCTGGAAAATAAAAATTTCCAGGTCAATCTGGTGTGTTCTTCATCACCACATTGATCCCCTCTTATGTCTTCTTCTTGTGACTCCAATGGCTAAGGTTAAATTTTGATCGATGGCTTAGATCAGTTTTGGATCGATTTGTGTGAGTTTCGAGACTATTCTCACCTTATCTCAGTTAATACAGACTAATTAACCATATTCCCTAAGTTTAGAAATAGGAAATATTTAAAAATCGGTTAATAATCTAATCAAGATACTTCTAGGTCGAGTTTCCATAAATTTTTTATGGGTTTTGGAGATCTCATGCATTCTAGGCTCTCTACCAAATTGCGTGGCTAGAACACATCTAATGCTACAAAATCTAACATCCACACATTTCTACCTTTTTCTCTATTGTGGAAACTCATGAGGATATCATTAAGAAAACTAATAACCTTCGTATATATTTCCTATTGGAGCAAGGGGCAAGGGAACTAAAATAAATGAAATGGTACCTTTTGGCGTATGATAAAATATACTACCCAAAATGGAAAGTAATTCCTGACCTTCGAGATCCCAATCTTTCATATAAATTTCTAGTAGCCAAAAGTTCGAGGCACTAAATTGAAATCCCAAATAGGATTTAGAGTATATTTTGGAGAAGGAAGTATGCCAACAACATAGAATAAAATAACATTATCCAAATGGATGACGAGGTTAGTGGATCTCATATATGGAATGTAGCCTAAGAGAATTACCACTTAATATAAATTCATTGCCTTTGGAAGGTTTGGAAAGGAAAATATGTTGTTTTCTTGGAAGATTCATGGAAGTGATGCCCAAATATGAACATGATATAGATCTCAAACACTTCAAATAATGCATGGTATCTCAAGGAAAACTATTTAACTCATGATATTGGCTTCCCTTTCCTATCCATGAGGGTTGGATAAGTTGTAAACCCATTAAATTTTGGATCCCTCTCTTAGAAAATTTCAACTAAGAAGCCTTATGGAAGTGTCTAAATCAAATAAAAATCAATATCTCATAGGGAAAAGATAAACTAATATAGGGTTAGAATTCTATTAATTCCTTCAACTTGAATTAGGCTTATGGAATATTAGCAAGATATAAAATCATTAGGTGCATGAATAACCTTCCATATTATTCTTTATTGAAAAAAATCTTGAATCTAAAACACTAGTGGAAGGTATGCATGTCCTTATGGCTCCTAAATGATAAGAAAATCCTCACATGTGATAAGATCCAATGACAAGAATTCTAGGAACACTTGCAATGTCATCTCTATCTTCAAGACCCATATTTACCTGAAGGTATTCTCAATTCATGTGGTTGTTCCTTTTCAGAATGGGATACAATTGCCATCCTATATGGAAATTTATAGTGCAATAGAAAATTTATTCTTTCAACAATTTCAAAGTAAAGTAAAATTTCTTTCAAAATTTCTATCACCAATCGATCTTGCAAATGAACACTATGCATTAGACAAATTTCCAGGTAAAAAATGGGCCTCAAAACAAAAATTCGCAACAAAAATTAACTTTATAAGAACCACTAGGATTCAATATGATGATGTAAACAATGGGGGATTACTCATAATTTTTTGAGAAAAAAGGTAAAAGGATAAAAAAACAAAAAAAACAAAAACATACCATTTTCGAGTCATATTTTCAACTTAGCTCCCTACGATTTTACTCAAATTTTGAGCAGGAGCACTTGTTGGCTGCGGAATTTAACTTTTCATCCAAGGAGTACCCATGTTGAATACTTTCGATGGACCCAACTACAAAAAAATGTGAAATGTATGAAAAATGTGATTGCTATCAAATTTTTGATGTATTTTACATTTTTCATGTAGTAGGGTCCATCTAATGTACACAACATGGTTACTCCTTGGAGGGAAAAATGAATCATGAATCCAATGAATCCTCTGGCTCTAAATTGTAGTAAAATAGTAGGGAGAAAAGTTGAAAATATGAGTTGAAAAAGTATTTTTTTATTTTTTCCTTCTAAAACATGATGAGACAATCTAATATTATTTTATTATTTCTAGTTTTATTTTATAATATTCCTTAGGAGGGATGCTTTATACCTCAAAATTTCTCTAATATTTTGTGTTAAGGACGATTTGGAAAGAGTGAAATCATATAATGTTTAACAACCAAAAACTTTTTGACTTGATAGTTTGGGACCACATCAAAAACTATTCTAAAAAATGGTCCTCCTCTCCCCATGGTTAGAAAAATATTAGCATAGCAGCTCTCTTAAATCAAATATTCTCTCCTCTTAAAATATTACCCTTCCCCCCCCCCCCTTTGAAACCCCATATTTATCCCTCTCTCCTTGTCACCCCTCCATACATTAAATCTCTTCCATCTCTTAGTCTCCCCGTCCCTTGCCCCAATTTCATCAAATTAAATCTTGATGCTTCCTCTAAAGAAAATCTTGGGCCACAAAGTTTTGGTGGAGCATTCTAAAATAGTTCAATAATTATTCTTGAAATATTTGTAGCATCCTTGGGTATTGAATCTAATAATTTAGAAGAATTATATGCTTTGGAATGTGGTCTAAGATATGGCATTACAAATAACTTCATAAGTCATATGATCAAAGGTGACTTTTAACTAATGGATTTTATTCTTAAAAAAATCCTCAATGGCTCGATGCCTTCTAATATAGTTAAAATATGACTCAAGCCTTCTAATATTGTTAAAATATGATGCGTAGTTAGTGGAATGGAGAAACCGACTCAAATATAAAGTGTAGAATATGTAGCCCTTCCCTCCGATGACATATGCTTAAGCAATAATATTGCATAAAATATTGCAAATGTGTCATTGCATTAGCAATGGTCCCATGTACATATTAAATTGTCTGATCATATCCCCTCATCCCTCAGGGACCTCTTTTCAAAAATAGTTTAGGAGTAACATTCTATTCTTGAACGTAGGGTGAAAATTGAGACAAGTAATGGGATTTTCCAAACACATGTACAATCCACCTCTTTTTTATCCTTAAAGGATGGGAAAATTGGTAAAATTACAAAGAAAAAGTGTTATGGGGACTATTAATACAAGAAACATTAGTCACTTCAAGTTCCATTTGCTCCTCACTATCATCCAGTTTGTAATTATAACTCAATGTGGTTTCATCATGCACCATATGGAATTAAGTTAATATATATTTCACCAGCTCCTAGAATGATAAAATTTTAATTGTAGTACTCTTTATTATCATCCTCCAATGGATAACTCATAGGTTATGGATTAGAACTCTACTTGGTTAAGTTGTTGTGTTCTATTATTTCTCTATTTTTCAGTGTCATTTTTTTCTTTTGAACCATATGTTTTAAGTTCCCCATTGGACTTGTTATTCACCTACCTTAAAATATCTATTTTCACCATCTCCTTATGCATATTCATCCCCACACTTCTATATGCATGGCATGATCAAGCCTTTTGTAACTAGTTTTTTCGCTTCTCTTTGTTTCCCCAAGTCACTCTCTTCCCATTTTTGTTATGCCCCAAGATTTTGACACATATGAATTATGTATCTCTTATTCCAACTTCACCATCCTTCTCCCTATTTTCGTTCTAATTCCTTGTTGGTAATCATTTCTCTCTCTCTCCTTCTACCTAGAAACATTATCCCTTTCTTAAACATTCTTCCTAAGTTAGTAGCCGTATCTCAAAGAGTCCTTGATGACTCCAACTTGGGTCCCAATATTGGGATTCATTATAATTGTATGAAATATCAATCTAGTGTGGACGAATTTTCTCAGGTACTAATAGCATACTTCCCACTAGTGCATGAGGAATTGGATGCAACCTAATGTGAATCATGTGGAACATATATTTTTGTATAACATCCAAGTGGAAGAAAAAGTGGTGCAATGGGTTCTTGATACTAGAAAAATCCACACCATGTAGAATCAATACATGAAAATAATTGATATCTATTGGAGACTAATTTCTATAATGGGAAACGTGTTTATGGATCAAAATGATGGCGATGAGGAAATTATTCTCTACGTTATCACTCTATAATACAAAGTAAAAAATGAATAATGAAATTTCAATATCTGCGAACAAATTCGAAAACTTGGAATAATTATTCTTCTGGTATTTTTATTTATTTTTAAACAATGAAGGTAGCCCTATGAGTCTTAGGAATAATTGTTTTACTGTTTTAAATTGTAGTGATATAATTATTTTAAGGCTTAGTTATTTTGTTAATTATTTCTCAGCTTTTGGACACATTTCCATTACTTTAGACATAGTTTTATACTTCTGATTTGGTTTCCATAGTGTAATATTTTTCATTAGGAATGAAAATCTACCTAATTTACAAAAATAAAAAAGAAGAACAAATTGCATGAAATATATGAAGTTGGTGAACATTGCTTTGAAATTTCAACTATAAATAAATAATTTGATAGTGATAATTTTCCCACCCAATATTATGATTAACTACACTTAATATGTGTATAGCTATCCACCCCTTATCTATACCATGATATGACTCGTCCTAATTCACTAGCACTTAGAAATTCAATGGTTAGAAGAAAAACTATCACCACTACAAGGAAAAGACCCTCTAGCAGATGTTTTTGAGGAAGCCCTTATAAAAATATTCAAAATATTGATTTGTAGCGGAGGCCACTAGAGGAGGTTGGAAGGTGAAGCTTTTGTGGATTTTTTTTTGTTTTTGTGGAGTGTTTCTCATCATAACACACATCAGTGCGTTTTATATAAAGTGCACTAGTGCATACTATCAAATGGCACACTAAGACAATGTACTCTCCATTCAAACCAGCTTGGAGCGTATTATCAAATGGCACACTGAGACACTATTCTCTCCATACAAACCGAACCAGTGCATCTCATTTTTCCAACACACTGTAAAGAAGTGCGGTGTGCCATTGATAAAACTGCCTAGTGCATCTCATAATCAAGCAGACTGAAAAAGAGTTAATTTAAAAAAATTACCAGTCGTAAAAAAAATCATCTTTACTTGTCCAGTGCTCTATATCTCTCAAGAACATATGTGAGTTTTTCTTCTTTGAGGTGCCTAGCCATTGATGGTCCCATTTCCTGTAATGCTTCCATCTATTACTCACTGTGTGGAGTTCGAATTTTTGAAAACACTGGGAAAATTAGTTTTTTAGTATTCCTCAGCAAAGATACCTCCTCAAAGCACAAACGTGCAGGTAATCTACTTTTTTTCAATAAAATAACCTTTTAGCACATTAATTTATCAAATTTACTTAAAATTTATCCCTTAACAGAAGACATAAAAAAGTATGCACGGTGTGTTCGAGTCGTTCATGGTGCTGCCAGTAATTTTATAAGTCGCACCATGAATGTTCTTAATGGAAACCACACCGGGTTCTGGTGCGCTACCGATAAAATGCATACCTCTTTAACACTAAAATAGTGCGGTGTGTGTCATTTTACAACCATACCGACAATATAAATTTTTAAAAATAACACACTGTGTACGGATGTGTGGTAGTGCGATCGTTTACCGGACCACACCAAGAGTTATGTACAATTCTTGGGTGATGTGTTGACCAAAATAACTGCCACTGGGCGAATAGTCTGGTCAACCCACCGCAAAAAAAAATATTTAATGTTTGAGAAGTTGGTGAAGTTCTTTCATGCGCACTGTGGGCAGTGCATGATAAACAGGTACGCACCAGTAGTGTTGTGTGACTATTTTTTTGAGTGCACTAAAATGTTTTTTTCAATGAAAATTATATATATATATATATATATATATATATATATATATATATATATATATATATATATATATATATATATTTGTAAATACATTTTTAATTTCATAAAATAAAATGCATTTAATATTTAAACCATTCAACGACGTCAAGAGATAGAGGAAAGAGAACAACAAGAGCATATGGAGAACCGTTATAACATGATTCAGCAGTGGGAGGCATGAGAGAGTGAGAGAATTTTGTACCCTCGCCCTATTACGACACCCAACCAGTTTCTCTTAAAGGAGGTAGGCCTCCTTAAGTTATGCGAGGAGGCTACATCCCTAAAGGGCCACATTGGGTTATTGGGAAAATTTATCTACAAGTGGGATGCCCACCGACAGGCTTTCCAGGTCTGTCCTAACCAGTGGTACGAGCCTAGTGAGGAGGACATTTATTTTGTTACTAGCCTATCTAGGAGAGGGCAGGATTTTCCCTAGTTCCCAGATGTCCCTGTCATTTATGCAACAGGGATTCAATTGGCGTACTCCCAGAGATACATTAGCGACGATATACTTTCTCTTGCAGATTTTCAGGTGTCTGGTGATCAGTTAGACATTGATTCATTTGGTCCATAGGAGGTGAGGTGCCTCTCACTACTCCTGATGACCATTGCACCCTATACTAGTGACGAGAAGCACATTAGTTGCCCATTTTTATTTTATGTTGATTCTTTATTCTAGATACCATGAATTGTGATATGTTCTACCATTTTTTGTAGTAGTTTGTATAGCATTACATAGATGTTATTCTCAGGCACGTGGGAGGTTGACCTTCACTTTTTCTTCAGAGTTATTATGCTTATTTTTTCAGAGGTTTGTGGAGATGAGGCCTATTTTTGTTCAGCAGCCTCGTAGGCCAATGTTACATGTACAGATGTAGATGTGGGGTGAGACAATTCCCAAGAGGGATCTTTCCAACTATCCGACTGAGATATCTAGTGATGCACTAGAGCTGCTAGCTACTGTTGATGATCACATGCTCCTGATGGTTTCATGCATGTATTCAAGTTTGGATTGGCGAGGGTGTACCAACATCCTCTTCATAGAGGATGGGCCACCAGATTCTAGGGGTATTATTAGTGTTTTCTTTAAATTAATATAATTTCATTTTGTTGTCTTAATTAATTATTGTTTAGGAGATTGTCTAATTATTGTTTTGTACTATATATTTTATAGATATTATCACATTCGTTGGGGACATGATTCATCGCACACTAAATGATCCTATAGATCATGATGAGGAGATGGTGGAGGTCGTGGATCAGGGTGACAGGCCTAATCCTTGGGTACAGATACCCACAGGGATGCAGCGTAGGGAAAACATCTGATTCAGGATGGATTTAGGTGACTGACTATGTCGATTCCTCGTTGATGAGGGAGTCCTCCCTCCTAAGATCAGAGAGATCCAGGTTGATCGTAGGCTCACAAAGCTCTTGCGACACATGACCATCTAGATGATGTCCCTTATGAGTTATATCATTGGAGATTCCAGGCTATTGGTGGCTAGGAGGGATAGGAATCATGGAGATGCCTGACAGAGCAGCTCATCAGATGATCTTGATCACGAGGGGAGTCATCATCATTATAATAATCCACCTCCTCCTCCTTCAACTCATGTCGAGGATTAACAACCATCATCAATTCCTAATCAGCAGGCATCTTCTAAGGAGGCACCATCTCATCAGGCACCTAGTCCTGAGCAGACACGACCATCGAATGAGCAGGGTGGTCCATCAAAGTAGGAACCATCCACTGAGTAGGCTTCACCATAGAATCATCATCAGGCACCTCCTGAGCAGACACCATTTGATTAGAAGGCACCTTCTGAGCAGGCACATCATCCATATGAGCATGAGGATGTACCATCGACTGCGCAGACCTCGAGTACTAGTTATAGTATTGATGTAGTACCACTAGATATTTGACATTTATATGCACTTATATTACAGTTGTATATTTTTGACATTATATATATATATAGTTCATGTATTTTATGTTCATGTGTATCTACTTAATTTTCATGCTACTTTTCATCATGATGTATATATCGTTAGGTCATGTTAGATATGTTTATTTAATGTGCTTGCAGATATATGTGTATGTGATAGCAGTTATTTTACATGAGATGTATATTTGATGTTTGTGTTGTGATAATGGTATACAATGCTTTTTTTTTGTTACATGATCATGATCATGGTGATTAGATGATGTTAGTGAATTTGAACGTGTATTTTTGAATATGATGTTTGTACGATGGCTATCATGATAGTGATGTCTATTTTTAATATTAAATCATGATATTTATTAAATATTATGTGTTGATAATTGTAAAATTGTGTAATTGTAATTGTATGTATCGTGATTATAATTGTAATTTTAATTGTAATTGTATGTAGAATTGTATTTTTTTTTTTTGTAAATAAGACTAATTCTATTAAGAAAGAACGTATAGTAAAATCAGAGCTTGCCAATGGGCGAAGTAGAAAAGCAGGAGAGCCAGAAATGATACACTATGAATCTCCGTCCCATATAGCAACCATGGAATAAGCAAAAAGAGGAAAAGCGTAGCAGAGAATGAAGAGAGAGACAAGGGATCTACCCAGAGTGGGAAGAATCATCCAAACGACATTTTTTTCCTTTCTTCTTACTGACTTTGACCTAGCCATTGTGACTTGGCTAGGTAGGAACCAATTGTAGACTGTTCTGCGCTAAAGGAGAAGGCTCCTTATCTGAATCAGAGGAAGAAGACTCGTGCAAGCATTTCTGGGGAATCGGAGGTGTAGAGGGATCCTCAGGGTTGGTCGTGGGTGGGACCTTAAAGGACTCAGCAGTCTCCCCTTCTGCTACTATATCCTCCTCATCTGAGCTGAATGAGTCTATGTCATCCATAGGAGGTAGATCACATGGTTTCAAATTCTTGGATTTGGGCTTGCGGTTAGTATTCTTCTTTTTGCTGAGAAACGTGGCACATGTGTTATGGAGATGCCCCGTCTGATGGCAATGGCGGCACTGGAAGGCAGTGTTCTCATATTCTAAATTTTGTGTCCAGTGGAAGTCCCAAAATTTGAGGTTTATTTGCTCAGGCAGTCCTTTGCTTATGTCTATTTCTGCGCAGATTCTTTCGAAAGTATAAATACCTTTCTCCCCTCTAGAAGTATCTGTAGTCAAGAAGTGGCCCAAAGTGTTCCCAATCCCTTGGAAAATTGAGAAGTTCCATAAATGTGCTGGAAGGTTTGGGAGACAGACCCAAATGGGAAGCTTGGTGATGACTGCAAAGGTGGGATCAAAATCTGGGAACCAGGGGGTGAGAAAGAGCCCTGATGTACCCCAGAACCAAGGGCCTCCTGTTAAGGCTTTCTGATAATATCCGTTGAAAGAAAACACTATAATGAAAAAACCCTTTGAGCAGAGGACGACTTTACAGTCTTTTGTCCAGTTGGAGTCGATCCATTGGTAAAGATCTGGTGTTTGAGGCCATAGGCCGTTAAACCTGCAAATGAAGGCCGTTTCTGAAAATTCCTGGAATTGATCATCCAGAGATGGATGGGAGATTTCCACATAGGGGACATACTCCATCTTATCCACCAGGAGAGGCTTGGGAGCCTCCACTGTCTGGGTGGTTTTCTTCGGTTGCTGTGCCTGGACCGCATCTTTGTAGGAGAAGGCAGGAGAAGAGGAAGGCTGCCCAGGTGCCCCTCCTTGCAGGAAAAGGGTAAGCTCAACCAAAGCATCTTTATCAATATTGTAGTAGGAAAGGGAAAAAGGGGCTTCAAGTTGTTTACCTTTATAAAGTAGTCTTTGAAGCGCCAAGGGAATCCCCAACCTACGTTCGAGATTGCTTAAGAGATCTTGCACCAGATCCGAAGCATGCACCCATTGCAGTATGGTTCTGCCAGATGGAGGCAAGATATGGATCTGGTAAGAAGAAGAAAGGTAATAGTCTTCAAGTCCTTTATGGTCGGTGTAGATCTGTGCCTGTGCCATGCACAAAGTGTTTATTCATGGGTCTGTGAAGCCAGTTAGGGATTTTCCAAGGGACCTCGAAGCCTCAGCGTCCTAAGCTTGAGGATTCGTAGGGAATTTCGACTGCAGGTCCTCGATAGTGGAGAGAACGAAATTTCTTCTTGTGCGAACAACCTCGTTCCTCTGCGCTAATGTGCCGAGTGGGAGCGGATCACCTTCTGTCCAAATCTGGATTCCGACCTTATAGCTTCTGGGGATTTGGATCCAGACATTATTTCTCCTGGGGATAGCGGCTTGAGCCACATGCAAGGCATCGTTTGATTTTGCAGCGAGGCTCATATAAGCAGTTGCGCCCAAACCCACCGAGCTGTAGGCAGTCGTAGAGAGGCTTGGAGCAGGTAGCCTGAACGTGACTCTGTAGGGCACCGCATCAATGTTCTTCTCTAGAGTATTAAGAACCCATGTACCATCACCAATCACAGCATCCTTGTGGCTGAAGGTGAAAATTGCAGAGCCAGGTAGTGCAAGAGCTGGATCTGCACTTTCGTTGTCGGCGGCAGAGCCAAGCATAACCCTAGCAGCGGCCATTAAAATTTTAATTTTAATTGTAACTAAAATTTTAATTGTAATTGTATGTACAATTGTAAAATTGTAATTGAAATTGTAATTGTAAAGTATATGTAAAATTATAATTGTATTATGAAATTGTAAAATTGTAATCGTAATTATATGTATTTTCATGATTCAATTTTATTAAAATTGTAAAATTTATAAATTTGTAAATTTGTAAACTTGTAATTGTAATTGTATGTATTTTCCTGATTCAGTTTTATTAAAATTTGTAAAATTGTAAAATTGTAAATTATTTTCAATTTTGAACCATAACTACTATAAGTAAAATGTATACTGTACATATTGTTAAATTACCATAATTGTAAAATTGTAAAATTGTAAATTTTTATGAATATAAATAATTCTAAAATAATAAACAGAGAATAATACGATTTTTTGTATTATAATAAATTTTAGAAAATAATGCAAATAAATTCATGTTTAGAATTATCATTATTTTATTATGATCTTACATGCCAAAAAATAACAGTATACGTTAATACATTTTTTTAAACTTTGAAGATATCATTCACACACACACACACACAAACACGGGGATATAGGTTGCATTCATTTAAGTATTGATATAGTGAAAAACCATTTAAAGAAAGCAAGTAGTTGTATTATTTTAGGAGTTGACATTAAAAAAAAGAACTTGATACATTGCATTGTTTTTGAGATCAACATAATTGAAAATTATTAAGTGAAATGATTTTAACATTAACACAATGAAAGCCAATTAATTCAAAATACATATTATAATGTTTCAAAAAATGAGACTTAGTTATAAGGTTAAGTCCTCTTCTTTATAAAAATCCATATTAAATAGTATAAATGATGAAATAACACATGTACCATATCACTTTCTGCTCTCATGATCAACCTCATTATCTTCCATCTCGCTTGGCATGATAGCACTATTTTTCTCAAAAATATATTTTCATCTAGTGTCATGTTTGAATACGAACCACTAATCCCTATCCAACATATTTGGGTAAAAAAACACCCGGTTATTGTGTTTGGGAAAACATAAGGCTCCTTAGCTTCATCCCACATATTTCTAGAGTTGATACATATAAGCCTACTATCATGATATTCCTTTACATTATTTTTATCAAAGGCGTCACACCACTTGCACCTAAAAATAACACATTGGAAAGAAGAGAATTCCACTTCAATGATATCTTGTATCTTTCCGACGTAACCTAAACTCCCTCGTACTAGGTTTTGATCATTGTGTCTAGCTCAGCTAGATTGATCAAACTCGATTTCCACTCCACAGTCTTGTGTCATGTGTCCATCATCGCCATTTTATGTGCAAGAATGGTATCCATATGCCAACATAGATGGGAACAAATGCACCTATAAAAAAGTTGGAAAATCATAGTGTCGTGTCTAATAACCCAACTGTTAAAATATAAAATATATATGTTACATTCCAAATATGAATTATTAAGTTTAAAATGTACATAAATAGATTATTACTGAGTTGCTACACCAAATCCCTAATTTTAGCACATCCTCTTCAACACGCAGCTAACGACAGGTTGCACTGTATTTCTCTATGAGTTGGTCAATAACCCAACTACTGGGGCATATAATTGGAAAATTGTCTTTTAAATGATCGAGATAATGAACACTTATATCATTCAACCATCAAAAATATTTCGTGTCACTATCCCATTTCATCCTCTTTTGTTCATGCAATGTGACCCACGGTTGTGTCACTTCGGAATTGTAAATAACGAATTTATTGGTTTATTCAATTTTTTCATTTGCTGATGAAATCAAACTGACATATGGTACATATGAGATCAAAATATTCATTATATCGAAGTTTAATATCAATATTTACTTTGTGTAAATGTGAAAAGTTATAAGTCGCTTACTCTTTATCAAGCGCCTTTTTCCATTCGTTTGGAGAAGCTCCCCTTCCCTTTTATCTTCATCCCTTTAATCATCCCAAGTCACAGCACCTTGTTTATTTTCGATCTGCATGATGTACTCATTGGCATAATAGAATGACTCATATGATATGTACCCCTCTTCTATAGACCCCTCAGGTTTTTCCCAGGGTTGACCAAAAACTTTCAATTTCTTCATGTACCTCTCTAAGAAGAACATCGAATGACAAGAAACCACCCCAACTAATTCAACCTCATCTATTAGGTGGATTAGAAGATAAACTTGTAACTCCATGAAACATTTCAGCAATTCCTTCTCAAACATACAAACAATCTCAACTATCTCTTCACGCCAACATGTAATGCTAGCCACATGAATCTCCTTTGATATGATCCAACGTGAAAATGTAGATAATTTAGATATGGCATGTCCAAGGACTTGGGGGATGTCTTGTTTCGCACACCAATGCATGAAAAAAGGATAATGACACTATAAAGTTATAAACACATGCAATAATATACAAAATTAGTTATGCTTTATGAACCCATCGGATAAAATTTATTAATATAACAAATAATAAAATCATGGTTTTGAAATTATACGTACTCTTAGAAGATTCAAACGGTCGTGCGATTTCAACCTCGACAAATGGTCTTCCATAGTGAGCAGCATCGTAGTGAACACCCATATGAAGATGGCACCCTCAGACCCATTATAGCTTCCTTTGCCAAAGAAATATCATATTTTTTAAAAATCCATGGGACTTCACGTTCTTTGAAATACCAACTCTAGGGACCAACCTTTGATCCTGTATCTTCTAATTATCTTGGCCAATGTTTCTTTTTAATTTTTGAAGTAATAAGATATTTCCTAGTAGCCAATGTGTCACTTTGTTTCGATGATATGTGCCTCAATAAAGAAGATGAAACATTTCTAAATATATGCATGGGATGTAATAAGTGGGTAATCTTAAGATTCTCCCAATAAGGGAGGTTATAAAAGATATATTTCCTTTTCATCCCAATGGGAAATTTCTCAATATATGTGTCAAATTTTTTTGGATCATTGAACATAGGCTCCCCATTTGAATCGAACATTTTATGAAAACCTTCTCCTTCTCTCTCTCATATGCTCTAAGCCATTTAGCTGGTGTTGTTATTTTCATCCTTTGGGTTCTCTCTCATTTTCCATTGAAAGCAGATGTTTCTCTTATGTAAGGGTGTTCTTCTGGGAGGAATACACTAGAGCAGTAATATAGAAGCTTTCATAAGTAATTGGACCATCTAGCTTTTAGAGAAGGTCCACAAAATTTACAACCATAATGCCCTTTTCTTACAAGACCTCCAAAATTATTGTATACAATATGCATGGAACATTAAATAATATCGTGAAGATCATAAAAATTAAAACGAATTAAATAATTGATATGTGAAAAAATATTGTTACGTATATAAACAAATCAATAAACATTTAATTTAGAAGAGAAAACTCCTAACCCTAAAAAATCATGTGTTGTGTTAGCATATATGCCATACATAGTAAAACTCCTTTCTGATATAATGGGTCTTGATACATCATTTACATTTATCCCATCCTATAATTCCTCCACTTCATCTACCAATGGTTGTAAGTAGACATCCATATCCTTCACTTGTCTTCTATAAGGGACTATGAGAGCAAACATAAGATGTTAATTCTTCACGGAAAACCATGAGGGGATATTCTCATTGCTCACTACTACAGGAAAAACATAATAGTTGGGGTTCTCGAGGGAATATGGTCTGATGCCATCCATGGCTATGTTGAGTCATAGACTTCATACTTCATGCTTGAATTTTCTGGGCCATGTATCCTCTATATGCTTCATGGCTATTAAAACTATTGGAATTCACATAAATCCCAACTCACTTCTATATGAGGCATGCCATCCTTGCAACTTAGCTAATTCTTTGAACGAAATATCCCTTGAATCCTTGGGATTATAGGCATGTTCCTCAATATCTTAAAAGGAGTACCACATGATTTACCGTTCTTTTTTTATTTATCATACCTTTCATGCCCAAATTTCAGAAAAAAATCTTCGTCTGCATATTCTCCTATATATAGAATACAATCATTTGTACATGCATGATATGATATTTACTCAACGCCCAACATTTTCAACAATTTCTTTGCCTCTTCGCAGCTACCGGGAAAGACATTATCACTCAGAAAATCCATATCTTTAAATAACCTATAGTTGGTCATGGGAAAGATTAAATGTACATTAATGCCAATAATTAATAACGTTCATAAAATTGACCATTTGTAATGTTGATTGTGTGACAATATTTCTCAAAATATAAGGGACTTGATGGTGAATTACCTCAAAATTTCTGAGAAACATACATTCGACAAGAAAATTTTTTCTTTCAAGTTATACAGTAACATCGTTGTCCCCGATTACACTTTGACTGACCACCAGGTCCAAAGAGAGAGGTGGTGGAAACAAATTTAAGGCTTTCGAAAAAGGTATCAGTGATATGAGCATCATCCCATAGCTGATCATCATTTTGGAATGCATCTAATAACATTTTCTCCATGGCAAGCGTATTCGTTAAGTAATCATCGATACCAACCTCTATTTGATTGCGTCCCTTGCCAGATTTTGAAGAAATACTATTTTTGTATTCATTCCTAATTGGTGAATATGGATGTAGTGGGAATTGAATAGGTGGTTGATTCAACCATTCTTGGTATCATTCCTCTCTGATTTATTCTCTTAATTTACACTTCTATCAATTTAACATTGTCGTGGGGTGCAACGAAAGATGGTAGGTAGGTCGGTCATCATCACTATAACAGGTTATTACACTATTCTATTAAACCATTGCACCTGTATGGACTCTCTTTTTAAAAAGATGGTAGGTAGGTCGGTCATCATCACTATAACCTTAATAATTTCAAAAAATATATTTGAAGATGATTAGTACAAAATCGATGATATCAATTTGTAATCATTTCAATGCATGATTAATTAGTTTGACGTTGAAATAATTACATTATACCAGGCAATTATTATTACCATCATTTTCCAAGGATTGTGGCTAGAAGATGGCATGTTACAATTGGCAAGGTGAAGCGGTTGTCAATTTTCATCTACCAATCGCGCCTTGTGGTATGCTTCTCCTGATAAGAGCTTCCAAAGTTTTGGAACTATTTGAATATTTTGTGCATCTGAATTCGATTTTTAATTTACATGAACCTGCAAATTTGTATACATTAATTTTATTCAGGAGATTGACATGGATAAAAATAAATTAATCAGATAATGATAATATAAATAAAATTTGAAGTAATTATCTTTGGATATGGAAAGGGAGAAATTTGCGATACACTTTGAGAAACATTACGGAATGATTTGGATTTTGAATAATTTTCCATTTGATATAATTATGAGAGTTTCTCCCTGCATTTGAGAAAAAACAATAATAAATTTTGGTGTACATACATAAAAGTAATTTTGGTGCTTTAAAAAAGGATTTATTGTTATCGGTGATGATCTACTCGTAACCATACCGATGCGGTTTTATTACTGGATGCAACGCTGTTGTTAAAAAAACACACCAAATATTGGGAAAAAAAACACAACTTTAATTTTTTGAAGTGAAAAAAAATCAGTAAATTGAAAAATGAGCGGAAAATGATTTTTGCAAATCTAATTTCATAAATAATTCTATAATAGTAAAATATATTTATTATTTCGTTATTTCTGCAAAAAAATTTAGGAAGGGATTTGCATGAGAGACATACCTGGAGCAAGAGAGCACAAGAGCAATTTGGAGTAGAAAACAACTTTTGAACAACAACACTATTCGGAGAATCATAACTTGAAACATTTTTTGCTTCACACAAAAACCCTGTAGTATAGTAAAATTGTTAAATTTTCCTGAATAATTTTTTTTTACAATTTATGTTAGATTTAATACATGAAGAGAAATTTTTTTAAATTTTACTGTGAATTTTACTAATGAAGTCATTTACAATCTCTATTCCTATTTACATTTAATTAAAATTTAGGAAAAAAATAAAAAAATCCATTCTTATGTTAAACCCTCAATTCTTCTTGTTTATGTGACTTCAAAATTAGGGCTTTTCATTTTAGATTTATAGGGTTTATATTACTATATATATAGGTGTATGACATCTAACCCATGTGACCACTTGCAGAGTCCGATCCCAATCCCTATCGGCCCTTGCATGGTTTTTTTAAAAACAACTTTTGTTAATTGTTGCAAACTATTTAAAATAGTGCACCGGTGCATGATTGTAGTATAACGCACTGAGAGCGTATTGAAAAAAAACATTGTTTGATAAAAACATTTTTTTAATAATTTATGTTTATGTTAATCAGTGCTCTAGTATTAATATGATGCACTAGGTCTCCCTATTGACAAATAGCACAGTAAAATGTTTATAATATATTGGCGGTGCATTTATAAGAACCTATCGCACCGCATTTAGTGTGTAAGTTGCGAAAGTCGCACCGTTTTCTTGTTTTTTTGTTTACCTGAAAAGTATGAGATTTATATAAAAAATATGTTATGAATGGTATAGGTTTTATATTGATAAATAAATGGATGACAAGAGTTCAAGTAACAAAAATATTTATACCACATCCAAAAAAGAAAAAAAGACAAGTTATTTGTAAATTCTTTACAAAAATTATTTTTTGAACTATATGTAAGTTTAGCTAATATGTATTGTTTAGTGTGTATCACACAAAGCCACAAAATGACGAAGCTCGATAAAATTATTTTTGATCTAAGACTACAATACCGTAAAATATTGATGGAAAAATTGCAGAAGGATGAATCGGGTGAATGAAAAAATACTATCGATCCAATATAAGTTTATTTTTTGAATTTTCATTAATAATATACTAAAAAATATTAGATAGCATGTTTCAAAAAATCTATTAATTTAGATATGTTTAATGTTCTACAACGACCAACATCAAAGAAAAGGAATGTTGTTCTAAGAAAAGAAAAAAAAATAGAACATCCAAATGAAAATGAATTTCTCCTTAGCTCATATGGATTGGTGTTGGAGGTTAAAGAAATGGGGGAAAAACTTTTACAAAACCTTGCATTATCTAGTGGAACGAATGTAAAACACTCTCCACTTACAATACGAAAATATGTTGGTTGTGAAGTTTCTTTATCTTCTTTATTTAGATGTATTGGCGCATTGGAACCTTTTTCTTAACGGGGTGGCAATACCACCCATCGTTAAATCGCTGTCAAGGGGGTCCATTGGGCAATGCCCTTTAAGCTAAAAAAAAATGTAAAATTTCCTTGTAAAATGTTGTAATTTCGTAGTCAATTTGGATCATTCATTAGATGGATGATCTGACATAATCAATCTTGACCAAATTTTACTTAAACTATAGGATGAGTTTCTAAAGAATTGGTCAATGAGACATGTTAGACTTTTAATACCAAAAACATACAATAACAAAAAATAAGAATTGAAACGGCAACATTCCTTTAGATGTTTTTCTAGAATTATAGGAATATATTACTACAAAGAAATCATTTATAAATATCACTTTTATATTTAGTTTTCATATATCAATCCAATAATTAAATAGTTTATCATCATGTTACATTTTCAGGAAGATTATGAAAATCTAAAAGGATGAACAGGTTGTTATCAGAAACATGCCAGTAGAAATGCCCAAAAAGCTTTACAAGGAGATGGTCAAAGAAATGGACATAATTGCATCACACGAGGAGCCATCTCAATAGTAACGTGCCTCAAATGTAATATGTAATCTTTGAATATTTTGATTAGGTATAATAAATAAATAATGTAGCATTAAATAGTACTTTTCTCGTATTTTCTTGTAGAAAATAAAAGTAAGTGGAACCCGTTCACCACCTAAAACAAGACGACAAGGAAGAAAAGGGTTGATATCTATGTTTGTGAGTAATTCTTACTTCCTTATAACAACTTAACTAGATTTCATTTTTGTATCTTTTGAGTTGTTTTACAACAATCACCATTGAATCTCTTCAAACATGTGCTAACATAGAAATAAGAACCATAAAAAGAATTGATTGACGTTGGGTTAAATATGGGTTGGAAGCATATGTTGGCATATCAAAAATGAATTGTGGAATGTGTAAACATATATCTTGTTTTACTTAGCTCTGTCTATAATTAATAGAAAAAAAAACATATTTTATATTAAATCTATGATTCGTTATTGGGTATAAGACTTGCACGAAACAAAGTATGGAACTACGCCAACAGATGAATTGTTAAAATATGGAATGAAATTTTTTTTTGAAAGAATGTGTATAGTTCACGAAGTCAATTCTTGCTATGGTACATTTCATTTTGATCTACATTGATGTATATTATTTAATAGTGCAATTTTAATTATTCTCACCAATGTATATACACTCATTACACTTTATTTTTATGTTTGCAGATGGAATTTGAAGAAGAAGAAAACAATAAACACGATGAACAAAAAATTCCTCCAAATAACCTAAGTCATGGAATTAACTGGAGCAGTGACAACAATTCCAGTGAAGAATGATGATCAATATGCCTGGATATCAAAACAAGGTGTTGTATTTTTTGAAATATTTGTGTGTGAAATTAGAAATTTTGTTTAATGTAATGGACGTAGTGTCCCAATTGAAAGACAAAGGGATACCAATAATTGTCCCATTTTGTATGAAAAAGAGTTCCTTATTCATATATGTATAATAAAATATGTTTTAATCTATTTTGTTATGTTCTCCATTGTCATTGTAAAATGTTACACCACTAATTAAATATATGGATGATTAAATATTATAATAAAGAGATGAAAAATCTGGTGATATGATATAACAAATTAATCCAAACATCACATTCAAATGCATTAACAAATATTGAATTGATATGAATATTTTTATAAGATATGTGTCGAATTTTGATGAATAATGATTTTTAAAAAATCACAACAATTGCACTATCAAAGGTCAATGTTTCTAAAAAATAGAAAATGAACACTGGTGTATGTTAGTTACTGTGCACCAGTGCTGTTGTATGATACTACACACTAATGCATTTCTACGACCTATGGGAACCACACCAAATACCAATACCAATTAGAATGTCGTGTGTGCTTTATCAACAACTACCACCTGGGCAGGTGGATATGTGTTGGATGCACTAGTATGGTTTTCCTTTAATGCATCACTGTGGTTTTATAACTTAAACCTATGGTGTGTTTTAAAAACTTAATGGCCCAGTGCATTTTTACATCTTAACAGCGTCGGTGCATGCACCTTGTATCGATTCGATGTGTATTTGTGGGTGACATGCACCTGGACATTTATAAACACCCCAGGGCTTCCAAAATTTGTTTTCCATCTCCGTACTTGGTATATTTATAGTACCGCTGCATACAGGTTAAAATGCACAGTTGCGTTCACACATGATGTGCACATAGATGAGAAAATATCCGTAAAAATCTGCATCCACTCAATTTTTTTAGCTGTGTTGAAGTTCCATTAGAACCTCTGTCAAAACCTCCATTACAAAAAATAGATGTTGTAGGAAATGTTTTTTGAAAATTTTGGAAAATTTTATAACACTAAAAACCTCTTCTATAACCTTCTCTAGGGAGTATTTTCGTTGTAGTGAACAGAAGTATGGGTTTAATAGAAATTCATTTCTCCACTGAGTGTAGGACCTTCACAACTTAAAAGTGCTCCTCTACCAACTTACAAATCACCTAACATAATATACTCAGTACTAATAGTCCCTAACCATTTCCCATCCCTTTTTATATCTATGTGAACCTAGCAAGGCACCAAATCATGATCCTCACAGTGATCATCATGTTAAGAGATTCCCTACACCAATTTAAGTTACTCAATTCAAGGTTTACCTACTCAATTTATAAATCAATGGTTATATCACCAATGTATCTACTCTAGATGCAAATACATCCTCTTCTTCGCACCTATGTACCTTTACTATATTTTTATCAAAAAATCATGATTTTTCTTCCTTTCTGCGTGCAACTTGGGTTAATTGTGGATTCCAAGATGAGTATTTTTTCTAGCTCCATACATTTATTGTTGAGAGACCTGTCAACCACCCTCTCATACTTCACTAATTATATGGAAATATATATTTATATCAACCATGGTTTCTCATTTAATGGATTTGGTAAAGAGTGAAAACGAGAGAAATATTTTTAAATTTTAAAACTTAACAACATAGCTTTCATGGTGGTGATATGGAATTATCTACAAGTTGGAACCCAAAACCCCCATACTAGTCCTCGCTGGTGGTATCATGTTTTATGTAGGTGCTTATGCCACATTTAATTTTCTTGCATTTTGCAATAATTATAAATAAGATACATTTTTCATTTTTAGAATCGTATCCCTAGTGGAAGACTAGAATTAATGGCTATGTAATATTTTTTATAAATAATACAAGTTTACCTAAGTTATAAAAACAAAGAAAAAGATAAAAAAAATTGCATGAGATATATGAACTTGAAAATTTTTGATTTCAAATTGCAGTTACCAACATGTTGTTTGAAATTAATCATTTTACACCCAATCAAAGGCTTAATTAGACTTACTCTATGTATATATAGAAACCCCCTAGCTATACATCATACTGTTGGGATGAATTCACTAGCACTCAAAAATATAATGTTAAAGATATAAGCTCTCACATAGGTATGAGTTCAACAAGGATTCCTTTCTCCACCAAGGATAGGGCCTCCATGACTTACAAGTACTCCTATATTGGCTCGCATAATACCTAAGAGAACCCCTTTAGATTTTCATAGTCCCTTACCAATCCCCCTTCCTTTCCTTATCTATGCACACCCAACTATGCACCAATTCATTCCCTTCACATTCATCAACAATTTCAAGAACTTCCCCACACTGGTTCAAGTTAACGAATCCATGGTTTACTCAATCACTTCCTTAAGAAATGGCTAGTTCACCAATGGATCTAGCCAACATGCACACACAACTGAGTATTTCCATCCACACACCTATTTTTTTATCTAACCAAAGTTTATAATTTCATCTCATTTCCCCAAGTAACTCGATACATAGGTGAATTCTTAGATGGGTACTCTTTTCCACTTCATACATTTATTTGTGAGATACTTCTTGGTAATCCTATCGTACTTCACTAATTGTAAAGTGATATTTCAACCAAACAAGATTTATCATTTAATGACTTTGGGAATGAGGGAATATGAGAGAAATATTTTTGAATTACAAATTAGCAACATGACTTTGCCAAGTGGAAATCTATAATTTTCTACAAGGTGAAACCAAAACCCCCTACCATTCCTCACTCATGGTATTTTTGTAGGTGGTTGTGCATTAGTTAGTCGCTTGGAATTTTGCATTAATTATAAATAAGATACATATACATTATTTAAATATTCATGTCAAAATAAGAAACACTATCATACTTAATTATGATTTAAATTGGGGATAAAAATGGGGATGTTTCATTCTTAACTCAAAAGTAACTTATATCTCTTTCAGCCGATTCCACATGTTAGTATTAGAAAATATGTCAAAACATTTTATAAACTAAGCAAAACAACAAAGAATATTAGTTTTACTATTTCGACATACCTCCAAAATGATCCTAAGCATAACAAGTTGGTCCATAGTTTAACAATAGCCTCTAAATATGGACATGACTTTAGCTCTACTTCCATGGCTTTCTAGATATATTTTAATCTCATTTTCCAAAATATTTCCTTATACCTTGGCCAAAATGAGGCTAATCATAACAATCCTACAATGAGAGGAACTACTTTTATTCACACTTTTAAAAATAGAAATAATGAGGCTATGAGTCCAGGTTTTAGGCCTACTCCTACTTGAATGCTAAATTGAAAATATTATGTAAATGAGGGACAAAAATAGACCCTCCGAGTTTTAATATTTCATGTTGGTAGGCTTAAATTTTCTTATCTAATTAGTTACAATCAGAAAATAGAAACATCAAGTGGTTGTTGGTAGATAGAAACCAATAAATAAATAAAAAATAATATTATAATCTTAATTTTGTATCTACTTATAATAATTTCCAATAATAGTTCTAGAAGTGAATAAAAAATTGAAATTTTCTTAATTCTAATTTTGTATATATGTTACTTTTTCAACCTTTGATTTAATTTATGAATAAAATTACAGATTTTATATTTATTGTTATAGCTAAGGGAATACCTCCATTGCAATGCAATTCTTTTATTTTCAAACCATATTAAGTAAAATGAGGTGACTAATGGCTTCATCTTCTAATAGGTTTGTTGATATTTCATATTCTCCTACTTCTCCTAATATTTACAAGGACAAAAATATCGAAGGATTATGTGTCCAACCTTCCCTCTTTAAGCCAATTTTTTGTTTGTTAGTGAAGCATCATAATGAAATTTATTTTTTTTTCTCTCCCAAGAACTTTGGTGAAGTTTTCAGCAATTTGGTCATTTGTGGAAGAATATATCAAATAAGTAATATTGGCCTCTACACAATATTGAATCAAACTATTCTTTGTTTGATGTGTTTAGCTTAATCATGGATTATTGGATTCTTCTAAAAATTAATTGTATAAGCTTTTCCAACTATAATAGGAGTAGAATTCACTTGTTTCTCCTAAAAATATTCAAGAATTTTCCTAAGCCAAATAGTATAATTTTTTTCTTTAGCAATTGCCACATATTGTAATTTCTCTTGTGTAATTTACTATAATTGATTGTTTTCATCACCTATAGGTGACAAATTCTAGTACAAGACTCGTGAAATAAATTGAAGTCAACACTTCATTTTCTTTTTCCCTATCAAAGTATGAATCACAATATCCAATCAACCCAAAGTCATCCGCCTTAAAATTATTGGTCCAAAATCTTCAGTTTCCTTCAAGTATTTCAGAACAGTTTTTTGTAGAAAACTAATTTCCTTTGCAATACTTTTTCATAAACCTAGAAATAATCATGGAAAATTTTAAGGATGGAAATTTATCTTAAAAATTAGAAACCTTGGTGAATCTTACTAACCCATAATATGCAAACTATAAAATTCTTGGTGATATTTTAGCAAAAAAATTCAAACTTATAATGATTTTATATAGTCCCTATAAATTTTTGGCGATTTTTAAGGTAAAATAATTATTTCTTATAAAATTTGGGAGAATCATTTTTAAGAAAAAAATGGATTTGGCGAATCTTTGTTTGGAAAAATCATGGAAAATTAGCCCATATGCGAATATTAACCCCTAAAATTATCCTTCAAAATAATCCCAGCAACAAATGAAATATTTGGTCTAGTAGTGGTGAGGTGGGTAATTCTTCCCACAAGTTATTTATCCTAAAATTTATTTTCTTCTTTTTACATGACCTTCAAATTCTATTCTATTAGAGTGGACAAAGGGCTGCATTTATGCTTGCCAATTTTTTACAACAATTTTCCAACATACTTCTTTGGGAGATGAATTTGTATTTAGATGTTGAGCCATTTGAGTGCCCAAGTAGTAGGTAAAATTTCCCACATATACCATCTCAAATACCTTCTTCAAATTTGTCTTTATGGATACAATACAATTCTCATTATTCCCTATCATCAACACATCATATACATACACTACAATATATATAAATGTTTTTCGCTACTTTATTGAAAAATAGACTTGAATCATGAAGATTAATTTGTTCAAAATTCAATTTTAGAATATGCTCAGTTAAATTTCAACAATAGGCTCCCAATTTTTGGTTTAAGCCATACAAGGATTTGATGAGTTTACAAAATTTTTGTTCTTATTCCTTCATAACGAAACCTATTGGTTGAAACATGAAGATTTTTTTTAGGTTTCCATTCAAAAAAATACTATTCACATTTCTTTCATGTACTTTCCATCCATGCTGTGTTGCAAATAAAAATATCTTTTATATGGTAATCCATTTTGTTTCGGGGGAAAAGGTTTCCTCATAATCAACACATTCCTTCTATATAAATCCTTTTTCCACAATCCTTTCTTTGTGCTTGTAAAGCGAACCGTATGATTTGTACTTATTCTTCTAGACCCACTTGCAACATGCTTCTTTGGTTTTGAATGGAAAAACTACCAAATTCCATATTCCATATTTTATGAGAGAAACATAATACTTTTGCGTTGCTTCTTTCCACTCATGATGAGTAGGATCTTCTTCAAAATAATTTGGATCAAAATTAATAGATAAATTCAATTCACAATCATGTGATACATCCATATAATCTACATCACATAATTGAAATTATCTCCATCACCTCGACATTGCTTGGAGGAACCTCTTGTTCCTAATTTTTTGACCTCAATAGCATGAACACTTTCAATTTTTTTGATGAGCCACTTTGGTGGACCTTAATATGGTTTAATTTTATTCACTAATTGAGATGATGTCGAATTAAGATCTAGTCTTCCATGCGTCTCAATCACATCTTTAAAAATTATCTTTTTACTATTATGAGGTATATATAACCTCATGAGTGGCATATGGTGCTTCAAAAGGAGATTCCAAAGATTTATCCAAGATAGAAATCACCGCTTGAAGATGTGGAACCTCATTATAAAATTCATGATATTTTTTTTGATGAGTAAATCTATTTAGATGAGCAAGCTATAGCTCAATAACATTGTCATTCTTGGAAAAATCAGGAAAAAATATATCTCTAGAAAGAAAAAAATTATCTTTTACCTCATAATTGAATACCCCAATAATTTACACTTTCAACTCCTTGCATCAAATTTGTTTCTTTTCTCCTTATAAATCAATGCATAACACTAAAGGGAACCAAATACCTTAGTATAAATTATCGAAGGGATGCATCCATACCAAATTTTGTAAGAAGACTCATTCTGAAGAGCTTGAGATGCACATGTTTTTTTCATGTATATTTCACATAAAATTGTGTTAGCCCAAACCATCAAGTTTACATTTTTGAAAAAAATGATGGCTAAACGACATTAAAGATAATCTTGTTCATTCTTTCTACTATACCATTTTGTTGAGGAATGTATCAAACAATAGTTTGACATTGAATCCTAATTTTGTCAAGATAGTTTTAAAATTCTTTAGATGTATATTCTCTTCCATTATTAGTAGAAAGATAAAAAATATGTGATTGTAGTTAATTTTGAATCCATTCATGAAAATTTCTAAAATTTTCAAAAGCTTGAGATTTATTTTTAAAGAATTACATCCAACACATCTTGTTGTATCAATAAAAGCAATCATATATTTATTTCCATTACCAAATGGACTAGAAATAGGACCACACACATCAAAATGTATCGATACAATTTTTATACATGCTTTGGAAGTGGAATCATGAAATGGTTGCTTTGGTTTTCCAAGGATACAAGCGTCACATTGCTTCGATTTCCTAGGAATTGTAGTCAAACGAAAAACACATTGTCTTTCAATAAACTATTATAATTAATATTTAAAATCCTAACATAACACAAAAAACTAGATCGTGATGCACCTTCATCGTCATGAGATATGTATGCATAATCTTGTACATGAGTACATGTCCCTTTCAACTTTAGCAATGTTTCATCCTCCACTCCTGTCATGAAAACCATCTTCTTGGAATCCTTCTTTTCGAATTTATCATAAAGCATATGAATGAAGTAGAATAATTAATGAGTATGCAGAATGGACACTAAATTTATTCATAGTTTTGTAACATAGGGTACATCATGCATAAGAAAATTATCAAATCTATATAATTTAAGCCTAATGGTGCCAAGTACATGGGGTTTGAGACCATCTACCTATAAAATATATTATGTCATCTACATTACCGCTAAGTCTTCAATGAAATATCTTGAGAAGGTAATGTGACATGTTCCACATATCCCAACCATCTAAGGATATCTCCCAGGAGAAAATGACATATGAAATAAATATTTATCTACCTTAATATTGAAATGGGAAATAATGTCATCAATAGATTTAGGTGATTTAACTTTCGATGGATTTGATGTTTTACCTCTATCTTGTTTTTTCTATTGTTTTTTTTTAATCTTCTCCCAAGGGGTCCTTCACGTTGATGCATTATGTCCATTTCTACGACAATAAAGATAGTGAAGATTGGGTCTCTCACTATGGTTGTGTCTACCCCCTACTTATGAATTTATTTATTCCTCACCCTCCTTTACAAGTCCCTCCTCTAGAATAATTTGATTGATTCTCGCATTTTCAAGCATGGATTATGGTTTTTTCAGGGGGTTGAGATAATTTTTTCCTCTTCCCAAAGTTTTTCTCACATTCTAAATCTTTACACACAAAAGAGTCAAATTTTAAAGCCTTTAGTTGGTCATTATATTACAAGGATTCAAGGTAGTAAGAGTATGTAGGATAGAGCATCTTGACGAAGGCTATGAGAGGAGCATATATTTTTACTCCAATGGATAAATGTCATGCATGATTTATTTGAACTTAGAAGGCAACGGCATGCGATCATCATCCTTCAATTCTAGGTTAAATATTTTTATAGTCATCCTTATCATGATTTTTGATTCTAGGAATACTTCAGAATTGGATGAACACGAATGAGGTAAAAAATTAACCTCATTCTTATTTCTCTGATTTTGGAATATTCCCACAATAAAAAATCGAGTCAAGTTCAAACTTTTTTTACCAATAGTTGTGCAAGTTCCAATTCTTAGTGTGACTTATGAGAATATTTTAACTTTTTTAGAGTGACATATGAATATTTAATGGAAACAATATGATGTATCATCTCTTCACTCAATGATTAAATGATCATGGTATAAGTTCTATTATCTCTTTTCTTCCATATAATTAGCTCCTTAGCTTATGTGTGCTTTTTAAACCTCAGAGATACCTTCCCACATAATATTGAAAATGATTAAGTCTTTGATATTTATCGACCATTATGGGTAGTTTTAATTGCTAATTAACACTAAGCTCATAATTGAAATGAGAAAATGGACCCTCAAACAAAGCTCTAATATTTAATACAAAAACATAGATAAAAAAAACAATCCAATAATAATAATCATCTCCGATAAATGTTAACAAGAACACATATAGAAAATATATAAGCAGGTGCATGTTCCTTCAAAAATATTACACACTAGTTAATTTCCATGTTGGTCTTAGTCTAAAAAAATAATATATGTAATTCTATTTGTATACAATTATATGACCTTTATATTGTAATCAGAACTGGAGATGGACATGAACACATAGGTAGAATTAAGTTGAATTAGGTGGGTGCAAGTCCCTTTAAAAATGTTACATGCTAGTTAATTTCCATGTTGATCCTAGTATAAATAAAAATTATACACAATAACATTCATTTGCCATTATATGACCTTTGTATTGTATTCAAAACTGGAGATAAAGCATAGGTACAAACTTAAGTTGAATCAACTAAAAAATAAAACACATCTATTACTTATGATATTTTATGCTACATTCCACGATACACCACACCCAATTAGATTTCAAATTACCCAAACATAAAATGGAATCACCCTCTTACTTACTCACTTACAATTGTGACTGGTCGAGCTGGAAAGGAATATCACATGTAGCTACTTCTAATATTAGCTTTACTACCATACATGTCCTACAACATATCCCTTTATCTTAGAGACCACCAAAACCCTGAATCTTTCTTACTGCCCACTATACACCATCACGTGCTACCCCCTATACGTAGACTGTAGGTTTTAACCTTGAACAGAAATTTTCTACAAACCAATCTTAAAAACAAAAAATAAACAATAGCGAGAGAATAAAACATAAAACAGATATACAGAGAGATTTTCCCCTGGATCCAAAATCAGGATGACCAGCTTGATTGTTCATTATATTTATTTTAGTGTTAGAACACATATATATACATGTTGAAACATACATAAACCCCAATCCATTAACCTTGGATTAGAACATAATCGTAGTTCCCTTGATCGGATCTACAAAATACTAGGGGCCAAAAACCATCATGCCACAAAACCATGGGTGGGTCTGCCCACCGAAAAATAAGGTCCAATTTTGTTTTCCCGGGGCGCTACCCCACACGCCAAACAGGGGGGACTCCAGCCCCACCTGTGACTCCCCGGCTACGCCCGACGCAACGTACATGGGAATATTTTGCTGCGCCACCCCCCCCGCCCACGTGTCACTACTCGTGGAAAGAATATAACACATACCCAACATTCTCCCACTTGTTGTTTTCTTTCCTCAGGGGGCCACAAAAAATTTGAGCCATTAACCTAGCTTTGCAACACCCATTATTACTCTACACCAAGAGAACTTCTAAGTGATCACAAACTTTGTCAATGCATTTGTAACATTCTTCAAAGTGTCCACCTTTACCAGCAACACCCTTTTAACCTCAACCATATCTCTCACAAAGTGATATTAGTGATCCGGATTTATGTAGGAACCCAACAAAATAAACATATAACCATAAATATAGAGATGAAGCAGAAATAATACTTCATTTCATTAATATCAAGGAACTGAAATTTGCTTACAGACAGAATGGAAATAAAACTAGCTAGGACGCTGGTAGCTATCTCTGAGAAGAGATGTGGCGGCTACAGGCCTCCGAACTCAGTTACAATGAGGCTTGAGGGCCTATTTATTATTGAGAAATAATGGAGAACCCTAAACATCCAAAAGCCTAACCCTAGGAGATGAAGCGCCAAAAGTATGGGCCTCGTTTGGGTAAATTGGTGTTTCAACTTCCCAGGGATGTAACTTTGGCATACTATCTCTGTTTGATGCACATGATACATCATTAGAAGCTCTATCCGAGGACTAAAAATTTCACCATGAATATCATTATAGAACAGAATGATATTTTTTGGAGGCACGATGCCCAAAAAATGTTGTTTAGGGCCTCAAAATGGCTCCGAAAGTTTAGGACCCGAAAAACTGCTAAAAATAGTAAGTTATGCTAAAACTAAAAAAATGAAAGAGACAATGGTGAGGGCCCAAGTGGAATAGGCAGGTGGCCACCAATATCGACCTGGATCATTCCTCCCCCCTTAGGAAGCAATGGTCCCCATTGCGTTGAGTTCCTCCATGGGATGAGGAAACTTCTGCTGAACTTGTTCCCTGGTGAACCACTTGCCTTCTTGCAGGAGTTAGCTAGCTTTGACAACCCGATATAGTTGGATATTCTGTTGGCGAGTGATCTTTATTTTCATGTCCATGATATGATCTGTGGTGGCCTGTTCCATGCAGTCTGGGTTTAACTCTGTTGATGTGAGTTGTTCTGCAATGTCTGAGGTGTCTAGTAGAGGTGGGAAGTAAGGACGAAGGCGATCCACATTGAATATTGGGTGCAGACCAAGGAATGGTGGAATACTGAGCTCGAAGGCATTGTTCCCTATAGCCTTGGTGATGGTGTACGACCCGTATCAGAGTGGCCAAAGCTTGCATTGGGGTCCAGTGAGGCGCTCCTTCTGCAAATGTAGCCATACTTTGTCACCCACCTGGAAGTTGTGTGGCACCCGGTGTTGATCATGGCGTTGCTTGTACTTGGAATTGGCTCGGTCCAATATATCATGAACCTGTTGGTGGATGTGTTGATTTCGATGAAGCTACTTGCTTTTTCAACTTCAGACTAGACATGAGCTAAATCAGCCTGAGGAGCTACAAATGGTATGGCTACGTCAATATGACATAGTGGCTAGAATCCCAAGCCCACCTGAAAGGGGCTATGGCCGATTGAGCTATGGAGAGACCGATTATAACTATGTTGTAAATATGGGAGGCTCTCATCCCATGTGCATGGATGCTTTGAATCGTACATGCACAGAATGTGTACAATCGTTCTGCTGACGACCTCAGTCTAGCCATCTGTTTGGGGATGGAAAGCTATGGACTTGGTGAGCTTGGTATCCAACATTGACCAGAGGCTGGACCAAAATGTGCTGAGGAAGCTGCTATCCCGATCTGATATGATAGACTGTGGGATCCCAAAGTGCACCCACACTCGTTCAAAGAAGAGTTTAGCAGTGGCTTCTGCTGTGACATTCTTCTTGCAGGCCGCCATGATGGCCATCATCGAGAATCTGTCGAAGACCACGAAAACACAGCCATTTCCCTACTTAGTAGAAGGCAGGCCCGACATGTAATCCATGGAGATGGATTCCCAAGGTCGACTAGGGGTAGGTAGCAGAGTATATAGGCCTTTCTTCTTGATGGTTGGTTTGGCAATGGCACAAGCAGTGTAGGATCTGATGTGATTCTCCACATCCTTTCGAAGGTTCGGCCAATAGAAATACTTCTGCAGGATTTCTATTGTTTTCTCGAACTCAAAATGCCCAGCGACTCAACTGTAGTGTGCTTCCCATATCATCTTGGCACGCTCGCTTAAAGGAACACAAAGGTGTCCCATGTGACATAAAAGTGCATCTTGGAGGTGAAAATTTGGAACTTGCTCACCCCCCAAGAGTTTCTTGTAAGTGTGGCCGAATTTTGGGTCACTGTCATAGAGAAGCGGCCAATCAAAAGTCTCATTCCCACACAAGTTGAGCACAGTGGTGAATGCCACGATCGGTGGTCGGCTGAGGCAGTCTACAACATTATTGGTGCTACCCTTTTTGTACTTGATGTTCAAATGAAACTGTTGCAGATATGTGGACCACTTCTGATGGCGATCATTCTGCAACTTCCCTTGTGTCTGTATGAACTGCAGGGGCTGATGGTCTGTGTGGATGATTTTCTCCTTCCCCAATATGTAATGCTTCCATTTTCGACAAGCTTGCACAATGTAATACATTTCTTTATCATAAGTGGGATACTTGCGAACTGTGTCAGACAATGTCTCACTGTGATATGCCACTGGATGTCCCTGTTGAGTAAGAACTGCCCCAATAGCATAGTCAGAGGAATCTGTCTCGATATCAAATGGCTGTTACAAGTCTGGTAAAGTGAGCACTGGAGCAGAACAGAGGCGATTTTTCAATTCTGTGAACGCCTTCTGTTGAGGTTCCAACCAAAAGAATTTTTCTCTCGCTCCTCCCTTGGTGACTTGACTCAAGGGCCAAGTGATATGAGAGAATCCCAACATGAACCTGTGGTAGAAATTAACAAGACCTAGAAAGCTACGAAGCTCTGTTATGATAGTTTAGGCTGGCCAATCCCAAATGGCTTGGATCTTGGTTGGATCCACATGCACCCCCCTTTCATCAATAATGTATCCCATATATTGAACTTGGGTCATGCAAAAAGTGCACTTCTCTAGATTGGCACACAACTTGTGTTGCCGCAGTGTTTGGAGGACTTGTCGGATGTGGTGAAGGTGATCTTCCCAAGTCTGGCTGAATATTACAATGTCATACAAGTACACCACTACAACTGAGTTGGTGAATGGCTGCAAGATGTCATCCCTCATCCTCATGAAGGTTGCGGGAGCATTTGTCAACCTGAAAGGCATGACCAGCCATTCGAAAAGGCCTTCCTTAGCTTTGAAGGCAGTCTTCCACACATCAAAGGGTTCAATTGGTGCCTGGTGATACCCAGACTTCAAGTCGATCTGCTGAAATATTTTTCACCTTTGAGCTGGTCCAAAAGGTCATCAATTCGTTGGATTGGGTACCTATTCCGGACAGTGATCTTGTTCGTTTCCCGATAGTTAATACAGAGTCTCCACGTCCCATCCTTCTTCAGTACCAACACGATCAGGCTCCCACAGGGTGATGAACTTGGTTTGATGTGACCTTTCTGCAACAGCTCCTGAATCTCCCTCTTGATTTCATCATTCTCCATAACAGAGTGTCGATAGATCGGTCCATTGGGCAGCGGCACACCTGGGGTCGGATCAATCGGGTGCTTGACCTGACAGTGCAGAGGAACCCTTGTGGGTGAGGTTAAGATGTCCCATACTCCTCCACAACCTTATCCATTTGTTGCTATCGTGCAGAGGAGCCCTGTCTGGAGGTCGTCGCCAGAGTCTTCTTCTTGCCCTGGGGGTGGATCATCAGGAAAATGAATTTCTTGGTTTGGGAAATGAGCTTACTGCATTGTTTTGTAGTAACCAAAGAGATATCGGCAGGAGGTGGTACCTCTGGTATCCTGTATAAATTATTTCCCAAAGTAACAATAACAGCACGAGGTCGAGACTCATACACAGCATGACGATTCCAATAGTATGGTTGTCCTAATAATACGTCAGAAACATCAATAGGATCAATGTCACATAATACCTCATCCATGAAGGGCTTGATGCTATAGGGAAGGCGGCACTGCTAGCTGATGCAAAGATCTCGTCCTTGGTGAAGCCACCCGATGGTGTATGGATGTGGGTGAGCTATGGTTGACAAGCCCAACCGCTTCACAGCGTCTGCTGAAATGAGGTTCTTTTGGCTCCCATTGTCGACAATGAACTGTACAGGGGAGCCCTTTACCCAAATCTAGGAGTGGAAGAGACGTTCCTCCTCTTCTGGATCTTCTGGTTCCTCCTTCTGGATCTTTGTAGTGGCAACAGTGGCATTGGGCTCCGCATCAATAATTTGTTTCCATTTTTCATTCCCCCTTTCAGGTTCTGATTCGGATTCGGAGCATGCATCTAACTCAGAAGCCCTCATCTCGGCCACTAGTGACTACTTGGCCCAACACTCACTTGTGTTGTGAGTGGAGCTCTTATGGAACTCACACCACTTTCCCGTGTCCTTATTTGGTTTTGCGGTGCTATTCTTTTCTTGTGGCTTCAAAAATTTGTCTTTAGCCTTCATGCCTTGGCTCTATCCTTTGTTCTGCAGTTTGGAAGCACCTTTCCCTTGCTTCTGATTTGCAGATCCAAAGTCCCGCTTCTTCTGTTTGAATTTCTGCTCAATCTTGGCAGCATATCGGTATGTCGTACCAAGCGAGGAGATGTCGAGGAACTCCATTTCCTCCTAAATGTATCTGTGCAGACATCTGAGATACTTTAGCACCAGATGTTTCTCTGAATCTTTGATACCCAACTTTGTGCGCAGGGTATGGAATAGATTTGTCAGCTCATGCACATCTTGATCCCTTTGTTGTCGCAGTGTGGTCCATTGTATGTACTTGTCCTCATATCTCCCGACAGGATAGTACTGTTCCTTGACGGCGTCTAGGAAATAATTCCAAGTTGGTACGGCTGAGAACATAGAGGGTTCTGTCTGGTCCTTGTTCTCACAGTAGGTTTCCCACCAGTCCTGAACATGGCGGGTAGCTTTGAGGAGTGCAAAAATAATCTTCTCCCAGTCTGAAAAGTCATGAACAGAGAAATATCCTTCTAATAGATTCAACCATCTATCTACGGCATCTGCGTCTATTTGACCCTCAAATATGGGAATGTCAAAATTTACTTGTACCTTAAAGGGAGTCGCAACTCCAGAGTGGCTACTGGATGCAGATGCGCCGCCGTTGAAGGATCTGAGCAAAGCTATCCATCATCGCGTTCCTTTGTTTTTCGAGGGCCTCCTCGAGCAATATTTTGATAGGATCTCCTGCTCCCTCATCTTTCTTTTCGTCCCCCATGGGCGTCCGTCGAGGTTTGCGAGGCTGATCTTGCAAAGGTTCCACCAAATCAAGCCCTAGCTCCTTATACCCCGACCTCATTGGGGACATGCAAAGAAGGATCGAGAAAAAGCAGACCGCTCTGATACCACTGATCCGGATTTATGCAGGAACGCAACAGAATAAACATATAACCACAAATACAGAGATGCAGTGGAAATAACACTTCATTTCATTAATATCAAAGAACTGAAATTTGCTTACAGACAGAATGGAAATAAAACTAGCTAGGGCACTGGTAGCTATCTCTGAGAAGAGATGTGGCGGCTACAGGCCTCTGAACTGCATTACAATGAGGCTGAGGGCCTATTTATTATTGAGAAACAATGGAGAACCCTAAACATCCCAAAAACCTAACCCTAGGAGATGAAGCGCCAAAACTATGGGCCCCGTTTGGGTAAATTGGTGTTTCAACTTCCCAGGGACGTAACTTTGGCATACTATCTCCGTTTGACACACATGATACATCATTAGAAAGCTCTATCCGAGGAATAAATCACACAAATATCATTCCAAAATAGAATGAGATTTTCCGGAGGCGCGATGCCCAAAAAACGTCGTTTAGGCCTCAAATGCCCGAGTTCAGACCCGAAAACTCAAAAATAGTAAGTTATGCCGAAACTAAAAAACTAAAAGAGACAATGGTGGGGGCCCAAGTGGAATAGGTGGGTGGCCACCAATATCCACCTGGATCAATTTGACATCAATGTTCTTTGTCTTTGACTGATAAGCAGGGTTCTTAGCCAAGAAAATTAAACTTTTGCTATCACAGTCTATCCTTATAGCTTGTTGCACCAACCCCATACTAGAACACAATCTCTGCAGCCAAACTACTTACTTGCTTTAATTAGTGGCTGCTATGTATTCTGCCTCTGTAGTTGAAAGAGCCACTAAAAAATGTCTTTTACTCATCCAACTGACTGCACCTCCAAATAGGCTAGACACATACCCACTTGTAGATCTTCTTTGGTCCAAATCTCTACTTCAATCTGCATCAACAAAACCATGAATGTACACCACTCTTTGAAATCCTGGTCTTCCCTGGTAGCACAAGCCATAATCACAAGTGCCATGCAAATATCTAAAAACTCGCTTCACTGTTCTCCAATGCTCCTTCCCTGGGTTTGACATAAACCTCCTCAATACTCCCACTGCATGTGAAATGTATGGTCTAGTACAGACCATTGCGTACATCAGGCTACCCACTACACTTGAAAATGGAACATGGGACATATCCTCCTCTTCTTCTTGTGTCTTGGGAAAATTTTTCAGCAGAAAAATTTACACCTACAGGAATCAGAACATTCACCGGTTTACTATCCTGCATTTTGAACCTTTGCAATATAGTCTCAACATACTTCCTTTGGTTTAACTAGAGCTTCCTCTTTGCCCGATCTCTCTTAATTTCCATGCCCAAAATATAGTTTGCAGCACCAATATCCTTCATGTCAAATTTGGAGAATAGTTGGGTCTCCAAATATTGGATAATTTCTTTGTCATTTCCAATAAACAACATATCATCCACATACAAGACCAAATAAATAATAATAAATTTCACCAATTAATTTTAAACTAAACAGAGTGATCCTCCTTGCTTCAGAAGCCAAGTCCCCGTATATAGGTATCAAACTTCTGATACCACATCCTTCGTGACTATTTTAACCCATCCAAAGACTTCTTTAACCTGCATACCAGTTCTTTCTTCCCCTTCACCATAAAGCCTTCATGTTGTTTCATGTAGATCTCCTCTTCTAGATCCTCGTGAAGAAATGTTGTCTTCACATCCATCTGTTCTACCTCAAAATCAAATGCAGTATCAACAGAGAAAAGTAATCTAATATAAGTAACTTTGGCAACAGGAGAAAAAATATCACCAAAATCAATTCCCGACACTTGGGAATAAGCTTTTTCTACCAACTGAGCTTTGTATTTTTCCACCTCGTCTTCTACATTCATCTTCTTCTTAAACACCCATTTTATCCCAATGGGCTTCCTTCCAGCCGGCAACTCCACCAGATCCCATGCCTCATTTTTATGCAAGGATGCCATTTCATCAACCATGGCCTCCTTCCAGAGTTTTCCATCCTCTGAATCTACTACCTCCCTGACGGTTCTAGGATCATCATCAGTTATAGTTAAAGAAAAATTTGAATAGAAAGCAGATGGAATATACCTTTCTGGTTGTCTTCTTTCCTGAACAGATCTTCTCACACTTGGAGTTTGTGGTTCTTCCTCTTCCGAGTCTTCTTCTATTGTAGAGTATGATTCATCCTCCTTTAGCTCAAAATCTATCTTCTCAGGTTCCTTTGGTAGGACTTCATGTTTAACAATATCTTTCACCTCTCTAAACACCACATCTCGGCTGTACACAACCTTCCTTGTTTCTGGGTTCCAAAGCTTGTATTCCTTTAAACCATCCTTATACCCAATAAAGATGCACCTTTCATATTTATTATCCAACTTGCTCCTTTTCTCCTTTGAAACATGTACATATGCATCACATCCAAATACCCTCAGATATGAAAGAGAGGTTTTCTTACCAGTCCATACCTGATGTGGAGCCTTATCCTCCAATGCTGATGAAGGTGATCTATTAACCAAGTAACATGAAGTCTCCACTGCCTTTGCCCAGAATTCTTGTCCTAACCTGGTACCACTGAGCATTCTTCTATCCTTTTCCATGAGCATTGTTGTGTGAGATAATTGTCAAATTAATTCACCAATATTTGTATATCAATCTGGGCTAGTAAAACATGAGCTGTATTGCGCTCTCAAGGTTCAGCTTTTAGAGTTGAAGTTAATATGATTCCTTATGATCTTTGATTTAAGAATTGAGGCACACTATCAGAAATAAACCAATTCATCTCATCATAAAATAGGAACATTTAACAAACTCTATTTTTAACACTGGAAACCCTTATATAATATGTCTCAATATTAAGTCTGAAATCAAAACCATTACCAATCAATAGCAACATTAATTCAATAACTCATTATTTGCAGAAAATCTCAAAGAACCTAATTCTAATCTCTGGAGGTCACACTTAGAAGTATTTACCTACTCTAAGTAAATCTATGAACTTATTTCACACTCACACAGTATCCCTAATTAACTCTTATGTCATACCAACTCACTATACTAGGGTTAAGCGGAAAGGTGCACTATCACATGGGTTGGAATATCAATTTACACACAGACTTCAGTCATGATAGCCCTCAATCTTTCATCACTAGCCAAACCATGTATATATGTATTAATTACTCCTGGTAGTCTTAATTTACTTTTTAGACCAAACCAAAATAACCTTAAGTAATCAAGAATGTACAACTACACTCTGGAAATAAGCTTCTAACCACAGTTGTTTTTCATCAAACTTCCAAGTACTTTGGAAAAGTTACCCAAACTTCTACAGTAAGCAACATTTTAATTTTTGCAAGAAGGTAATGTTCCTAAATCAATCAACACATGTTGCATTAAGGCACATAAATGACAATGAATTCAATCTCGAGACTACAAGTTTGACACATTCACATAAATTGTCACTGACAGTCATCTAGCCATCCTCTGAAGCTTGCAATAAAATGTTTCAACTTTCAAGGAATGATCTCTTTCTAACCAAGTTGCAGGGGTTTAAATTACTTTGTCACTACTATTCTTAGGGATATGGAATTCTAAAGCTTGTACCTAATACCCAATGTCGAGCATCAATCTAGAAAAGAATTCTAGTTAAGATTCGGTCCTTAAGGAAACATGCACTCACTCCAAGAAATATTGCTAATTCAACTTAACTTAAATGGTACAACCAATCTTTGACCTCCCACTCCAGACCCTAATCTTATGCAAGATAAAACATGGCTGCAAACATCTAATTAATCATGCCAAATAAATGAAGAAGTCTTTGCTCAAATCTACCCTATGAATCAGCCATTTTCTTCTACCTAATCAACACACTGTCTCTTCGTGACTTTCCAACTAAGACCCAAAAAGAAACTACAGCTATCACTCTGCAATGAATCTAACTTCACACTCCTATTTTGTCTTGAGCAATGATAAGCCAAACTCTAAGGTAAACAAAACTCTGCCTCTTCAAACCAAGTGCATCGAATTCAAGAAAAATCATTCACTTAATAATGACATCCGTCTATTACAGCAATTGAACTATGGTCATCAATATATGCACACATAAATGAGATGCAGATTACTTAATGCATAGGATCATTCAACACACAGAAACAGTGAACCATTGAATCTTAGTTGCAATTTGAGTTGTGCTCTGCTACTGGAATCGATTTAGCAATACATATTTCAGCGAAATTTTCTCATCAAAGGATCGAATAAAATGTATACAATCAGACTCTGTTCATCCATGCAGAAATACATTCAGAAATTTGTTTATTTAGAGAGAGGATGGATTATTTGCTCAACTCTGTTTCTGGGCAATGCTCAATTCAGAACGATGCACATGTGGTAACAGATGGAACGCAATCCCTATGGGAGAAATCAAACACGTCTTCAGATATAAACACAGGGTTTTAATATGACATTACAATCTGATCCTAGAGATATAACATTACTCTGCTATGGAAACGTTCCATTAACGCTAAGACTGCTCTTCTACCATGCTAGCCACGCAATTTGGGGATTTAACACTAAGTCACTACAGCACACGAATTAACCAACTCTCAAGATCGACTTTTGAAAGAAATTGGTTTTTCCATCTAGCATTTAAATCAATTGGTATTCATGCACCACAGCAATGGAATCAAACCAAAACATGAATCGATTTCAAAGACGATAACTCTGCAATCTAAATCACTGATATGTGAAACTCCAGTAACATGGACCAACCCAAAACCAAATGGTTCTTCAAATTTAATTAACTCTGCAATCCTACATTTAGATCAATGGATTCTTGGGGACTTTTGAAAATTTAAATCAAGCTAACATAAATCGATTTCACAATTAATTAATGCTGCAATTGAAATCAACGAATTCTTGAAACTTCGAAAAATGTAAATCAAGCTAAGACATAAATAAATATTCAATAATAATCAATGCTGCAATCAGAAATTTAAACCACACAGTGTCTACGAATTACCTCTAACTAATTCTACTTGGCTGAACCGACTGTTGTGGGCCCTTGCCACACCTGGGGAAGCATTGACTACAGGACTAACTTACACCTACAATGGTTTGTTTCAGAGATTCATCACATCCACGGAAATCTTAAGTAAATCAAGAATACACCAGCATTTAAATTCAACTTCTATTTTAGAACACCAAAGCACAATGTAAATTGACAGTTGAAAGATGTAATACATTAACCTCCTCATCAAAATGCGGGTTTCTGCCTTTATAGGAATTCTGAAGTTGCAAAATTAGTAGCAGTTTCATTACATGGTAGGACGTTGGAAACCAGAGATATGGAATCCACAAAATTAGAATTACCCTATCCTAATTTAAACTATTAGTTCTCTATTACCAACCGCTTGTAGCTATAAGGAAAAAATGTCCTAATTTTAATCAATCGAACTCCACCATGCGTAGAGTGGCCAGCTGGTCCTTCACCACTCTTGACTATGTCTAGGTGCTAGAAGGACATTAAATTTGCTGAGCTGGGGCTTGAGCTAGAGCCTGAGCTAGAGCTTCTTATGTTGGCATATCCATTGTAGGATGTTTGAAGAGACATAACTTCCTCCAAGTCAAAGAGCTAATCAACAAATCCTGCAAGATATCCATCGTTGTGCCCATAGTAGTAATTTTACTAGGCAGTATATCACTAAAGATGCCCAATACTAGCTATAGAATAGTGAAAACAACTCTACTTGTACTGCTTTTACCTTTAACCATAGTTGATGAAGGTATGGCCATTTTAGGGATTTAAGAGAGGAAAAAGAGCACATATAGGTGTCAAAACTAGGCCAAAAGTGGCTAAGAAGGTGAGGAGGAATAGACAGAAAGTAGCCTCAACATCTCCCCCACACTTGAGCTGAGGCATGTCCTCATGCCTCCAAGTCATCACTGTCCAGTCAAAAATTAGTTTCTTGGGCCAACTTCTCCAAAAAATTTCTGAATGAGGCTGAGCATTTTGGGGAATATGTAGCCAATCTTCTAGCACTTGTCCTCTCTCCAAACTGAATTTTAGATGTTTTCCATGATTTCAACCTTGGATCCTTCCTTCGAATCTCTTCATTTTGTACATACAATCAAAGGTTCTCTTCTCTTAACTGATCATTTACCTTACTTACATATTGAAAGACTATCTGAAGCCTGAGTCTTGTTCCATAATTTAGAGATTCTATTCTAAATCTTTACTGATCTAATCTTGATTTTTTTATTTTATTTTTTTATTTATTTATTTTTATATATAGACTTCAGGGATTGATATCTTTTCTGGGATTGTTGGTTTTTGGGGATGACCTTCATCTGGCATGTGGCCCATACCCTGCATTGGAAAATGACCTTGTTGTTTTGGCTTATGGAAGGAGGGGTAGAGGTAAAAGCATGTATATCTTGGGCAATATTATCTGGGATATGAAATTGATGGGAAGATGAGGGTGATGAAGTAAATTGGGGAGAAGCTGAGGGAGAGGGAGTAGAAAAATATAGGGATGAGGTGCAAGGTAACGTGGTAAAACAACATATACTTGTAGTACTTATTTAAACTACCTATAACTAAATTAAGTAGATTAAGCACATACCTTTGTCACTTAAACAATATTGGGAATGAAAATAACATCATATATTTACAGGAGCAAGTATGCTCTTTGAGATATAGATTCTGCTGCAATGAAGATGATGGTTAATCAGTAAAACTTGAAACCAATAATAATATCCAGATCAATCAGACTTTCAGGTCTAGGTTGCACTTCCATGATTGTATTATTGTTACAAACAGAGTTTTTCATAGCTTTATTAGTACGAAGATTGTTCATGACCATGTTGTAGCTTCTCGACAACATATTTCCAAAAGAAGATTTTGGTCCAGTAGTGAATGTCCAGGTACAAAGATGACAAACTTAGGGTAATTGAAGCATCGAACTGGTTATTGTGAAGAACAGAACATAGAACCTCCAATTTCTTTGACAAAGTGCCACTCAGTTTTTGTGATGTGGCGTTGAAACCTGTCCACCATCTCATGGATTTTAACCAAGCATGAGATGGTAACTGCATGGGGCATTTCTGTTTAGGGAGCTTGAAATGTCCTGAAAGAAGGTTCCATGGGGGGTTTCTTTTCCGTCATTATTCCAGTGGGCCCGAAAAACAATAATTCAATGACCATTGGATCCCTAGGCTACAACCACCTTATTGTTTTATCGAGCCTCAGGTAGTTCCTGCTCGGGGCATTCATATTTAGAGAGTCTGAGTTACCCATAGAAGACTCTATGGAGTTTCTTTTCTGTAGCTATTTCCTTGGGCCCGACAAATAATAATTCTATGCCCAAGGAATCCCTAGGCTACCACTGGTCCATAATTTTTATGAGCCTGGATCAGTCAATTCTCGAGAGATTTATTTTTAGAGAGTATGAAGACATCTAAAGAAGACTCCAAATTTTCCTTTTCCATAAGTAATCCAGCAAGCCTGGATAAAGGAATAAACCCACTCCTACCGAATTTCTCCTTTATTCTACATGGACTGTGGCGAGAACCACCTGTAGATATGGAAATTGACAGTCCACTAGTTAATCTATATAAATATATATACATATATATGTAAAAATAGATAAGAAAAATCAATCAACCGGTCTAGCAAGAGGCTGGTCATTTCCCTGAACTAGCTATCGTCCTGGATCCTTCTGAATGTCCTGTAAAAACAAATCATGTGAGAGTGGTTTATGATAAACTTTTGGCCTATGGCCATTCACCACGAAGGAAGTATTCTCATTATCAATAGTTATAATAGGTACTGACCCATTATCAAATACTTCAACTACTTCATAGGGTCCCAACCAATGAGTAGTAAACTTACCTTTGAATTTTTTGAACTTATTGTCGTAGAACAGGGCCCAGTTGCCTGCACGGAAGACTTTATTTTGATGAATTTATCACGCCATCTGGCTCTTTGATCTTGTACCAGCAAAGTTTTGTGGTATGCATCCTGTCAGATCTCATCGAGCTCACTAAGTTGCATCAATCTCTACTCTTGGGCTTTAGTCAGATTCATTCCCAATTGGGCGGTCATCCTGAATGTCTTCACTTGGAACTCGATGGGAAAAAGTACCTGTTTCCCATAGACTAGCTCGTACGGGGTATGTCCCGTCACATTTCTCCAGGTAATCTTGTAAGCCCATAAGGCTTCCAATAGCTTGTCTGCCCAGTCCTTATGGTGCAGTTGAACGGTTTTTGTGAGGATAAACTCTAGAACCTTGTTTGTGGATTCCACTTGTCCGTTACCTTGAGGGTGGTAAGGGGTAGATTTACGGTGTTTGATCTGATACTGCTCAGTGAGTGCCTTGATCAATTTTGATGTGAATTGCGTACCTTGGTCCATAACAATCTTGCGCGACACCCCAAATCTTGTGAATATGTCTTCAAATAGAAACTCTGCTACTGCCTTTTCCGTGGCAGCAAACAAGGCCTTTTCTTCCACCCATTTGGTGATGTAATCGGTGCATACCAAAATGTATTTCTTTTTCTTTGACATCAGGGAGATGGGACCTACGAAATCCAACGCCTATTTCTTAAATGGTTCAATGGCTATCTGAGGCTGAAGGGGCATTTTGTCAGAGGAAATTGGTCTCCCCATCCGCTGGCAAGCATCACAACTGGAGACGAATTTCTTGGCATCTTTAAAGAGTGAGCGCCAATAATACCCGGTGCGAAGGACCTTGTATGCGGTTTGTTTGTCGAAAAAGTGCCCTCCGCAAGGCTCGTTATGGGAGGCTCTAAAGACATTGCACATTTCATCTTCCCGCACACACCGCCCCATGATCAGGTCTGGTCCTATGTAAAACAAGTCTCCCTCGATCCAGGAATAATTAGCACTTCATTGTACAATGTTATGTTTTTCTTTGGCAGACATGCTTTGAGGTAATTTCCCTGATACCAAATAGTTTGCAACATTAGAAAACCAGGGAGTGATGGAAGAAATGGCGAATAGAGTTTCATCTGGGAATTCATCAAGTACCAGAGTTTTCGTGCTCCCCTGTCCATTATTCAAAGGAGACAAAAAGTCAGCTGCTAGGTTATCCCTTCAAGGCCTATTGATTACAGTTATATTAAATTCTTGCAAAAGCAATAACCATCTAGTTATTCTACCATTCATAATTTATTTATTCATTAAAAACCTAATGGCAGAATGATCGGTATGGAAAAAAGTCTCATAACTGATAATGTAATGTCTAAACTTCCCAATGGCATGCACAACTGCTAACAATTATTTCTCAGTGACTGGATAATTTAATTCAATGGGGGAAATATTTTTTCTAATAAAATAGATAACATAAGGATAATGATCTTCCCTTTGTCCCAAAACTGCTCCTAGTGCAGTGTCTAAAGCATCGGTACATATGTGAAATGGCAGGGACCAGTTTGGTCCTCTCAACACCAGAGCAGTAGACAATCTGGCTTTTAGTATCTAAAAGGCCTGCTGACAGTTGACATTCCATACAAAGTCAACATCTTTAGTCAATAACTTAAATAATGGTGTTGCAATATTAGTAAAATTTTCGATAAAACAACGATAATAACCTGCATGGCCCAGGAAACCTCTTACCTCTTTTTGTGAACTAGGAATAGGAATATGTGAAATTACCTTGATCTTTGCTAGATAAACTTTAATTCCTTCTAATGACACATGATGACCTATAATGATCCCCTTCGTTTGAATCATTCTACATTTATCACTACTAAGGACCAGATTTTCTTCTTGACAACCAATCAACACTTTTTCTAAATTGGCCAAAGCTTGACCGAATCATCTCCATAGACTGTGAAGTCATCCATATAGACTTCTACACAGTCATGGACCAAATCAGAGAAAATGGAAAGTACAGCTCTTTGAAATGTAGCTGGGGCATTAAAAAGACCAAAAGGGATGACTCTATAGGCATAGGTGCCCCAAGGGCATGTAAATGTGGTCTTTCCTGATCTTCTTCAGCTACCTAGATTTGATTATATCCACTGTACCCATCTAGAAAAGATAAGTATTTCTTACCCAAGAGTGTGTTGACTACCTGATTGATGAAGGGCAGGGGAAAGTAGTCGCGCAATGTGGCCTTGTTTAGCTCTATGTAATCAATGCAGATACGCCACTTGTCGTTCTTTTTCGGCACCACCACTAGAGGTGACACCCATCTTCTGTCTAAAATAGGATAGATGAAGTCCGCAGCTAGGAGTTTCTGAAGCTCTTCCTTGACAATCTCTTTCAATGCTGGGTTCATTTGTCTTGGTGGCTGTCGGATAGGTCTCATCTCTTCATTAGTGTAAATGTGGTGGATGCAGGTGTCTGGATGGATGCCTTGCATGTCAAGGTAATCCCAAGAAAATGCTCCCGATTGCTCACGAATCATACCCATCAATTGTTGCTTTTGTTCCGTGGTCAATTCTGCACCGATGTATAAGGTTATTCCTTCAGTGATTTCCATAGGCTCTGTGGTGAGTTCATGGCCCCCCTTTATTTCTAAAAAATATACGAACATGGCTGGATGGCAGGCTTCCTGGAACTCATCACTGAAAACATGATGGTAACCATTAAAAGAAATCGGATAATCAATACAAGAACTGTGAGATAAAAACTAGTGCAAGATATGTTCATCGGACTGTTCTTAGAAACCTCTAGACTATTCTAATGTCAACAAAGGAAACATACATTCTTCATCTACGTAGGGGCTCTTGACCCATAATGGTACTTCCGTAGCTGTCTGAGTAGGGGGGAAAATAGACAAGTCTTGGCTATGGGAACCATTGGAAATGATCATTTCTCCATTTCTGCACCCTATGACGGCATCAACAATTTCCAATCAAGGGCATTCCAGAACTAAAGGATGTTTAGGTCTCGAGGTTTTTGGAGAAATGACGATAAAATATATAGCGTATTTCCAGGAAGCTATAGTGACTACTATGTCTTCTAGGATTCCTATTGGTTTGATGACAGATTTGTCTGCCATTTCTAGAATGATGGGGGTGGGTTTAAGCCCTGGTAACTACAATGATGTCATAGTCTCATATGTCATGGCATTTATTGCTGCCCCTAAGTCTACAAGTGTTTTTGGCAGAAGTACTCTATTTATTTCAATGGTGACAATGGGATTCCCAGTGTCCTGATACTTTGCAAGCAAGCCAAAAATCATGGTGGACATTTGGCTCATGATTTTTATGCTTTGGTTCTTATGCCCTTTCCGACCTGGCCTCTTGATGCAGAGATCCTTGACAATTTTGGTGTAAATAATGATGTCTATGATAGCTTTCAAGAGTGGAATTTTAATGTAGACATTCCTTAATTCATCTTCTGGGTTGTATTCCAAAGGAGTCTCTTCTTTCTTTACGAGGAGTATTTCTGGGTAGGGTGGTTCATTTGATTCTTCTTCTTGTATTTGTTTTTGTTTTTCATTTTGTACATGGTTTTTTGATGATGTGGATGGGACCCCCTCCTCTATGACAATAGCTAATTTCTCGTTATTAATTGTTTTCCCTGATCGTAACTGAATTTCGTTCATGGGGATGGTAGTGATCATGTATGTAGGGAAAGTCTGGATTTTTATGTTCTGTGCAGGTTGAGGTCATCTATTGTGGTTTTGGTTAGGTATGGGTTGCGCAGGGAAATAATGTAGGGCGAGGTGGGTTTCTAGGTGCCTGCAAAGATGATGATGGGTCAGATGGTGCAGGTAAAATTTGATGTAAGGGAGGGGATGGAAACAATGGTTGTTGATATGTGTGAGGGTTATACCCTTGTTGATAGGATTGCATGGTTGGGATGTACCCTTGATAGGTGTGAGGGTTATATCCTTGTTGATATGTTAAAGTGCTTGGCATATTCAGGTAGGGCGCATAGAAATGGCTCTGTGGCTGATAAGGGTTGGTATAAGGTTTTTCCCTCCAGTTCTGGTTCCATGGAGTGTTTTGAGTTTAAGGAGAAGCCCAAGGAGGATATGCTGGCTAGAAGTTCCAGGGTTGAGTTTGACTATATCCTTGGGGACTAGGTTCTGGGAACATGTTCTGATTTGGGCCTCTCCAAAAGGGCTTTTTACTTGCTTGCGATTGATCATTTGTTTCAACATTCCCTTTAGAGATGACCTACAGACTAGGAAGAGATGGGATTTTACCGGTAGCATGTTATAAGGCACAAATTCCACAAACCTCAATACTGTTTATGGGACACCCTCTTTCCATATGATTTTGCCTACATCTGGGACAAAATATTGCCATAACAGCCCTTTTGTCTTCTTGTTTCTTCTTATGTTTCATTGTGTCAAGCTAGTTGCCAATCGTGTTTAAGATGTCAGTTTTAGAGTCTTCCAGCACGTTCCCTAGTTTGACCCTAGTGACAGCAGTAGAAGCAGGTTTTTGGTGTCTAGGTGTAGTGTCTCAGAGACTATCACGCAGCTTCCTACCTACTTTAAACTAGCTTCTAGAATAGGTTTGACAAAGTTCGGCTATTTCAAAAAAACACTTTTTGTAAATGTCCCCACCACTTAAGAGGCTTAGAGTCTTGATGCATTCGTCTCTTAATCCCTTTAGAAAGGCTATTTAGACCGTTTTTTCCTCTAGATGGGGTCCCTGGGATTTGTGAAAGTGATAAAGGAATCGTTCAAGATATTCTTCCAGTCTTTCTTCATCTAGTTGTTGCATTCTTAGGATATCATTGAGGTCTCTAGTTTTGCATTAATCCTAGTATTTCTTAAGGAATATATATTTCATGTCATCCCAAGTGTATATGGTGTTTTCCCCCAAGCTCATAAACCATCAAAGTGCGACATCCTTCAGGGTGGCTGGGAACAGTTTCAGTTTGTGTGCATCATCGTAGTAATTATAGCTTCTACAGAGAATTTCAAATTTGAAAACGAAAGCATCAGGATCTTCGGAGGACTTACCATAAAAGAGCAGCATGGAGGTCATTGGAATACTCTTCATTGTGATGTTTCTGGTGATGTCAAGGATAGGAAACCCGAAGGTAGTTTCTTCATCATCGTCGTCTGGTCCCCCTCGTGGTCCATTAGTGTGTTCTCCCCTTCAGCCATTCTTGTTTCCTCCAAAGAAAGTGGGTCCTTCCTCTTCTTCATGATTCCCCTCATTGTTTTTGTTCTCACCTTCCTTGTTTGCCATATTGGTGCTGATGTTGGTGGAGAGAGAACCAATGGACAACCTTACTTCTTCTTAGTTTGCAAGTTCTGCTTCCAAAATTTCCTTTCCACTAGTACTCCCTTTTTCATTTTTATTACCTGTGTAACGATCAATAGGGTTAGTTAATGGAGTTTTTACCGAACCAAAATTTTCAGGAAATTGAGAACTGGAAATAAATCTACCTTTTTACTCCTAGGTCTACTTCTACACATAAGGAAATAAGAAAAAAGTTGAGAACAAGTAGTAATCGGTCAGACTTTGGAGAAATCCCATAAAAGTGGATGCATGGCTCTTCACTCACATATTACTATACTATCTCCGCCCTCTAACAGCCCTGCAAGATCTCTGAACTTCAAACAAGAATGATTACCGGAATCTTGAAATTACAGCGTCCCCGGCAACGATGCGGAAATGTTGTGTGACATAGTTGTCGAATTAATTCACCATTATTTGTATATCAATCCAGGCTCTTAAAACTCAAACTTTACTACACTCTCAAGGTTCATCTTTTAGAGTTGAAGTTTATATGATTCCTTATGATCTTTGATTTAAGAATTGAGGCACACAAAAACATCTATAGGCACACTGTCAAAAATGAACCAATTCATCTCATCATAAAACAGAAACAATTAACAAAATCTATTTTGAACATTGGAAACCCTTATATAATCTGTCTCAATATTAAGTGTGAAATCAAAACCATTACCAATCAATTGCAACTTTAATTCAATAACTCATTATTTGCAGAAAATCTCAAAAAACATAATTCTAATCTCTGGAGATCACACTTAAAAGGATTTACCTAATCTAAGTAAATCTATGAACTGATTTCACACTCACACAGTATCCCTAATTAACTCTAATGTAATACCAACTCACTATACTAGGGTTAAGAGGAAAGGTGCACTATCACACTGGTTGGAAAATCAATTTACACACAGAATTCAGTCATGATAGCCCTCAATCTTTCATACCTAGCCAAACCATTTATATATGTATTACTTACTCCTGACAGTATTAATTTACTTTTCAGACAAAACCAAAATAACATTAAGTAATCAAGAATGCACAACTACACTTTGGAAATCAGCTTCTAACCACAATTGTTTTTCATCAAACTTCCAATGTTATCCAAACTTCTACAGTAAGCAACACTTTAATTTTTGCAAGAAGGTAATGTTCCTAACTCAATCAACACATGTTGTGTTAAGGCACAGAAATGATAATGAATTCAATATCGAGACTACAAGTTTGACACATTCACATAAATTGTTACTGACAATCATCTAGCCATCTTCTGAAGCCTACAATAAAATGTTTCAACTTTCAAGGAATGAGCTCTTTCTAACCAAGTTTCAAGGGTTTAAACTACTTTGTCACTGCTATTCTTAGGGATATGGAATTTTAAAGCTTGTACCTAACACCCAATGTCGAGCATCAACCCAGAAAAGGATGATAGTTAAGATTTTGTCCTTAAGGAAATATGCACTCACTCCAAGCAATCTTTCTAATTCAACGTAACTTAAATGGTACAACCAATCTTTGACCTCCCACTCCAGACCCTAATCCTATGCAAGATAAAAGAAGACTGCAAAGATCTAATTAATCATGCCAAAGAAATGAAAAAGACTTTGCTCAAATATACCCTATGAATCATCCATTTTCTTCTACCTAATCAACACATTGTCTCCTCGTGACTTGCCATCTAAGACCTAAAAAGAACCTACAGCTATCACTCTGCAATGAATCTAACTTCACACTCCTATTTTGCCTTAAGCAATGATAAGCCAAACTCTAAGGTAAACAAAAATCTGCCTCTTCAAGCCAAGTGCATCGAATTCAAGAAAAATCATTCACTTAATAATGAAATACATCTATTACAATAATTGAACTATGGTCATCAAGCTATGCACACATAAATTAGATGCAAATTACTTAATGCATAGGATCATTCAATAAAAAGAAACAGTGAACCATTAAATCTTAGTTGCAACTTGAGCTGTGCTCTGCTACTGAAATCGATTTAGAAATACATATTTCAACGAAATGTTCACCTCAAAGGATCGAATCAAATATATACAATTAGACTCTGTTCATCCACACAGAAATACATTCAACAATTTGTTTATTTAGAGAGAGGATGGATTATTTTCTCAGCTTTGTTTCTGGGCAACGCTCAATTCAGAATGATGCACATGTGGTAACATATGGAACGTAGTCCCTATGGGAAAAATCAAACACATCTTCAGCTGTAAACACAGGGTTTTAATAGGACATTCCAATTTGATCCTGGAGATATAACATTACTCTGCTATGGAAACATTCCATTAATGCTGAGACTACTCTTCTACCATGCTAGCCACACAATTTGGGGATTTAACACTAAGTCACTACATCATGTGAATTAATGAACTCTCAAGATCAAATTTTGAAAGCAATTAGTTTTGCCATCCGGCATTTAAATCAATTGGTATTCATGCACCACAACAATGGAAGAAAACCGAAACATGAATCGATTTCAAAGATAATAACTCTATAATTTAAATCACTGATATGTGAAACTCCAGCAACATGGACCAAGCCAAAACCAAATCGTTCTTCAAATTTAATTAACTCTGCAATCCTACATTCAGATCGATGGATTCTTGGGGACTTCAGCAAATGTAAATCAATCTAACATAAATTTATTTCACAATTAATTAATGTTGTAATTCAAATCAACGAATTCTTGAAACTCCGGCAAATGTAAATAAAGCTAAAACATAAATCGATCTTCAAGAATAATCAATGTTGCAATCGGAAATTTAAACCACACGGTTTCTACGAATTACCTCTAACTAATTCTACTAGGCTGAACCAGCTGTGGTGGGCCCTTGACACACTTGGGGAAGCGTTGATTATAGGACTAACTTACACCTACAACATTTTAATTCAGCAGTTCATCACATCCATGAAAATCTTTAGTCAATCAAGAATACACCAACATTTAAATTCGACTTCTGTTTTAGAACACTAAAGCACAATGTAAATTGACAGCTGAATGATGCAATACATTAAACTCCTCATCAAAATGCGAGTTTATACCTTTATAGGCATTCTGAAGTTGAAAAATTAGTAGCAGTTTCATTACATGGTAGGACGTTGGAAACTAGAGATATGGAATCCACAAAATTAGCATTACCCTATCCTAATTTACATTATCAGTTCTCTATTACCAACCGCTTGCAACTATAAGGAAAAAAGGTCCTAATTTTAATCAATCGAACTTCACCATGCATAGAGTGGCTTGTCGTTCCTTCACCACTCTTGACTATGTCAAGGTGCTAGAAGGACATTGAATTTGCTGAGCTGGGGCTTGAGCTAGAGCTTGAGCTGGAGCTTCTTATGCTGGCATATCCATTGCAGGATGTTTGAAGAGACATAATTTCCTCCAATCAACAAATCCTGCAAGATATCCATCGTTCTTCCCATAGTGGTAAGTTGAAAAATAAGTATATCACTAAAAATTCCTAATACTAGCTATAGAATAGTGAAAACAACTCTACTTGTACTGATTTTAACTTTAACCATAGTTGATGAAGGTCTCGCCATTTTAGGGATTTAGGCGATGAAAAAAAGAGTATATAGGTGTCAAAACTAGGCCAAAAGGGGCTAAGAAGGTGAGGAAGAATACACAGAAAATAGCCTCAACAATCATTCCATTCATTCTTTCTGCAACTCTATTTTACTAAGGTGTGTATGGAGTATTCTTCTGCCATGCTATACCACACTTTTTATAGAACTCTTCAAATTCCTTCTTGCAGAACTCCCCACCATTATCTTTCCTCAACACCTTTATCTTCTTTTCTGTCTGATTTTCCTCCAGAGCCTTAAATTCTTTAAATCTGTCAAAGACTTCAGATTTATTCCTCAAGAAATATGTCCATGTATTCCTTGAGAAGTCATCTATGAATGAAACATAGTACATAGACTTACCCAGTGATGGAACCAACACAACTCCAAACACATCATTGTGTAGAAGCTCTAATATCTTGTTCACACTGTTAGCACCAGAAGGAAAACTCACCTAATTCTGCTTCCCATACACACAATGTTCACAGAAATCCAAATCCAAACAGCTATTAGACATACCTTCTACCATACCATTTCCATGCAGTATCTGAATACCCTTCTCTCCAATATGTCCAAGCCTTTGATGCCATAGCATGGTATTTTCTCCAGAGACCGCTAGGCTTTCCGCTCCACTTTCAAGAACCACAAAACCGTTGCACCCATCAATAACAGTTCTTCCCTGAAGCTTGTACAGAGTTCCAATCCGAACTCCCCGCATTAATACTAGTGCTCCCCAAACCATCTTACAGGTATATTTCTCGAACATTGTTTTTACACCTACATCATCCATCTTGCTTACAGAAATAAAATTTTTGGCCAATACAGGAATGTCCAGAACACCAGGAAGTGTTATAACCCTTCCACCTTATAGCTTCAGCTTAAATTTTCCACTTCTAACGATTCTAGCCTTCCTATCATCACCTAAGAAGACATCACCGCCATCAGATACATTCAACAATACTGAATCTGAGACACACAGCCGTATTGTGCTCTTCACCTTCCGATCCATCTTCTTCCAGTCTTCATCTGACATTGTCATTGATTTAGTATCTGGATCTACTGAGATCCACTGATCTTTATCCACCAGGAGATCCTCCATCTTGAGCTTCCACAACTCAAAACTCTGACCATTAAATTTATCGATCTCTATCTTCTCACCGCTCGCCATCTTCTTTCACCGCAATAATTTATCCTGCAGATCTCCCACTGAATAGGGTCTACCACAGGCCCGAGAAAAAATCCCTCAGCAGAAAAGGCGTCCCCTTGAGGTCAAAACAGCTCTGATACCAAATGTAGGTTTTAAACCTGAATAGAAACTATCTGCAAATGAATCTTAAAAATAGAAAATAAACAATAGCGAGAGCATAAAACATAAAACATATATACATAGAGATTTTCCCCTGGATCCCAAATTGGGACGACCAACTTGATTTTTCATTATATTCCTTTTAGTGTTACAACACATATATATACATGTTGAAACATACATAAACCCCAATCCATTAACCCTAGATTATAACATAACCATAGTTCCCTTGACGAGATCTACAAAATACCAGGGGCCGAAAACCATCATGCCCCAAAACCATGTGCAAACAAATGCGCAAAAACATGGGTTGGTCCGCCCACTGAAAATTAAGGTCCAAAAAAAATTTCCTGGGCCGCTGCCTAGGACCCCGAACAGGGGGGCTGCTGCCCCGTGTGACCCCCTTGCTGCACCTGGTGCAATGTAGAGAGCTGGCTATCGCCCCCCCTATGGCCCCCTGCACGTGACTAGTCGTGGAAAGAATATAACACATACCCAACATAGACATTACTGATACATATTCTCAAACACTTACTAAATGAACCACATTGATTATTGTCCCAGTCAAGCATTAGGATATGATTCATTAATTTTAACAACCCACTATCTAGGATGTGCAAGCAGGCTCAACTAATTCCTTCAATTCAGCCAAATTATCCGTAAAATTCTAATTGTTCTACTACACAGAAGGATCACACTAGATCAACACAACAAAGAAGATTTAATAATGACTACGACAATCAAAGTTGATTTAGTATAAATTTCTCCTTACCTAAACCATAAGAAAACATTCAAGAAACCATATACAAAGCCACTTCAGTTCTTCATATCCCAAAGAGAGGGACCAAGACAACCCAAAGAAACAACCACGCTTGCGAGGAAGAACCATAAATTACAAGTGGATTCGATAAGTTTTGAAACATATAGTTGAAGTTTTGGAAGTATGGAGGATCCTTTTTTCCCAATCTGAATCAAATTTTTTCCTTATTATATCAAACCCTAACTAGGAATTAAGATAAAAAATAGAGCAGATATTGCTCCCCCTACATGAAAACTCTCCTTAAGGGTATTATAGGCTTCCTTGGTTGTCTTTTATTCATTCATTCTAGATGTTTCTTTTCATCATCAAAAATGAATTTCAAACATATACTCAACTGAACTAACTAAAACTGAACTCAGACACTTGGATGGATAGATGTGACAGCTAGCAAGTGGTTGGAATTAGATTCTCCAACCCTCCCCCTTAATTACATCCACATAAAAATTTAATTATCATGTTTGTCGGTCTATGTCTCAAATAGGCTTACAATTTAAAAAAATTACTTCAACTAGATTTACTTTTCATCTTATCTTCTTCAGATGTTGTAGACTTTAAATTGTTTCAACTTTTCCTTCTTTTTGTATTTTTCAAAACCTTAGTTTCTTCATTTGTTGGTGTAGGTATTCCATTGTGACACATTGTCTAAGAATGTCTTGGACTTCTTCAAAAAATGACTTGTATGTGGATTGCTGCCACATGTCAAATTTTGTTTTGTGATTTCATCATAATTTTTTTGCAACCTAAGTTTATAAAAAAATTATTTCTTCATGACTCCAGTACCTCAAAATTTCATTGATGTTTTCATCATCCACAATGTGTTCAACATTCATTTCTACATTTTCTATGGAGATTTTTTCAATACATGGTGTTGCAATCCATGATTCAAGGAATTTTAACTCTTCTTCGTAATCAACCTGTTTACCTTCACATTGCAAATCAATGATCAGTGTAAAAACATGTGCAGAACCACAGTGGTTATGTTCCATCTTCTCTGCAATGACAACTTTCTCAAGTTGCACTTCCTTCTCTGCCCGTGTCTCTTTTTTCTGTTTGTGGGCTTCCTTGTTTGCATCTTCCTCTATCTATCTGTCTATTTTTCTTTCTATCTCTTCAACTTCTTTACTAACCTGTGCTGCAGCCTGCTACAAACAAGTTGTCTTCCACTTGGTTTTCAGACTCAAGTGGGCTTCTCTCACTGAATAACATCATGTCAATATCATGTTTTTGTTGCATTATCTGCAACCATTCATAATTAGTCAACAATTCTTCATCAAATTTTACATCAAAAATATTAATTTATCGATTCAACATAGCATTGATATCTCCAATGGCAACTTCTCTAGCAATATATGTTGTTAGATTCTCGAAATTTTAATCAACAAGCTCTTTTGATGGATTCACCAAATTTTTGTTAATAAGCTTTGCTTATAAATTTACAAAATTTTCGTAAGCAAGCTTTGTTGCTAGATTTACTGAATCTTCATTTGAATCTCAAATATAACACGAAAATTGAAACCATTGGTACCACGAAAAGTCAAAGGATGGTAATCACGAATTATTTAATGTAAGGCATTGTTTTTTAAGAGTAATTTTGTAAGGCCTTTTTTAACACAAAGAAACATGAACCTTCTCGTGAGATATTCATGAGGCAATCACAAGGTTTCAATTTTTTATTAAAAAGGAATTTGTATAATATTTTTGAAGTTTGGGGGTATTATTGAAAGGAATGCCTAGAAGTTGCAAGGTCTTTTAAAAAGCCGGACGGTTGAGAAAGTTTGGGCAATATTTTTTTTTTATCTTTTTTCTCCTCGCATTCAAAAAGGAATGAAAGGTATGTTTGACTGGTAAAGTATTTGAATGTCTTATTTATTTGAGTGATAAAAGTGAAATCATTTGGGATTCATGAATCAAGGGTTTAAAGGATTGTTTTAAAAAAAAAAAAAAAACATAATTTTTTTAAAAAAATAGAGGACGAGCGTTGTGTTAACATTGTTTATTTTTATGTAAGAAAATACTGAATAGGAATGGGAAAAGTCAAAAGGTTAAAAAGGTCAAAGATAGTGTAGAAAATGTTTGACATATTTTAGATTTAGAAGGGAAAAGGCAAAAGAATGTCATTCTTCCTTTAATTTCAAATGCCAGTACCACCAATGAAGGCTACTAGACATGGATAGAAAGATGTGACACCTAAAAGGTGGTTTGAATTAGATGTGAACTCGAATACGAACTGGAATACGATGAAATATATGACATTTACATTGTCCAAAATCGGAGATGAAAGAAACAGATAAAAAGTAGCGTCTAATCTCTCCAAATTTGGAATAGAGCATAGACTTGGTGGCACAGAACTGGTGGCAAAGGCGAGAATTCAATTGATAAGTCGTTAATGTACTTGTTTTTGTTATTGATTACGTTGTACATTGATCCGAATTCGATCTTATCGACTCTCTAGAGTAAATGGAGTGGTCGACGACGCTTGCAAGTTCTTGGGGAGGGCCTCAAACACCTTTCGCCCATCCGTCACAAAACGAGGCTTTCTTTCTTAACAGGAGGAAAAGGAGCATTCTAGAGGATGACCCCAAACCCCGTAACTATCTTCTTGATATACTAATGAAAATGCCATACTCTATTTGTGCTACGTTTATTGTACGTTTTTTTTTTTGTCGGTTTTTCTTTTTCCATATTTTCTGGTTTAGTTTGTCCAAATGTAATAATAATTTTATATATTAAAGTATAAAAATCTTCACAATCATGACTTCTCCTAGGGTTTTTGGGAATACTGAATCCAAGGTAAGTTTTTTTTGGTCCCATTCTTATAACCATAGCTTTCTTTCTTATTGGAACCAAAATAAACATTCTCGGGCAACCCCATAAGTATCTTCTTGATATGTTGATGAAAATTATCCACTAAAACCGATGAAGCAAAGTTGGTGGCTGATCCAAATAGCAGTATCAGGTTGTTGGTTTGAGATACAAGAACATTCTCAATAACAGGAAGATTAGAGACTCTAAACATGTTTCTTACTTCCTCTCCTGAGGGATCTTTTCCCCTACTCAACACATTTTCAAGTCAATCAGCTTCATTACCGGAGCGGAACGATTTGATCTAAAGCCTCCACAACGAATTTGTGTTACCAAACTTGTAGAGAATCAGGATTAGCGGTGAATCGTATTAAGCGCTAGGGAATATGTTCACAGCAAGTAGTTGGAGTAAGAATTTTAAATGGAATAATAATTTTAAGAAGGTTTGGGAATCCAATGGACAAGAGTGCGAAGTTTAGAGTAAGGTTAGACTCCATTAGATTTAGAAATATTTCCAATATCCACAATCCAGATAAGTTCAGGGAAATCACCTAGTCCATTGATTAAATCAATGCATCAATTTTTGAAGTATCATATCGCCATAAACTGACTAGACTATCAATAATGAAACATGAAATCATGCTAACGAATATGTCCCTCATCAGTCCCCAGGATCAGCTTTTGGTATCCGTGATCTCCCAGAATGAACTGCGTGACGATACCAGAAGAGTCCCAACGGAAGAGGATCACCGGTCACGGAGGAGAATTTGCACATAGGAGAGGAGGCTGAACACAACACGTAGCTAGGGTTTCTTCAACGTCGAGAGAGTGAGCCTGCAGAAGGGCAGGCAGACGAAAGAGCCCTAGGGTTTCTTCAACGTCGAGAGAGTGAGGCTGCAGAAGGGCAGGCAGACGAAACAGCCCGTAGAGGACTAGACGGGGTATTTTACAGACTGTGGACATAGAAATATTCTGAAACTAGATGAATGTGTTATATTAAATATTTGATGCTGAATTTGAAAATATTTCCAAAATCTACACGAACTGAGTAAAACTGAAGACTACATATAAGAGCTGAGTAAAATGCTAACTCATAACAACTTAGCTTTTCTTTTGAGAAGAAAGAAACGTTAACTTTTCGTATTATCAAAAAAATACTACATATACATGTTACTTCTTATGTCTTCTTTGTATCATATTTGTATGGAACCTTTTCCTATTACATTCTCTTTTCGATATGCTTTTTACTATTTAAAAAAAAACATTTTAATTTCACCACATATCCTTTCTTCTATTTTTATTCTAGAAGACTTTTACATAAGACATAAATCAAAGATACTTTTATATCATGACATCAAAATATCACTTTCATCTTTTTTGGTGCATGCTTCTACCTAAAACCCATTATGGGAGAAACAGGAAAAATAAACAGCCTCACTGGAATTTCCGGAATTTTTATTATCTTTATGAAAAGATTATACTCGTATCATTGATGAGATGGTCGTGTTCATAAGAAGCAAAAAAGGAATTTACATGATGGTTTGTGCACAATAGATCCGCGGACCAATTCTGCTCTCTCTATATGTGCAAAGTTTATAGTCTCAAAAGTACTTACTAGGATGTGCAAAATGCACATCTATATTTTTTTTAGGATAGGAGGACAAGATCATTTGGAATTATGTATCTACTCTATGATTCCCTTTGAATCTCTTTAAATTGGAATATTGTATATGTTTAAACATTTTTCCATGATGAGAACTCTCATAAGGCTATGACCTTTTCTTTATTGTTTATTCTTTGGCCACTTTCTCACCAAAAATGAAAGTAATTATCTCGATCAAGGAAGATAACCACACGACATCCACAACTCCTCCTTTTGCGTGCTCCATCGAAAAACCCACTAGATATCTACCGCATATTTATTTGTATTTTATTTTCCTTGTTCCTTTCGCTACATTTTTTTCATCCCATTGCTCCATAATTAGATATAATCATGATGATATCATTCCGCACCAGACTACTTTTATGGTTGAAAATAATTGCATTCTTGCTTCTCCAAATAGTCCATGTGATAAAAAGTTAAACAGTCTTGTGATATTCGATGCTCTCAAACCACCTCCTAATATAATCTGTCATATTTCTACTCCTTTGTATGAGCTTAATTTGTTTTCTTGCATAAATCTTTTCCAAACCTCCACCACATATTCACATTTGAAAAGAATAAGTTCAACATTCTCCTAGTTTTTTTTACAAAAAACACATATTGTTGGACCTTCCATTCATATTTTTTTGTAGGTTATCCCATGTCAATATTTTTCCATTGATATCCAGAAAAAATATTTGATTTTAACTGGGATATACCACCTCCAAATGACCTGTATCCATTGATAATTATACTTAGGATGAATGTTATAAGACAACTTCCTATATGTGTCTTGTGCATTAGGGGCTCCATTTTTAAAAGTCTCAGTCCAACAAAGAGAGACATGTTTTCCTTATAAACAAATCCCTGCAACCTTGAGTTTGTTGATATATTATTCCCATTCCAATCTGAAAATAGCTGGAATTTCCATATTTTTTGTCCCTTTCTAGGAATGACCGAGACAGTTATCATCTTGGTCTATGAATATCTAATATAGGAAATGAATTCCTCTGCTATGTAAAAAGTTCAGAAGTTGTACCAAAAGTGAGTGATCACCAGAAAAACCCATCATGGCATTTAAATTAACCATAAACATATGTCCATCTCCAATCTCCCATCCTATCAAACTCATCATGTAGGGAAGTAAATGCATCATATTACACCAAATATATGATTTAAAAGTTTTAGTTCTGGCACCCTGTGAGATCCACATGGTGAAAAAATTTCTAGACATATATTTGTTCTTGATGATTTGTGACCTCAACCCATAAAGATTACTCACCACCATAGATTCTTAATAATCAAGGTCCTACTCAATTTGGATGTATCAATAATTACCCAACCCCCTTCATCTGTCAGTCTCGCTACCACCTCCCACTTTTAAAAGAAATATTTATTTTTATCGTGCACCCCTACAAAAAGAAATTGAACCATGACCACTTCCATCCTCTTAATAATATACTTTGGAAATATATACATGTGCATCCAATATATAGCTAATTTTGGTAATATCGACATCAACATGAGAACTCTACCACCCATTGATAACCATGTATGATTGCAGAATCTCAATTTCTTCTCAAATCTGACCACCCACCACTCCCAATCATGAATATAGTACCCAATGGGTCTAATTTTATATCGAAGGTATTTTATACCATCATCAGTAGGTTTGGTAGAAATCCAAAAAAGTGATGTAATATCAAAAGTTACATCTCCTTCGGGCTCTTGTGAATTAATATGGATTTCTCACGATTCATATAAATACCTGAATTCAAACCGAAACCAATAATGATCCTATGTGTGTGGCTCCATTCTAGTAAAGTGGATACCCTGAAATATAACAAATCATACAAAAAAAACATGTGTGAACCATTGTTTTTTGGTTACTTTAATCCCTAATTATGCCTATTGTTTTAGCTTCCCTCATCTTCCAACTAAGGCAACCTATAATTGGTAGAAATAATAATGGCGAAAGGGCACATCCTTCTCTAAGTCCTCTTCCTACATAAGAAACATCTTTCGGCAACCCATTGATTATAACTGCAAAGTTCACATATTAGATGCACACCATTCAACCAAATGATTAATTATTGTGACGTTCTGACCTTAATCAATACCATCGTACAAAAACTCCCAATTAATACTCTCATAGGCCTTAGAAAGGTATACCTTCATCAAACAAGCCTTCATTTCTCATGCTTTCATGCAGTGAATAATTTCCTGAGTAATGCCAATAACATCTGTTATCTTTCTACCTTCAAGGAACCCAAATTGTTCCATTGAATTGAAACTTGACACATGGGATTTAATGTGACATGCAATCAGTTTAGAGATCAGTTCGTAAATCGAATTGCATAAAGAAATTAGTTAAAAATCCTAAAAGGATTCATAAGATTCCTTCTGGGAATCAGTGCAATCAAGGTCACATTAATAGCCCCTCAAAATGAAGCCTTCAATATTGTATTCCTCAACCATAGCCAGAATATTTGTCATCAGAAAAGTTTTAAAATGGAAGAAAATTTCAATCCCCCATCTGTCCAGACTCAGGGTTCTAGCATCGGCACAGTCCCGAAGAGTTTTTGAAATCTCAGTGGTCATGATCAGATGATCAAGGATTAAGTTATCCTCCATCTTAATCATATTGTGCATTAAGCTGATAAATTCCATTTGTGCCCTGAAATCCTAAGTCGTAGACTAATCTATAAAATGAGTCAAATTCATCGTTGCTTTGATAAAGGCTTCTGACTTATGTATGTTACCCTCTAAATCCTCAACCATCTTTATCGAGTTAATTTTCTTTCTGTGGGTATAATGAGAATGAAAGTATCTAGTATTATGGTCCCCTGTCGTCATCCATATGGAATTGTTTTTTATCCTAATATCCTCCTCTTGGGAACATAATATCTTATCTCACTTAGCCTCGAGGTCAATGATCTGATTTTTATAAAAAATCGACAAAAATAAGGGGTTGTCAAGTCATTTAGAGACCTAATATTCTCCTCAATCTCTCTCAGATCTTCGATCACAAGCTCTTTCATGAATGTAATCCAACAACATGTATCCTTCTTCAACCTATTGAGTTTCTGACAAATGAGAGACATCCTGACTATGTGAGGGATGTTCATTGGCTCTAACCAACTCTTTTTCACCAATTTTTGGAAGAACTCCAACTTTAACCATTTCATATTTAATTTAAATGGGTATATATGACACTTAGGCATACCATCCCATCTCAATAAAATAGGAAAGTGATCGTAAATAAATGAGGGAATAATTTATGAACAGACACCCTCCAAAAGATTTGATAAAGAATGGCTCACCAAAATCCGATTGAGTCTCTTGGAAATGCCGAAAGACCCATTTCTCCCATTTCTCCAGGTAAGAAATTTTATCACTCAGTAATTTCTGAAGGTTAAAGAAAGAGCTCACCGAGGTAACCACAAACCTACTTTTGAGATCAGGATTTAGCCTTCCTAATGCTCAGAGAGCGCTATCTCTTTATGATTTAACATTATCATTTTCAGTTGATTTTAGGCTAGTTATGAAATATTGATTGGGTTTTGATTTTGGTTTGGTTTGGTGGTGGAATTTACTGATTTAGATGGATATATTATTCTCTAATTAACATTGGGCTATGGATTCAAAGAGTCAAGAAAACAGGACTGAATAAAGATCTAAAGGAAGTTTTGACACAACAAGGTAGCTCAGTAAATTCAGATCTTTTAGGATGATGGTGAAGGTATTTTAATCGGGATTAAGGAGAAATTAAGGATTCCTTGATCCGAATAATGAGGGAAATGAAAGAGGTCAATCGAAACTAGGGAGAAATTAATAATTCCCTACTCTGGATATGAGAAGAAAACATCAAAATTAATAACTATTAAAGACAGAGTGTATTTAAACCAATTCTGTAATAATATTCCAGTTATGCATTCAAATTTGAAAACATATAAGTATGTGAAATACTTAAGAAAATAACAATTTAACAATACAAAGATACTTCACTAAAGTGGCCCAACACATGAATCCTATAATACAATGACTTTATTCCTTAGTCTAGTCTGCTGACTTGAAAATGGTATAATGATCCCTTAGCCCTCAGGTTTCAAATCAGTACAACTATATAAATGTTAAGAAATCCACACACATTCAATACTTCGAATTATGAAATATTTATATAAAAACTAATACAAAATATCCTAAACTGTTTGAGGATTTATTCTGGAAAATAAAATATCTGGATGCTAAAAGGTAGTGACACCTTTCAACTGATTGAAAGCTGGCACTGATTTTCTGATTATGGTTTATATAACTCTTTCTCTTATTCTAGCTTGTCTCGCACGCTGTATTCAGTTGGCTACATCTAATTTATCTTTTAACGTTGCTTTTGATGTCATTGTGAATTCTTATTTAACTTTACTACTTGCCCTGTTTGCTAATTGTTTTGATTTTATCCTGGCAGCTCTTCTCACCTGGTTTTACTTTTAGCACCATAAACTTCATCATCTAAATCTTTATTTTCATCTTGTTATTGTAAATTTCGTTTTTGAATAGCTTTCCCTAAAACTGATGTGAAAGTTTTCATTTCTATTTAATAATTACTATCTATATGTAAATGATTCCTCCTGCTCTATCTCTGATTTGATTTAATTTTCTCTTTATACATAAAATTTTGTTGAATGAGGCCTTCAAATATATTTCCTTAGAATCTAGAGAAAACAGGGTTTTTACTAGTATTAAAATTGTTTGGCGAGGTCTTGTATGATCATTTGCAAAAATAAACCAATAGTTAATGAAACACAATTTTGCTAGGAAGGGATAGTGGCTTTTGGGAATGGGGAATTCTGTGAAACAAGTTTGAACTTTAATGAGGTTTCAATTTAGCTGACAATGGTTGTCTTTCACAAATTAACAGAGGTGAGTAATTGAATGTATCAGTAAAGCAGGGTTTTCGAATAATGGTGGCTCATCGCACATCGCAAGGTGGTTTAACATAGTGTGGGTGGACATGCAGTTTTCATTTTGAACATCAATGGTATCATCACAATGGGCGGTAGAAAATAATTGGTTTTCTCACGATGATTAAGTAGTTTGGTGGTTTCAGGTTGAGGGGTGCAATACTCTGTGGGAATGACATGTGGCAGGGGGAAGGGGTTGTGAAACAACCTATTTCGCAATCGTTCCATCACGTTAATAGTTGGACATGTGAGAGTGCGAAAGGGGATGAGGGACATTGGATTAGCTGTTGTTGATCTAATGGCTATCGGATATTATGGGTTTGAAAGAGATGGGACAGGAATTAAATATGCAGGGGTTTAGAATAAAAAGTGGTCAATTAATATAATAGCGGAGGTTTAATGTATGGGTTTAAAGTGATATGGGACTTGGGATAAGATGGTGGGAGTGGGGAATTAATATAATATAAAATTATAGGTTTAAATGAAAGCGAGAGGGGATAAATAATATAAAGGGTTTTAAACTAAATGTTAAAATAAGGGATTTTAAAAATATAAACTCTAGGTAATAATGATATAAGGGTCCAGGTAAATTAATCAAAAAGGGAAGTGGGGGCCCAATACATATTTAGCACTTTATACTATGGGAAAGTGGGTTTTGGGTGTTTTATTAGATAAGAGAAACTAGTAGAGATTGGATATTAGTAATAGAAATGGGTTTTTAAGCTAGAGAAAGGGGTTTTAGCTAGGGAAAAGGGTGGAGTTAGTTAGGGAAAAGGGTTTTTACAAGGGAGTGATTTCCAAAAGAGAAAATGGATATTAGCAACGGGAAAATGAATAGGGAAGGGGTTTTCTAGAATTTAAGAAGGGGAAATTAGTAAGATATTAGTAATAAGAAACAAACCAATTTGATTCTTTCTAGTGCCTGTGAAAGTAATCTACCTACCCTTATTTATCCTAACATTTTTATTTCTTTTATGGGTGCATTGGAGATTGTTGACCCTTTTCTTTTCTTTTAATAAGTAAACTAATATAATTATAACCTTATAACTGCCAATGGCTCAGATTAAACTGATGAGCTCATTTATTCTCTACCTAATTACTAATCTACCAAGATTAAACAATTTGGCTAGATCTTTATTCTCTATCTATCACCATGAAATTTAAAGCATGAATGACTTAAGATTAAGCTGTTTGACCATCATGGACTGTGGCATTTTGGACAAGTTGCACACAATTTTATTTTCATAAAGTAAACTAAAGTAGTGGCACTTGAACGTGCAACACTTTCATGATCTATTTTGGTGGGGTTCATATTTAATATTCTTTTTTGATCTTTGTTTATTTTTGTCCTTTGATTTTTCTTTTAGGACATATGTTATTTTCATTTTTTAAATATAAAAAACATTTGCAGAAAGTGAAGGTATATACAATATTACAAGGTTTAGATTGTTAATTCAAAATTATGAATCCTATTATTATATGACCCTAACAATGGGTTCACATGGGGATGAAATCTCCTTGTGAGATGTCAAGAACACTTTCAAATAGTAGCCTGATCCATTGGACCAATCCCAAGCCTGTACATGCTTTGTTGTATAATCTCTGTGACTAAAAACCTTGAACTCAAATCACACCTTTTTATGCAAACTGAATTTTTATCTGAAACTAAAAAGGTGTTGCAACCCTAAAAAAAAACTACTAAATCATCAATACTTTAGGGCCTTCTTCTTGTCTTTAAATCTCAATGATTTATTTCAACACTTGCTTGAAAACTAAAATAAACTTACTACTAAAAACTGAATTTAATCAAACTGAAATCCTACCTAGTTACTCTAATCAGTTGTCCAATTGCTGGTTAGGTAAAATGAAATGTCAATGCAACCATTCAAGAATTATATACTTTGATATATTTTTTTGCATGTTCTTGTTTTTTATTAGTAATGAAATTCCAAAACTAAATAGAAACTTGTCAACAGATGTGAAGATAAATAAATACTCAATTTCCTTTGTTGACTCCAGAAACTGTGCAAAAGGATCTTCCAAGGCATATTTACAAATGTTAATATGATCTAAAAAAGTGTACATCTGTTTTGGATGGCCTCCAAGCCATGAAACTAAACTGTCATTTTTACCTTCATTTCCCTGCAAAATCAACTTATGATTGTCATGAGATAATTTCATATTTTCAGATAAGATTTGTGATGATATTCATACTGATTGACATGCCTTTCTAATGAAACCTTCATTATCTTGAATCTGAAGCTTCTAATCAATAAATGAAGGAAGATTTCATTTTCATTCTTTATTCAACACCTCATCTATCGGATCATAAAAGACTTGGAAGGATTCTTTCAATCTATTGGATGTGCATTTCACTGGGACTTCATATATTTCTGTAGGTTTCTCGTCCTTTTCTTTATAAAAAATTTCATTTAAAAGTTGAAATGCTTCAAAACATAGTGGTAAATAACTTTCCTTTGTCAACTGATTAGGTAATTCAATGGAATTTGATAACTTCATTTGTGAAAATGATCACAAATGAAGTATCTTGATTAATAATTTCCTTGTCTTCTTTGTTGTCAATAACAATACCTAAATAATGCTTATTTTTTATTTCTTTAAATTTGTCTTTGATAAAATCAAATGAAGAAAAACAAAGAGGCTACGATCCTTCAATTACTTCCAATTTTTCTGCATTTTATTTTTCACTCCGTTGGCTAATTTGTATTGACTGATCACTGTATTCAGTCTACTGAAGCTGAATTTCTTCATCTTTCAAACTATCTACTGATTGTTCTGTAAAATTAGATTGTGTTTTAAGAACATAATTTGTTGGAACACCTAATCCTACATGGGTAGGTGTGGAATGCGAAAAGTCACAATGGAGTCCAAATGACCTTGGAATATGAAACCAAGAGTCACACCATTGTACTATAAATGTACATCATGTATAATGGAAAAATAAGAAAGCCTCATGCTTATCTTTCATTGTGTGTTGAGTCTTTTGTATGTGTGTGTTCATCTTTCTCATACACCATGTGTGTGTTCAACATGGTGTTTAACATGGTATCAGAGCAGGCGATTGCTGGCCCTACTCCAAATTGAGTGAGCCATTTGTGTTTATGGCCTGTGCATATCTGCAAAAATTCTTGACATTTTTGCAGCACTCAGAGATTTCTGCAGCAGACATTTTGCCACATTCAGGAATTTGTTTTGAGAAGAACAACAGTGTTTTGAAGAGGAGTAGCATTCAATGATTTTGTAGCATTCAGAAATTTTATCTTGGAGAAGAGCAGCATTCAAAATCCCAGCACTCGGAAATTGGTTTTGAAGAAGAGCAGCACTGCCCATCTGAAGGTTTTCATTCTAATTTTTCTCTGCAATTTCTGCTTATTAAAATCTGCAATTTGAAGAGCTGCTGGATAATATTTGTATTGGGTTTCTGAAGAAGATTCTGGATTTTCACTGCTATAATTTCCAAAAAAAATTCTGTTGTGTGTCTTCTTAAAATTCTACATTTTTAAAGTCCATTTTCCTGTTGCTGGGCTACTGGAAATATTTCTAAGTTTGCACTGAAAGATTTCTGAGTTTTCTGCAAATCTCTAATTCTGCATTTATCCAATATTTTGCTACTGGAAGGAAAAATCCTCTGCTATTCTACTCTAATTTGCTGTAATTTAAAAAAAAATAAAACAATTATGAACTCTCGCCCTACCGCTCACCCTGCTCTCATTCGCCCTACACCCTCATCACATTACACTCCAATCCACATCTCTCCATCCACACAACACTCGTCCCTCCAATCCACTACAACACTCATTGCTCTCCCCTTATTGCTCGATTTATAATTTTAAAATTTATTAAATCCCTCCCCCAGATAATACCCCCTCACTATAATATACGCTCCTCACAGCTCACGATTTCCCACTCCGCGTTACCCACCTCTCCAATGTCCTCACACAGCATTCTCACCATACCAACCTCCCTCACACGCTACCCCTTCTCCTCTAGTCACTCTACTCTCACAACAAACGCTCCCACTTCCTTCAATTCTACGCCCCCCTCTTTTAAATTTATTTTTTAATTTTTTAATTTTTTTTAACATCCCCTTTTCTCTCCCATATAATACCTCACACCAATTAAAATTCTCCCTTTTTTAATATTATTTAAAAAATAAAAAAAATAAAAATAAAAACCCATCCCATTTTAACATTTTCCCTTCCCTTTTAAATAAATTCCCTTAAATTAATCCCCTCTCTTTTAATTAAGCCCATTTTTTAAAATTCCCCCCATTTGTAACTAATTCCCATTTTTAACTAAATTTTTTTAAATTAATTTTTAATTAATTTAGAAAAAAAAAAACAACAGAGAGAGAGGAAGAGAGGAAGAGCAGAGAGAGAATATGAACAGCAGAAAAAGAGGAAATGACATGTGAGCTGATGGACTGAATACATAGACAAAAGTGAAAATTTACATTGTGATTTGTGGCATTGATTTGAAGGGTGATTTTCTGAAGAAATTGACATTTGAAGACAAGTTTCTCATTAGTTTTTAAACAGCTCTTTGAAGGAAAATTCAGCTGCATAGTGTTTTCAGGTGCACATTTACAAAATATTTTGCAGAAATATTGTATGATATTGCTTCTTCATAGTTGCAATCAGTAAATTTGAGTTGTTGATGTAACTCATTGTTGATTGCCCTCCATCATTTGAGGAGCAGATTTTGTACTTTGAGATTTCCATAGTTAGAAATTCTTTGGAGTCATTTGTATTTGTTGTTGAATCCAATTGTAAACGGGTGCATTTTCGGTTGAAGTCGACACCCTTTCATTTTTTGAGCCTAAGTTGTTGAAAATGGCCAAAATCAATGAGGCATTAGAGTTTTTGAATAGCCTCATTCATTCAAATGTTGATGATATGGTAAAAATGAGAAAGAATGCTCTTTGTAACATTCAGATTTGTTTACAAGATGCACAAGAAAAGATCGCGATTTTGCAGTTGGAATCTCAGCTTCAGCAAGATGAACTTCAGCAAAAGAATCACCATTCTGAACCTGTTTCTGTTCAGAACATTGTGAAAGACTCCCATCGACAACAAGTCAGTAAAGTTGTAGTTGATTCCCATTCAGTTCCTTGCACAAGAGCAGATGTACATGGAGATGCAACTGCTCAGCCTGCACTTCTCAAGCCCATCATCAAACCTTGGGAAGAGCTTGTCCACAGCAAGCACCGAACTGGTCTTGGATATGACAAGGATGTCTCCTTTCATATTCCAGACTACACAAAGCCCATCATATTTCAGAGTGCCGGATTCCTGTATGACAGTTCATCTGTAGCTGTTCCAGATCCTGTTCCACAACAACATCAGATTGCAAAATGCTAACACTGTGATCGAGTTGGCCATATGAAATATCATTGTTTTGATCTTCATCCATGCAAGCATTGTGGTCGGCAGTTGATTTTTTTCCATCTCACCTTGTCCCTAACAGGGGGGGAAATGGTGGTCATATAGAAGCTTCGACGACAGATCAAGTGAGCCTGAGCCACAATATCTCATTCCATGTTCAGAGTTGTAGCCAGAGACACGGCAGTTCAAGCGAGCCTGAGCCACAATTCGTCATTCCAAATTCAGATATGTAGCCAGAGACATGGATGCCCATGAGCATGCCTTCGGTTGGTGGACAACCTTAAACCATTATCTTTGGTTGGTGGATAACCTAAAACCATCACAGGTAGTAGACCTCCCTTCTGTTAGGTCGAAGGTCTCCCTTTCATATATGAGGAACACTTCCTCTAACAGAAGCCTTCAGCTTAGCAGCCTTCAGCTTCTTGCCAGCTTTGGTTGAGTTCCAGGAAATGCTTCAAGCATTCCAGAGTTGTTGGTAATCCTAAAACCATCACAGGTAGTAGACCTCCATTCTTTTAGGTTGAAGGTCTCCCTTTTTTATGAGGGACAATTCCTCTAGCAGAAGCTTTCAACTTCTTGCCAGTTTTGGAAGAGTTCCGGGAACTGCAACAAGTTTTGCATTCCATTGTTAGTGGACATCCTTAAACCACCTCTTTTTTCCAACATTTTAGAGAGTTGATTCAGCCCAAGTGTTGCCATGTATACTTTTCAGATTTGTATTACAACTCTCTTCTTGGACTCACACATACCCCTTCGGATTAAGGGGGGGTGTTGGAACACCTAATCCTACATGGGTAGGTGTGGAATGCGAAAAGTCACAATGGAGTCCAAATGAACTTGGAATATGAAACCAAGAGTCAGACCATTGTACTATAAATGTACATCATGTATAACGGAAAAATAAGAAAGCCTCACGGTTATATTTCATTGTGTGTTGAGTCTTTTGTGTGTGTGTGTTCATCTTTCTCATACACCACGTGTGTGTTCAACATGGTGTTTAACATAATTATCATCATACTGATCATATTCAGGAAAATCATTAAAAGGAGGAATTTCATCAAACATACAGATTAGATCAGTTGATTGCTACTCAACATATTGATATGTAAATCCATTTTCTGATCTATGGTATTTGGGATAAGTAGGAAAATGTTTATGACCAGCAACATCTTCCTTTCTTGTAATCAATGAGTCCTGGTGATCTTGATAAAAAAATTCATCTTTCATGGTGATATTTTGTATCATTTCTTCTATTTTTCTTACCAAAATGTCGAGTTTAAGATGTGAAGATGTGAGGTTGCCTGCAATTTTTTTTTTCTTTTCTTCTTCTCTCAGCTTTTCCCTTCTAATCAGCAGACTAACTTCTATGTATATTGCAATTTTTTGAATCTGTTCAAGTGTTGAGGGGTTTCTTTCTCTCAGCTAAAATTCTATTTCTTGATCAAATCCTTTTGGATAATGAAAGAGAGCTTAATCAGGATGAGGTCTTATATTTGATGGAATTGAGTAATAAATTTGATTGAATCTGGCAGAAAATCGTTGTATTGTCTCATTTGGATATCTTTCAATTGATTTTAATTGTCTATGATCACAAAACTATTGAATTTGATCATCCATCTATCAAAGAAAATTTTGAAAAACTGCTGGAGATTTGAGATGCTTTCAATAGGCAGATTCTTGAACCAATTTTTTACTTTACTCTACAAAGAAAGAGAAAAAATTCTGATTCTAACATCATCTTCATCAATCTCAAATAGGTCAATATAATTCTTAAAACCTTGAATATGTTTTTTGGCAATGATGTTACCATTTTCTCCATCAAATTTGTGGAGGTATTTGTAATAGTTGTTAGGAAAATCATGGACTATAGGAGGTAATATGAGGGGCTTATATCTATCAGGAACTTTACAAGGTACAAGAATATGTATAGGTATTGTAAGATTAGTCTTGATTATTTGAGGCTTATCAATTGGAAAATGACCATCATAAGTTCCATCAGAAAGTTGCTGAAAAGGAGAATTTATATTTACAATATTCTAAGGAAAATAATCAAATATTAATCTAAGCTCTTCTCTAAAATACAATATACATTGAAAATTTTTCTTGATGAGAAAGAACACGATGTCTTGGATTTTAATCCAAGTTAAAAACCTAATCTTTCCATACTTTTATTTTAGGTTCATTCCTCCAGTGGAGTCGTGATTTTGAAATTGATTTGGAGCTAGAGGCTCCTAGTGGATGAGTTTAACCTTTGTATGTCTGATCACTGTCCACCAATGTAGATCAGATATAATTCTTGTATAATATTTATGTAAAGAAAGCTTATCCCTAGTGGAGCTGCCAATATGTTATCACTCACTAATTTCTCAAGGTTAAAGAAATAACTCACCGAGGTAACCACAAACCTACTTTTGAGATCAGGATCTAGCCTTCCTAATGCTTAGAGAGGCTTTCTCTTTATGATTTAACTTTGTTGTTTTTAGTTTATTTTAGGCTAGTTATGAAATATTGATTGGGTTTTGATTTTGGTTTGGTTTGGTGGGGGAATTTAATGATTCAAATGGATACATTATTATCTATTTACCATTGGGCTATGGAGTCAAAGTGTCAAGAAAACATGACTGAATCAAGGTCTAAAGGAAGTGTCCACAGGGCAAGGTAGCTAAGTAAATTGAGATCTTTTAAGCTGATGGTGAAGTGATCTTAATTGGAATTAAGGAGCAATTAAGAATTGAATCCTTGATTTGGATAATGAGGGAAATGAAAGAGGTCAATCAAAACTAGGGAGAAATTAAGAATTCCCTACTCTGGATATCAAAAGAAAACATCAAAATGAATAATTGTTAAAGAAAGAGTGTATTTAAAAAAATTCTGTAATAATATTCCAGTTATACATTCAAATTTGAAAACATATAAGTATGTGAAATACTTAAGAAAATAACAATTTAGCAATAGAAAGATACTTCACTGAAGTGGCCCAACACATGAATCTTGTAATGCAATGCCTTTATTCCTTAGTCCAGTCTGCTAAGTTACTTGAAAATGGTACAGTCAACCATCAGGTTTCAGATAAGAAATCCACACAGAATCAATACTTCGAATTATGAAGTATTTATATAAAAAATAATACAAAATATCCTAAACAGTTTTAGAAAATATTCTTGGAAATAAAATATCTAGATGCTAAAAGGTAGTGACACCTTTCAACTAATTGAGAGCTGGCACTGATTTTTTTATTATGGTTTATCTAACTGTTTCTCTTATGATTGCTTGTCTCTCATGTTGTCTTCATGCTGGTTACATATGATTTATATTTTAACTATGCTTTTGATGTCATTGTGAATTTTTCTTTAACTTCACTACTTGCCCTGTCTGCTAATTGTTTTACTTTTATCCTGGCAGCTCTTCTCACCTGATTTTACTTTTACCATAATAAAATTCATCATCTAAGTCTTTCTTTTCATCCTTTTGTTGTAAATTGAATTTTTGAATAACTTTCACTATTACTGATGTGAAATTTTTCATTTTTGTTTAATAATTATTGTCTCTATGTAAATGATTCCTCCTGCTTTGTCTCTGATTTGATTTAATTTTCTCTTTATACACAAACTTTTGTTGAATGAGGCCTTCGAGTATATTTCCTAAGAATCTAGAGCAAACATGTTTTTTAATAGTATTAAAACTGTTTGACGAGGTCTTGTATGATCACCTACAAAAATAAACCAATAGTTATTGAAAAAAAGTTTTGCCGGGAAGGAATAATGGCTTTCGGGAATGGGGAATTCTATGAAACAAGTTTGAACTTTAATGAGATTTCAATTCGGCTAATAATGTTTGTCTTTCACAAATTAACGGAGGCGAGTAATTGAATGTATCAGTAAAGCAGGGTTTTGGAATATTGGTGGCTCATCACACATCGCAGGGTGGTTTAACATAGTGCGGGTGGACACGTGGTTTTAATTTTAAACAGCAGTGGTATCATCGCAATGGGTAGTAGTGGATAAGTGTTTTTTGCATGATGATTAAGTAGTTTGGTGGTTTCAGCTTGAGGGGTGTGATACTCTCTAGGAATGACGCATGGAAGGGGGAAGGGGTTGTCAAGCAACCTATTTCACAATCGTTCCATCGTGTTAATAGTTGGACATGTGAGGGTATGAAAGGGGATGAGGGTCGCTGGATTAGATGTTCTTGGTCGGATTTCTATCGTATATTATGGGTTTCAAAGAAATGGGACGAGAATTAAATATGTAGGGGTTTAGAATATAAAGTGGTCGATTAATATAATAGAGGAGGTTTAATGTATAAGTTTAAAGTGATGTGGGACCTGGGATAATATAGTCGGAGTGGGGAATTAATATAATATAAAATTATAGGTTTAAATGAAAGCAGGAGGGGATAAATAATAGAAAGGGGTTTCAACTAAATGTTAAAATAGGGGATTTTAATAATATAAACTATAGGTAATAATGATATAAGGGTCCGGGGAAATGAATCAGAAAGGGAAGTGGGGGCTCGATACATATTTAACACTTTAAACTATGGGAAAGTGGGTTTTTGGTGTTTTATTAGAAAAGGGAAATTAGTAAAGGAGAATGGATATTAGTAATATGAATGGGTTTTTAAACTAGGGAAAGGGGTTTTAGCTAGGGAAAAGGGCAGAGTTAGTTAGGGAAAAGGATTTTTACAAGGGAATTATTTAGAAAAGAGAAAAGGGATATTAGCAAGGGGAAAATGAATAGTGAAGGTGTTCTCTAGAATTTAGGAAGGGGAAATTAGTAGGATATTAGTAATAATAAACAAACCAATTTGATGCTTTCGAGTGTTTGTGAAATTAATATACCTACCCTTCTTTATCCTGATATTTTTATTTATTTTATGGGAGAATTTGAGCTTGATGACCCTTTTATTTTCTTTTAATAAGTAAACTAATCTAATTCTAACCTTATAGCTGCCAATGCCTCAAATTAAACTGATGAGCTCATTTATTCTCTACCTAATTACTTATCTACCAAGATTAAACAATTTGGCTAGATCTTTATTCTCTATATATCAACATGAAACTTAAAGCATGAATGAGTCAAGATTAAGTTGTTTCACCATCATAGATTGTGGCATTTTGGACAAGTTGCACACAATTTTATTTTCATAAAGTAAAATAAGGTAGTGCCATTTGAATGTGCAACACTTTCATGATCTATTTTGGTGGGGTTCATATTTAATATTTTTTTTTTATCTTTGTTTATTTTTGTCCTTTGATTGTTATTTTAGGACATACCCTCTTTACATTTTTTAAATATGGGAAAACATTTTCAGAAAGAAAAGGTATGTACAATATTACAAGGCTTACATGAGCAATTCAAAATTATAAATCCTATTATTATAATACCCTAACAAGATCAAAAAGATCATGAATGATATCTAAGAGATCATAGGTCTCAATCAATACATAGAAATAAGGAGATAAAGTATCCTCTCGAGCACAGTCCCCCCATATCTCTCTCGATCGAAAAGAGAAATTAAGATCTCCAACGATGATTAGTGACCCAAAATCCAAAATTCTAGAGACAGATTTTATCCAATAAATATTTTCAGTATGTGTAAGAACCATATGTGGTAATATTAAACTATAATGTCAAATTAGCTTAACTAAACTTTTAGAATAATATTAACTTATAATGTCCCTTTCACTTTCACAATTAACTTTCAATTTGAACCCTTTATTTTATTTTAAAAGTGTAATTTTTTTAGACGGGGGTTTAAAGCTATTTGGAGAGATATGAATAATGGAAGAGAAGAAAATATATGTTTTTTCTCGTTAGTTCTATTTACCTTATTTTTTTAATAATAACAATTTAACAAATTTAAAATATAAATATAAATTTATTTTAAATTTGTATTATTTTATAAAAATAAATATAAAAAAAATTAAAATATTTTTAGAATAAACATTTTAATGTAATGGTTTTTTCTTTTATATAATATTTATTAACAATATGCATAATGTTATTAAATTAAAATAAATAAAAATATAAGTGAAGTATATAAATAAATAACAAAAGAATATTGTAATTGAAAAAATCGTAGACATAAAAACATAATGTTGAGACATTCTCCATAACTCTGTATATACACTTCACTCATCTTCACTGGAAAAAAGCCATAGCATGATATTGGACATTGAAGACATCTAATACTATAATTAAAAAAAAAAAACGTATTGTACACAAACATTTAAATTGGCTTCCATCGTTTTAGCCTGGGCATATTTGTATTTTTTTTTTTTTTTTATTAATGTAAATTATAACATCAAACTATACACACCACAGAATACAATGGTTGACTCTCTCCAAACCTCTTATAAATTTCACTAATATTTGAGTTAATAGAAATCGCCAAGGATGAGGAACATGTCAGAGCTCTGAAGAAATAACAAAGAATGAATTTCTTCTCATGTTGAATCCACTAAATACATTTCATTCTTTTTGACTCAATGTTACCAAGGATGAGGAAGCCATAATATGTCATTATGACATGTGAGAGCTCCGAAGAAATAACAAAGAATGAATTTCTTCTCATGTTGAACCCACTTAATACATTTTAATCTTCACAACATTTGCAGGGCTTCATGCCATTGACCCCTGAGCAGACGATTCAAGAGAGGGTCTCCAAATAGATAAAACAAACATTCTGACATGACGTATTAATATGATAGAGCAGTTAATCACTACAAACGAGAGAGGTTATATCCGAGAGGGAACTAAGAGGTAAGTATTGGAGTTTTCTTGCTCTTTACGTCCTTCTCTTTCTGCTAATCATTCCCTTTACTCGATCCCACTAGCGAAGAAGAAGAGGTGAGAAATACATGTGAATCAAAGGGTTTGAAGCAACCTGTGATCAGTTTAAATGAAATATCCATAATGATGATCAAAATACAGATTTCAAAGATTTGCGGTTGTTGCACGTTCAATTGCACATTCAAAGACTACAAATGTTACATGGCCCCATCGTACACCTACTTATATAAGAATATTCAATCTGCTATTTTCGCGTGGTGTGCACACCAAGTTCTTTTGCTTGGAACTTACTATTATATCATGTCAACCCAAATGTAGGCCATGATCAAACAAAAAAAACTATTATTTTGCAATATCACCTTACCTCTTCAGATTATATTATATACCCAACAGACGTACCACCTTGCCTCATTACTTATATTTTTAGTTATTTAACCTAAAACAACCATATGGCGTGAATCTCACTAAACTTATGGAAATTATGGGAAATTAGCTAAATCAACATAAATCCAAGATTTTTTAATTCAGCCCACTAGGTGTATCTCAATTAGAAATGAAATTGTCTAGTTATGATGTAATATGTAAAGCATGAAATTCAAAGTGAAAATTTTCATGGGTTAGACCAAAAAAATGTAAATCTATTTCAATATATAATTGAGGAAAGATTTGTATCCCTCTTGCAACTTAGTAAATATGAAATTAACATATATATATATATATATACATATATATATATATATATATATATATATATATATATATATATATATATATGTATGTATGTATGTATTTATGTATGTATGTTTATGTTTATGTTTATGTTTGTTATTTTTCTATAACCTTACCTCTTCTGATTATATTATACCTCATTTGATTATATTTTACCTTATCTCTTACAGTTCTAATTGTTTAACCTAAAACACCCATACCTCATGAATCTCACTAACCTCATGGAAGTTATTGGAAATTACCTATAGCATCATAGATCTAAGATTTGTAAATCTAGCACACTGTGTAGCTTAATTGGTGATTTCCTTGTTATGATGTAATATATAAAGCATGAGATTTGAGTTAGACCAAAAAAAATATAAATATATTTTAAAATATAATTTGAAGAAAGTTTTGTATTGGGAAGAGTTGATCCCCCTTGGCATTTGATAAATATGAGACTAATATAAATTTCTGAGAGTTGATCCCTCTTGGAACCTGAAAAATATGAGAATAACATAAATCTATATATTTGTGTGTAATTTTTTCCATGTTATTGATATATATCATGTGTTAACTCTGAGTGAGCATGGAAAAAAATATAGATATCCTTTACTTCGAACAATAAATTAATAAAATGTTTTAACCATATGAAAATTTTCATTTTCGTTTGTTTTATACAGTGTATATTATTGTGATGTATGCTTGAATTAAGAGTTAATAATTAACCAATAAATCATATTAAGAGAAAGCTTCAACCATTGAGATGTATGGTTGAATTAAGAGTTAATAATTAATCAATAAATCAAATTAAGAGAAAGCTTCAACCATAAAGAAGTAAAAGTAAATAACTGTCACATATTAATAGGAATATGTGTGCATATTGTTTTTATTATTTCAATTTAATTAATCACAACTCAATAAACACATAATAATTAAACGATTACCATATTTAACCAAAGATCACAATAATGTGTATCACAAAACATAATTAAGAAATCATTATCATAACTAAGTTATCCGCAAAATGGGAAATGCTGTCCACCGGGACAAAATATATGTTGAGAATATAGTAAATTAGAAATATTCTTATTTTATTGTTTTGATGCATGTATGTTTAGGTGAATTAACTTACTTGTGTGTGTGTGTGTGTGTGTTCTTCCTTCTTGAAAATGGTCAGGGAAACCATTGTCTAGATTTATTCTCTGGTGTTTACATATGTCCTTTTTCAAGATCATATCAACTCAGAGGTGAGCTGATAAACTAAATCCATAAAAATTTTAGTCTCAACTAAATTATTGTTTCCTGTGAATTGAATTATCCAAAAACATATTTTAATGCAAGGATTCGATCTTTCCCTCGAGCTGTTGCCAAGACTTCATGATACCTCCTCAGCAATTGTTAGCAATTGTCGGTAAGAATTGTGACTAAACCCTTGTTTCCCCTTTTCTTCTTTGAGGGCTTTGGTTTTGTTGCATTTTCCCCTATCAACGATTCTTTACTTTGTTGCAGTTTAATTTTTGAAATGATAATTTTCATTTTATAAAGCATTTTTGACCCCAACTTCACATGAAATTATATTACAGTTGTGCATTAGGAGCTCTCTACTGTGGGTATATACTTGCCATTGTTTCTCTTGTTTAGTAAATGGAAAGTTTTATTTGTTTTTTTCCACTTGATGGATGCATGAACTATTATTAAACGATGCGGGGTTTGAATTCTTAGATGCATAGTGCTAGTAGAGGTCAAGTGATTAAACTTCATAGCTTTATTCACCTTATTTGCTGATCTAAGTTATTTTTCTTACAAATCCATAAATAATTACATATGAGAAAGCATGTTAACCAAAAAACTAAAATCACATAAAACAAAGAGAAAAGAACATAACAAACTTGAGATCATGACACAAGGAATTGATTATGGAGTTCGTCCAATGTGAACTATCACTAGTAGAAAATGATGAAATTAATGACTAGGTGACTAAAAAAGTTAGTCACCACAGCTATTTCCAGTGAATTACTACTAAATTTGAACAATTTCAAGTGACCTAACTAAAAATGACTAACTTAAACGACTGATTTAGTCTAGGGATAAAATAAACGACTAGATAATAAGTGACCCAACTAAAAACGACTAACTTAAACGACTGATTTAGTCTAGGGATAAAATAAACGACTAGATAATAAGTGACCCAACTAAAAACGACTAACTTAAATGACTAATTTAGTCAATGACTAAAATTTATGACTAGATAATAAGTGAAAAAATAAAAAATGATTAGTGTAAATGAACACTATAGTCTAAGAATAAAAATATGACCAAATAGCAAGTAAAAGAAGTATATGGTTTATTCATTTATGCTAGTCATTTTTAATTTTCACCCCGGAAATGGAACATTATAATTTTGATAATAAACTGTTACATTTCACTAAAATTTGACACTGCAGATGGATTCAGAGATAAAGGGGGTCTATGAATCCATCTCAATTTAGAGACAAATGGGTTGTTTCCCCACATTCATGGATGACATCCACAATAAAATTGTTATTGTGGACTGACGCACTTTACTCAAGAAATTTGATCTAGACATTTGATAGTGTAAAACTAGACAAATACCCATCAACACTGATAACAAATTGTTTAGCTAACCCTTATTTTCCATGCGAAAATACTCGAGATACTTTTCCACATTTGTGAATACATGTTAAAAAGAATTATAACACATGTAATCACAAATTAATTATAAATATATTGCTATTTGTTCTTATGCTTTGATATTAAAGTGAACGTTTTAAAATCATTTCAATGAAATTAAATGAATGTTTAAATGTAATTATAATATTATTCATTTAAAAGAAAGCTAAAAGATGAACTAATCTATTTTTCCATTTTCTTATTTTACTATATATATATATTTCCATAAAAATAAAATAATTCTCTTCAAATTGACAATATATATATATATATATTAAAAAATAAACACTATTTAATAACTAAACCCAAATCAAAACTGAAATAAAGTGGTGGAGGGGAAAAAACTAAATCCAAATCAAAACGAAAATAAAAATGGTGGAGGGAAAAAATGGAGGGAAAAATAAAAAATAAAAACTTAAAAAAATGAAATATCAATGGTAATAATAGAAGAGGCGGCTTCTTTGGATCGGCTGGACCCTTACGGTCGAGCCCTGCTTTCCTTTGTGATTCGAACAGGTTGAATAGCCTACCGTGGGCAGTAGGTAACTTATAATATTTGGTAACCGGTGGATTCGAGAACTGAGGACTGTTGGTCCTGGGCGTGAAGAGAGAACAACTGGATGTGTGTGGATGTAAGGTGCGGCATGAACCTCAACTGGGTGAATCAAGACCAGGGCATATATTTTACTTGTGAATGTAAATTTATGGCATCAAAATTCCATGCGTTCTGTGGGCTTTGGAGCCATTTTCTCTCTGTTTTTGGTTTTTAAACTAAAATGAGACTGAAATTGTTGAGCTTTTGGGGATTTTTGTCTAGTGAGTAATGAGATTGAATTTACTGAGGATTTGGGGGGTTTTGTCCATTTAGTTAGTTCTGCAGTAGAATGATGAATTGCCAGATTTTATGCTGCAGAAGGGTTTGGCACGGTTTGAAGGGTTTGGCCCAGCTTCTGGGCAGAGGGCGTCAAAAAAGACTGTTTGATGAAATCTGAAAAGAATATGTTGTGCCCGATTGGTTTATGACGGTGAGTTTCATCCATGCCTGCACTCATTCAAGAGCTCTGCTTCGATGATTACATAATTAGAAGTGGGTTTGAATTAGATTTTTTTTTGTTGGAACTTCACTCATAAATATGTATGAAAAGTGTAGGAGTGTTAACTTCACTCACTGATGTTTTTGTTGGTCTCAGTAGGGTTTTGGAGTATTAACTTCCCATCCATCATTTTTTGCCATTGGTTTTGTTTGGCATCTAAGATTTCCATAGACAACATTGGAAACTCACCGTTCAGGGGTTGATTGGGTTGGCTGTGAGATCAGTTGTGGTGGTGTTCATGGTGTGCCCTAAATGTCTGGTCTACTTTGTGTTTGAGGTCATTCACCACTAGGATAAGATTTCTATGATCTGGTTGAAAGAGGAAGAGAATCAGTTGGAGTCTCCTATTCATACATAGTTTTCAAGGAAACACTTGCAGCTTTTGTAAACTTTAGATTAGAATTTTATACATTATCTATGACCTGGACAAACATGTAGATTGATATTTTACTTTGCTTTTTACAAGTATTATATTCCATAACATTCCAATATGGAATATACCACTGGAGGATTGTGCTATTATGATGAATGATATAGTCTAGCACACATGAAAGTTGCACACAAATCCAAAGCAACTAGTTGTAAGTTAAGGAGATCTATATCTCTTCAGGCTCGTTAACTGATTTCATCTCTCTAGATAGAGAAATGCCGCAATGAAGCAATTTTATAGAGTGAGGGTCTTTGCTTTGCTGATTCTGCCAGATGTTTCAACACTGTACCTTTGGTCAGAATGAAGTAACTTAACTCCAGAAACTTGCTTAAAATGGGTTATGGCCTTTTTTAATGATTTGGCCAATTTTAGTTTCATTCTGGTTTGACTTCTATGAATTAAATTTAACAGAATTTCCTAAGAGATTGCAGTGAAAAATTAAAAGCTGACTGATTAGATGCTAAGTTAACTTAGCATAATATATCTACCAAAGGGAATATGCCCAAGTCCCGTGCAAGGAAATGAATATCCTTAAGCCTTTTGCAACATTTATCAGATGCAACTAAACCTCTTCAAATGTTTAATGTGCACACATCTAAGCCTTGTTATGCTAACTGTGCTTATTATTATGCCAATTGAGGGAATATATGAGGATACACTAAATGGACATTAATTCCTTTTAGATATGCAGAACTAGATTAGTTATTTGGAGTGGAACACTATTCTAGTCTCATTTTATTATTATTATATTAAAGTGTCACTGTCATTAGAGAGTGTCTTGTTAAATTTTCCTGGTAACAATGTTAAAACCCAACTACCATTAATTGGGGCTTATCTCATTGTGAAAACCCAACTACCATTAATTGGGGATTATTTTATGTACTATCGCGTGGTTCACATTGTGGTTGTCATGAATTTGTGAACTCTAGCCTAATTTTTTCGTACTTTGTAAATGATTCAGGATATGTGGCTCTATCTCTCTGAGAATGAGAGGTTCTATGATTTTAGCAATGAAGTAGCTAGCAATGAAGCAACTCTTGTATGGAAAGAAACCAATGTACCTTTTGCGGTCTGGGGCCCAAATAGTGTTCGAAAACATAGAGTAGTTCACCATCCTTCAGAGGTATTTGAGATAATTCAATGTAAATTCTGGTTTTGGTATATAAAACTGTTTTTCTATTAATACTTGTAATGTGATCTTACTTTCTATCATATTATATTTTGGACTATTTGATATGAATATTGATTGGCATATAAGATGTTAATATAAAACACTTGGATTGGTTGACATACTTGGTGGAGGCTAAATAAGGTTTTAGCATATTGAAGTATAATTGTGTAATTTTTGTATTTATTTCCAGGCTGTAAAGAATAATGGGAGTGTGTATTCTCATGTCTTCTTTTCTTGTTCAGGATATGCTCTAGATCCTAGTGATCCTGAGTATGATCCATCTGCTACTTCTAGGAAAAGCCACTGTAAGTTTGAATTTGCGTGTAGATTACACTTGATAATTTTCATATTTTTGGGCTACAATTGCACCCTTTAAAGGATTGAATTGAAAAGAATAAGCATGCTTTATGTTTTCTTTGTTTACTTGTGTAGATATTGTTACATGTCTTCTAAAGCCAAAGGTAGATAAGCGTAAGAGCCTGCTGAGTGGTGGTGTAGTTGGAGACCAGGATGGAGGATGGATCAAAAATTGAGGTAAAGATGTTTTTCTTCTTAACAGACATTTGTTGCCTGGAATATTGATTGTCAATATCTGTTACAAAATTCTGAGAATTTGCAGAAGAATATGTCGAGTGTTCAGTTATAATTATTTATTTTCTTCGTGATTCAAGAGATACTCTTTTTTAGTTTGTGTAGGAGGTCAGAATTAAAGGTAATTAATCTACCCCTCAGTGCCTTCACTAGCCATAACATTCCCGTGGCACTAAAAGTTGCATGCCACAAATCAAAATCCATGATTTGGCTAGATCACATAGAGAAGCAATATGAATTGCAAAAGAGCCTCAAATCTCGAAAAGTATGTCAACCAATCCATTCAAAAGCAACCTAATCTATATTTGAGACAAACCAACAAACAATTCCAAGAGGCATAGGTGCATAGGATTCTGACAAATGATTGTTTGTCAAGATTCTAACCATATTTCAACGCTGCTATACGAGATCTAAATGGCTGCATCTCGCATTTGAAGCTACAATATTCTCTTGAAATTCTGGAGCATAGAAGTGTGTCTTACCCATTGCAGTTCATCATTAAAATTTCAATAGAAGCCTCCTTTTGGAAATCGTGGTAGTGATTTATTAGTTAAACAGGGTACGTGCTCCACATTCTACATGTAGCTAATGTCAAAATCATAAATTCCTTCAAAATTCAACCAAGAATGTGCAAAAGGCAGTATAAAATGATCCTTGCACCCTTTAGAAATTGTAAGCAGAACTGTTCTTTGCAAGTATCTTGCAACAGATAAAAGAACCTGCATGTTTCCTACAAATGCTTGCAAGGAAGCCTGTTACCATTGCTTCATAATAGGTGCCAATAAGTTCAAAATTCATTGATATAATATATACCTGAATATCATTTACAAAGTTTTACATTAGCCATAAGTTGATAACAGTGGTTTACAAAAAGGAGAATCCACAGAGTTGTAACCAAATGGAACTGTCGTTGAATATTCAATAATGCACTTCTATTCCACATTTGCTCCTAGATTTCACTGCTTTCTTCCTTGGTCCCATTCGACCTCTGGTTTTCTTCTTGAAAACTACTATCAATGATCCTGCTACACATATTACTTTCGTGGCAGTCCTGAGACCTGCAACATAATGAATATTACATAGAAAACATAGTTGTAGTGAAGCCACTACCCCACAAAGATAATGGTAAGCAAAACCCTCTTAGTATTTACACTTCATTCAGAGAGAATAACATCAAGTATATAGAAATTAAAAATATAAACCAATAAAAATAGAAAACCAATAAATGTAATACAAATATTTCGATATGCTCAAGACTAGCTTCACAAGGTGTCTTCAACGGTGCTCCAATAAAAACTTCTAAAGATTGTCCAAAATCTCTTTAAAGACACCTCCAGGTCTAGTCCAATGTTTGCTTAAAAAAGGGCTTCAAGATTGTTCCAAAGACAGGCTAGGTCTGATCCTGTAAATGATGAAACTTCTTGAGGTAATGCTATTATCACTGCACCACTTCTATAATTCCACAAGTCCAAGCATTGTGACTGTCTACACATCGATGTACTATAGGTCCATGTTTAGAGATTTGGAGGTCTGAGCTTCAAGGTGTTGATGATATAAGTATAAGTCTCCCACAGTTAGAGCTCTAAAATGAGATTGTCCAATGGTCCGATCCCTCCTCCAAGTTGTCACAAATTCGAGCTTCAAAAACTCAGGTCAAGTCCCAACCTCCTACCTAGTCAACAAGCGTAGTCCCACATTACAATTTTGTTGGTGCTTCAAATTTTGTGAGCACAGGATGGCTGTTTTATAATTTTGTTTCTCCTCCAGGTGTGAAACAGGTCCAAGGAAAAGTCTGTCCTTTAATACTGTTTGTAGCTACAAGGTCATCTGAGGTTCTAAGATTATCTTCACACCTGTCTGATACTGGAATTAAGATAAACTCCATGAGTCTGAGCCCTTAACTAGGCTGCAACAGGTACGAATATTGTTTTAGCTGATCTAAGCCTCAATCCAAGGCTACAATACAGTCTGAGCTGCTCAATGAATGCACCATGTCCGAGCTGTAGAATGATTTCACTGGTCCGATGTATTATAGGTCTGTGTTTAGAGATTTGGAGGTCTCAACTTCAAGGTGTTGAGGATATAAGTATAAGTCTCCCACAGTCCGAGCTCTAAAGTGAGATTGTCCAATGGTCTGATCCCTCCTCCAAGTTGTCACAAATTCGAGCTTCAAAAACTCAGGTCAAGTCCCAACCTCCTACCTAGTCAACAAGCGTAGTCCCACGTTACAAGTTTGTTGGTGCTTCAAAGTCTGTGAACACAAGATGACTGTTTTATAATTTTGTTTCTCCTCAAGGTGTGAAACAGTTCCAAGCACAAGTCTGTCCTTCAATATTGTTTGCAGCTACAAGGTGGTCTGAGGTTCTAAGATTATCTTTACACCTGTCCGAGTACTGGAATTAAAATAAACTCCACGAGTTTGAGCCCTTAACTAGGCTGCAACAGGTGCAAATATTTTTTTAGCTGATCCAAGCCTCAATCCAAGGCTACAATACAGTATGAGATGCTCAATGAATGCACCATGTCCGAGCTGTAGAATGATTGCACAGTAACTCAGAAACTACTAAACTTGATTTATGTCAATTCAGTGTGAGTAATGAGAACCTTAATTACTACTCATAGTAATTTCTGATTAATATGATAAAAAAATATGTAACATACAAAGAGTCCTAAATTATAACAAAGCTGAGCTACCTCAACAAGAGTGGGTTGTGAGGATCTACAAATTCTAGTCTAAATAAGAAGCCCCAGGAGAAAAAAATTACCCCTGGACTTTAGAGGTGCTATTCTGTAGTTTACTCACCCTGGCATACAGAAGGAATGCCCTCCTGTTCTACCTTTGCTACCTCATCTGCATTGAATATGCCATCCACCCTCTCAATAATGTGTCGATACTTTTTCTGGAGCCCAAACACATAATGGGATGCTACCTCTGTTGTACCCAGTATCTTCTGCTCATGCGTATGGTCTCGACACGCCCTGAGAAAAGAGTGACGCATGTCTCCCTCATGACCTGCTCCCAAATCGTAGGCTCAATGATGACTGATGTCCACCCCTGAAGAGGATCATCTCATTCCTTGACCTGTGGCTGCCAACTAGCGCACCGACCCAGTGCCACTACTGAGAAGTCTCTCCCCTAATGTGTTGAGTGCCATCCAAATATCTTGGGTGAGCCTTGCGTACCCCGTTGCTCATGCCCAAAGTGCCAAAGGACAACAACAAAATCGGCTGTGCCCGTGAGTGACGTAGAAGAGGGTCGGATGCGTGAGTCCCCACAGATATTGTCAAGTATCACTCATTTGTCTCCCCATAGATCCTGGGTGAACTACCTCCAAAGGTAAGCTTGGTGTCCCTGTCCGTGAGTCTCCCTGGATGCAATACTCTAAGACCCTGCTGTGTAGCACCATACGCCCTGGCATACCACTGATCATCCCTGTACTCCTCGACATGCCACTACACACTGAGGCATACCCCTGTATACTACTGGATACCCCCTGCTGCTGCTATACCACCCTGTACCGTCTCTTTCCCTGTCTGTGTCCAGGCATTGGTCACTCCTTGCATGTTCTCAATGCGATGTAGGACACTCCTACTCCCCAATGCAGTCCCACACACTACGGTACACCACCATGCAACTCCATGTCCACTGGTAGTCCACTGCTCAATGCTAGAGGCTCCCACACATCCCTGGATGTGATGACCTGGAGCTATGCCTCTACATGTCGGACCACCCCCAATCGGTATCATCATCTCCATCGTCGCATCGCTATACCCGTCGACGAATGGATCATCACTCCAAACCCTCCCTGAGGGGTTCGAGAAGTGAATCTCCCTAAGTGTCAGTAGTGATACCACCACTGCTCAGCTCTGCTGTGACCTTTGTGCCCCACACAAAGGTGAAGAATCCTCGGCCCCATATAAGGCACCATCTGGTGGTCTGTCAATGCCACCTCCTCCGACCAACTCCTGCCAAGGTATGTTGATCACCCTGTGACCTTGCGTACAAGTTCCATACCAAGACAACCTAGAGAGTCTGCCCATAAACTGGTTGGCCATTGGAGCTGACCAAAAATCCCCAAGCGAATGCGCATGCTCAACTGCTAAGCCAATTGTACCCTACAAGACATAGTCAACCGACCTGCCTGGGAAACAACAGGTAGTCCTGCCTAGATCCCAATGCCAGTCTGGGATTCCTATACTCCCAGCACTTGAAAACTCCTGTTGAACTACACCCGGGTCCACCACTATCTCTATAACCCACTCCACCGGGTACCAACTCAAAATCTCTCGCCATCCAACCTCAACATGTGGATGCTGCACCCTATGCAACTTTGATCGTCTCATACTGATAACCAAGTCAATGTATGAGGTCTACCTAGGTGGCTCTGCCTCTCTCTCTCCAATGGAAAGAGGTGACCCAACAATGTTGCTAGCTCCGTCTATGCATGCCTGAAGGGGGTTGCTTTGACACTCAACTGTGTCCTCTAGTTATACCATTAGGGAATCCAACCGTTCCCCAATGTGGGCCAACTTGGCCGCTGACTCGGCACAAACCACTCTCATACCCTCTATCTCTTCGTTCTGTAACAAGATAGCCTCTCGTATTGATGTAGCCTTCCCTTTCAAAACTTGAAGGTCGGCTCGAAGCTGATGACACCGTTGTGTGCGACCATCATCCAATACCTCTGTATCTATTAGTGCCTCATCAAAGGTGGATACATCTCCTGGCACCTCACCCATATGTTGCGCGCTGCTACCACCTGAAGACTCAGACACTACCCCGGTCATCACCTCAATGGATGGCACCACTGGGGTAAGCTCTACTCTCTCTACCAAGATGCCAACCGATAAGGTCAAAAAATTCTCCAACTCAGATGACCCTTGCGTCATACTGGGTGCATCTACATGCTCCCCATGATCCTGTGTGCCCTCATCCCCCAAGTGCGAGGTAGCCATTTTGATGGCTTCCCCCTCCGTTATTTGGTCAAGCTGGAAAGAGGCATCCAACTTTTCCACCTGATCTCGAGTCGTGAAATCAGTGGATTTGTCATATGTGGGAAAAGGTGTCCCCCTAGTGGTATGCTGCAACTTTGAACTCTGTGTGCTAGACCCCCCACTGTTCCTTCCTCCTTCATCCTACTTGAGCTGACAATAATCTCCGAAGGGCAAAGTTGCTTTGAAGTTTTCCCCCATGGACTGCCATTCGCGGAAATAATCTCCAAAGGGTATATGATCATGCCGCCTCCCTTTCTCACTCGGTACTGGAGGTAAGAATGTAGGCATTGTGATCCTGGTTGGCCTATTGAAGGCTAGTAAACGCTAGTCACACTATTGTGAGACCCCCATATTTTCCACCTCTATTGTGTTTGGTGGGTAAGATTCTGCCTACCCTCTTTGTTCATAGAAAAATATCCCCACGGTTTCTCTTCCTGTGTCACAGACAACTAGCTCCATAGGCTGAGCTAGATCTATGCTCTGATACCACTGTAATATCCCCTTTCAGGGATATCTCTAAAACACAAGCAAACTCCAACCAGAGATGGACTGGGAGGGCATTTACCAGATATTTCACCTCTGAAAAGAGGGTGAGATCTGGAGGCTATCTGGCCCTTTCCAGACTCTGTCTAAGAGTATGGGAAACACGCTATCTATATGTTTGAACACCTTTGCCGTGTGATCATCTGAACCACTAATAAGATATGGTCTGTCACCTCTTGTGAAGTAATCAACACAGTTTACACCCTTTAAGAGGGCATCGAGAGTAAAATTTGGTTCTTGCGAGTCCAGATTCCAGATCTGATTGATGCATTCAGGATAAAATAAATCAATATGAAACAAATTATACAAGGCTTTAACATTTTAGGATATCTAAATTCTAATTTCCACCATCTAAGAGAAGTAAAAAAATTGAGTGTTCACCGAGAGGAAAAAAGAGGAGATTCCTAGGTGGATAATTTATGCAGAGTAAAGCTTATCTATAAACTTGGGATTTACCAAAGAGCACTGCCTCCCACCTTTATAGTACGGTCTAGTGAGGCACTTGCAAATGTATTTGTATCCTTGGGATTAAACGCGACTTGCATCACATAGTGTGAACGACCTTCAAATATTTGAGTACATTCCCAACCTTTATCCCAGTCCCAAAGCTTGATTAGCATGTCATCAAATGATGACAACACATATGGCAGAGTTGGATGAACACTCACACTCCTGATATAATCAGTATGTGCTTCAAATAATTTCACCTTATCCATGGTGTTATAATTGTAAACACAGATAATCATGTCATCTGCACCAGCTACAACCCATTGTTTGCGTGCTATGAACTTGGCAGACCGCACTGCAAATAAGCACTAGCATTAGAATATGTATCATGCACTTCACTGACAGCATATAGATTCTTCTATGCCAATATGATGTATAGAACATGTTTCTACTGTGAATACCTGGAAGTTCTGTGACTTCAAAAGACTTTGCCAAAGTCTGCCATAAATAAGATTCAGCTTAAATTAGGTTTATACAGAGAACTTAATTTCTGAAGGAAGTAATTGTAGATATAATTCTGTCACGCTAAAAGAAATACATTACCAAGACATTTATAGATAACAAGAATAAACCATGATAAATATGGCATAGGTAGGCATCTATGTAATCTCAGAGAAACATTGTTATCTCATTCTTTTCAAGTCAAAAAATCAAAATATAATATTAATCTTAAACTCCTGAACTATGTCTAAATATGTCTTCTTCCCCTAGAGTAATTTGAATCTGCCAAATCAGCAATTCTTCATTGCTGGGTAGTCTTTAAGCAGTCTTTCGGTTCTTTCATTAGGAACAACATGCACGACAAGACTCGCATAAGCTTGACTTCTACTTTCCCATATATGTTGAAGAATGGTTAGTGTATATATTATGCTGGTTAAGTTTGTCAGGCAGGTAAATGTGCACTGACAAGATGGAATTTGTGAAGGCCTGTATGATATAAAATTTTCACTAGAATAAATGAAAACGTGTGATAGAACAAAACCTATGGAGGTGGAGCTAGGAAAAAAAAGGTACTGTGCAGTTGTCATCTAATAATGACTTTACTTCTAACGCTATTCTTTACATAAAAGTTTAAAACTTCAAATTTACAAGCTCCATCTTAGGCAACATATTAAACACAAGCAAATGACAGACTAAAAACACATCCAATTCCAGATTCCAAACTACAATACAAACAACAAACACATCCACCATCTCAGATGAGATTAGCAAAGTTGCACCATAACAGAAAATTATCAAAGCCTTTATTTCCTCCTTGAAAAGGTTTCTTTAATAGAACTAAATACACATTTGATGCACTTAATATCCGAGGCAAATCAAAATGCAATCTTTTAAGCACCACGAAGTATTGCTGTTGTTTCACTTTCAAAGGTTGTTGTCAATCTTACCAATAATATTCTCAACAACACTTTCTTATCATCAAAATAAGTGCTTCTATCCAGGAAATCAGTTTTTCTTAGTCTTCTTAATAGGTTGTGTCCTGCTTTATTATTTAAGTACAAAACTTGTCATTTAGTAAACCACCAATAATATATGTTTCTGCTAGAACAAGCACAAATTCACGATTCTAAGTTCAGCAAATCCTACCATTTTCTGCCATGTGTGACATTGTTTTGAAGAAGGGTTTGATGGGTTTTCTGCCTAAGTCCAATAGAACAGTAGGTGGATCTGGCCTCTACAGGGAAGCTTCCATGGACAAACGAATATGAAGGAAGAATACTATATTTATGCCAAAATGGGGAGAAGCCCAATAATTGCATTTGCAATGGGTGTAATCAAATTTATCAGTCTCATAACTCAAAGAACAGAGGGACTGCAGAGCATGGTCGATCTTATAGACATTCTTTAGCCCTGCAGCCCGAATCACATATACATCTACCCAATGCCAAACCAGATGATCCCCGCAGAGCAAAATATAGATGTTGTTCGGATGACATTTACCAGTTGAATCACACAGCTCACTCTCCCTTTGCTCATCTCTTTGGCTAGAACTCGAATTGCTTATTTTAGATAGAACTTGAGGATAGCCATTGCCTCCTTGATACATAAATTGTGACTGTGTCTCTCTAGGACCATATATTTCTGAATATCCTACTCTATCCTGTCCTTGCAAATTCCTCAACATTACCTGCTTCACATAATCCAACAATGTCAAAAAAGTTTCAAATCCTAAGGCCAATAAACCACACTGATTTTTCTGTGCTAACATGAAAGATATGTTACCTGTAGTGATTCATTCTCGGAAGCAAGCTTTTCAGATTCCTCTGCTATAAGGTTTATTTCATTTCTAAGTGTCATGTTCTTAGAATCTAGTGCCTCAACTTTTGCAATCAACTCTTCGCATTCCATCTGTTTCATGGAAGTCGGTGTTAGCACAGCACAGCAGACAGGGTATCAATTGAACAATATTTACTTCTTTCATAAAACAATGACAATAGACTTTGTCTGTTCATGTCTTCCGATTTTCCCTCCCTATCTCTGGAAGCCTCTGAAAAAAATATTAAGGACAAGTCAAATATTAAGAAAAAAAATATGGCATGTGATGGATACAACTTTTGGACAAGAAAATATAAACAATAGTCTTTCTTGGCACTCATGATGATATATGATAAGCTTAGAACCCCATCCACTTTAAGGTTTCCTTTTGCTAGATGGACCCCCTCGTTCACAAGGTGGTTCACCTTCTTGTTGTTGTTCCCATGGACAGGAAATAATTTGGAGTGAAGGCTTCCGAGCATATGATAGATCCTTTTTACAATAGCTTAGAGTTTTATGTCAGACAAAGGAGAGCCATTGATGAGGTGGCGCAAAATAATGGCAGGGTCACCATTGATAATGTGATCTTGAATGTTTCTTTTTGCAGACAGAAGGACACCTTGCAGAAGCGTGCACGATTCTGCTTGGTTGTTTATATCGATTCCTAGACCCCATGGCTTGGTAAGAAGATTCTACATTTAGAAATTTAACCAAAAATTTTCATCTTTGGCATTACTTGGTCCATTCTTTGCCACAATTGCACATAAAGCTGCTAGCAGTTGCAGTGGATTGTAGGCTTGAAGTTATCTCACTGAAACCTTGATATATGACATATATATGATGCATTTGAATAGTGACCTTACTAGCTAGAATTTTCAATTTACAATGGAAGTGGCAGTGATAATTGTTGGTTGTGATATTTAACAGTGAAGTTTGGGCAGTCATAATCCTTATGACAGTGAGCTTGCATGACTGTGACCTATATATCTGTAAGGCATGACTGTGTTCATATAACCTTAACATGTATATGCCAACGACATTGATATGGAAGTACATATATATGGTAGAGTCCTCTATGGATGATAATGACAGTGACCTGTGAGGACTCTACCATATATAATGTGACAGTGACAGTGAGTAGTAATCTTGTATAACAGAGTCTGATGCATATGGAAGTGATTTATATGTCAGTGACACTCTGGCTCATACCCCTATAACAGTAACTTAGAGGACAGTGTTGTAATATAACAGGGAACCTAGCAAAGTAATATAATGGTAGACATCAAATGGACCTTATTATGGACAAGTAATATAAGGTAGACATCAAATGGGAAACCACAATTGCACATCTAGCCCATAACAAGGGATTCAAAATGGGGTACCTCAGTACACTATGAGCCATCGTTAGGATGAAGAGGAGGTCTTGAGTGTCATGCTAGGTTAGGTCATGTATGGCCAAATGAACCATGATATTTGATGGGATGTGTGTGGTCGTGGTGTAGAAACCATACATTACAGTTTTATCTTGTGGTGAAGTGTTGATTGTTGTTTGTTCTTTTTTACTTCCTTCAATCATTCCTTTTTCCTTTTTCTCATTAAGACAATCCATCCATAGTTTTCTAATTCTTCAATCTGGGGCTATTATACTACTTTATTGGTCTCCTATAAAAAGGAGAATTCCAGGGTTCTAGCTTCCTCTTCTCACTTGGTTGGATTTTAATTTTTTCTTATAAATACCTCTGTACATTCCTAAAACATGTGGCAAATTTCCATCAGATGATGATTTTTATACAAGGAAATCAGGTTTTTCATGCTCACTTTGTAAGGCTATATCTTCATAAATCAATTCTGCATTGCAGATAATTTTCCTTACTTTTTCAAGCTCCTAATCCTTAATACAGGTAGGCTGAGTCTCTACAAAACCAACTAAGGAAGAATAAATCTTGTGCAATCTTGAAATATCTCGAATTTCACTCATCATCTTATCATTTTCTACAACTTCCAAGTTCTCAAAAGAATAAAAATCACGTAATTCTGCATCAACATCTAGTTCTTGGTATTCTCCTATATTAACATAGGTTTATTATGAAAATAGATCCCAATAACTCCATACATTCCTCGTTTCTTAATGTGCTTGTTGTAGTTTTTCCATGAATTGTTGTAAGTAGCAGTTTCACTTCATCTAGAACCAATTATTTTGGAGCTTTGCTTCAAAGAAAAATGAGAATAAAGTTTAAACCATATTTAGTAGAAGCAAGACCAATTGCTAGCAGGATGCTCATTCTGCTCCTAATCAATCTTAGGGGAACAAGGAACAAAGCAATGAAGAGGATCAATCTCAATTTAGGCTAGTGATGATTAAGAAGAAAATACAATTTTTCAATCAAAGAATCAAAAGCTCCCATGATTGATACATCTAGGTCCATTTGATTTCATGTTGTAGGAGTCTCAAAGATGTAAGAAGAAAAAATCTCCCAATCTCAACCAACTGGAAAAAATCTGGAAATGTTGGAACTACTTATTCATAATTTTCCACATGATGGGTGAATGTCAAAATAAATATCTCAAGGCTTGGAACTAGCTTGTTGGACTGCTAGAGATCTAGATTTGATTGATTTCCGATTGACTGCCTTGGAATTCTAAATCTTTTTTACTTGACTGCTGACTTTCCTCCTTCAAATCTGGCAACTACCCTTAAACAAGCAAGACTTTTCACCTGTTGTCTAGTTGTACCTTTGTCCAATTCAGTTATAATTCATATAATTTTTTCAATTTTCAATTTTTACTCTATTGACGATACTTTGATCAAGAATCATTTGCAAACACATCCCATGCCCCTCAACCTGTTTCCAATTCTGCATATAACATGTCATATGATATGACTATGTCACCACTCTGTAGATCATAAAGTTGAAAATGAAACCCACCATCAACCAATTTGTAAAATATACAACATTTGCTAAAGGAAGTTAACTTGTGGCTCCAATATGTACTTTTTATCCATATCCTATAACCTCCTTTATACCTACTATTATACTGTGAACATACACATTCCTTCATACAATAAAAAAGAAGCTTCCTTTTGTGCCACCCCTATACATTCCTAAAACATGTGGCAAATTTCCATCAGATGTTTATTTTTATACAAGGAAATCAGGTTTTTCATGCTCACTTTGTAAGGCTATATCTTCATAAATCAATTCTGCATTGCAGATGATTTTCTTTACTTTTTCAAGCTCCTAATCCTTAATACAGGTAGGCTGAGTCTCTACAAAACCAATTAAGGAAGAATAAATCTTGTGCAATCTTGAAATATCTCGAATTTCACTCATCATCTTATCATTTTCTACAACTTCCAAGTTCTCAAAAGAAGAAAAATCACGTAATTCTTCATCGACATCTAGTTCTTGGTATTCTCTGATATTAACATAGGTTTATTATGAAAATAGATCCCAATAACTCCTTACATTCCTTGTTCCTTAATGTGCTTGTTGTATTTTTTCCATGAACTGTTGTAAGTAGCAGTTTCACTTCATCTAGAACCAATTCTTTAGGAGCTTTTCTTCGAAGACCAATGAGAATAAAGTTTAAACCATATTTAGTAGAAGCAAGACCAATTGCTAGCAGGATCCTCATTCTGCTCCTAATCAATCTTAGGGGAACAAGGAACAAAGAAATGAAGAGGATCAGTCTCAATTTAGGCTAGTGATGATTAAGAAGAAAATACAATTTTTACAATCAAAGAATCAAAAGCTCCCATGATTGATACGTCTAGTTCCAGTTGATTTCATGCTGTAGGAGTCTCAAAGATGTAAGAAAAAAAATTCTCACAATCTCAACCAACTGGAAAAATTCTAGAAATGTTGGAACTACTTATTTATAATTTTCCACATGATGGGTGAATGTCAAAATAAATGTCTCAAGGCTTGGAACTAGCTTGTTGGACTGCTAGAGATCTAGATTTGATTGATTTCCGATTGACTGCCTTGGAATTCTAAATCTGTTTTACTTGACTGCTAACTTTCCTCCTTCAAATCTGGCAACTACCCTTTAAACAAGCAGGACTTTTCACCTGTTTTCCAGCTGTCCCTTTGTTCAATTTAGTTATAATTGATATAATTTTTTCAATTTTCAATTTTTACTTTGTTGACAATACTTTGATCAAGAATCATTTGCAAACACATCCCACACCCCTCAACCTGTGTCCAATTCTGCATATAACATGTCATATGATATGACTATGTCACCACTCTGTAGATCATAAAGTTGAAAATGAAACCCTCCATCAACCAATTGGTAAAATATACAACATTTGCTAAAGGAAGTAAACTTGTGGCTCCAATATGTACTTTTGATCCATATCCTATAACCTCCTTTATACCTACTATTATACTGTGAACATACACATTCCTTCCTACAATAAAATAGAAGCTTCCTTTTGTGCCATCACCCCTGTACATTCCTAAAACATGTGGCAAATTTCTATCAGATGATGATTTTTATACAAGGAAATCAGGTTTTTCATGCTCACTTTGTAAGGCTATATCTTCATAAATCAATTCTGCATTGCAGATAATTTTCCTTACTTTTTCAAGCTCCTAATCCTAAATACAGGTAGGCTGAGTCTCTACAAAGAAGAATAAATCTTGTGCAATCTTGAAATATCTCAAATTTCAGTCATCATATTATCATTTTCTACAACTTCCAAGTTCTCAAAAGAAGAAAACTCATATAATTCTGCATCAACATCTAGTTCTTGGTATTCTCCTATATTAACATAGGTTTATTATGAAAATAGATCCCAATAACTCCTTACATTCCTCGTTCCTTACTGTGCTTGTTGTAGTTTTTTCATGAACTGTTGTAAGTAGTAGTTTCAATTCATCTAGAACCAATTCTTTTGGAGCTTTGCTTTGAAGACCAATGAGAATAAAGTTTAAACCATATTTAGTAGAAGCAAGACCAATTGCTAGCAGGATGCTCATTCTGCTCCTAATCAATCTTAGGGGAACAAGGAACAAAGCAATGAAGAGGATCAATCTCAATTTAGGATAGTGATGATTAAGAAGAAAATACAAATTGTACAATAAAAGAATCAAAATCTCCCATGATTGATACATCTAGGTCCAGTTTATTTCATGTTGTAGGACTCTCAAAGATGCAAGAAGAAAAAATCTCACAATCTGAACTGACTGGAAAAAATCTGAAAATGTTGGAACTACTTATTCATAATTTTCCACATGATGGGTGAATGTCAAAATAAATGTCTCAAGGCTTGGAACTAGCTTGTTGGACTACTAGAGATCTAGATTTGATTGATTTTTGATTGACTGTGGAATTGTAAATCTATTTTACTTGACTGCTGACTACTGACTTTCCTCCTTCAAATCTAGCAACTACCCTTTAAACAAGCAAGACTTTTCACCTGTTTTCTAGTTGTCCCTTTGTTCAATTCAGTTATAATTGATATAATTTTTTCAATTTTCAATTTTTACTCTATTGACAATACTTTGATCAAGAATCATTTGCAAACACATCCCACACCCCTCAACCTGTGTCCAATTCTGCATATAACATGTCATATGATATGACTATGTCACCACTTTGTAGATCATAAAGTTGAAAATGAAACCCACCATCAACCAATTCGTAAAATTTACAACATTTGCTAAATGAAGTAAACTTGTGGCTCCAATATGTAATTTTGATCCATATCCTATAACCTCCTTTATACCTACTATTATACTTGATCCATAAGCACTTTCAGAAACTGGGAGAAATGTAAAAGGATTGTATTTGATTGCTCCCCATCTCTTTATGGGGAGGGAAGTTGCCTATATGGAGATAGATCCCTCTTGTGTTGTACTTCTCTGCCATATGAGTAAAGCTGCAACTTTTGATTGATTACAAATTAATCGTTCTGATTAGTTTCTTTTCTAAATAAGGGACGACTATATAAAATTAATATACTCAAACAACAACTCGGCATGTAAAATTTGTAAGGTAGAGCTAGATAAATTAACACAGCCAAAAAAATGTTTTTGTGGGAATCTCCCTTACTGAAGTGTGTATGGTCTCAATAGTGTGCTCAAGAACCTGGCATATATCAAGAATCCTTGACATTGACATTCGGCAAGTGCATTGAAGTCATTATTTTTTTTGGCTAATTTTGCTTGTTCAAGTATCCTAGCAGTGAGACATTTCGTTGAGGTGTGGATAAGTAAAATAAAAAAGTAATGTATATTGGATTCTTCGTTCCCCAAATTGTGGGTGATTATTTTTTTACGTATGAAATCACCAGAATGGCCATCTATTGCATCGAGGTTCAACATTAACATAAAATCGCCATAATAGCCGGTGATTGCATCATTAAATATAAAATGGGCTTGCCAAATTTCAACATCAAAATTACGCTAATAGTAATATAATTCTTAAGACATAAAATGAAGAGTAATATCATATGCATTTTGAGAGACAGATTATTCCACTTCTTCAATCTTAGGGCCAACGCCTCCACAACTGGATGGACCATCCTCGGGAGGAACGCCACCAAAGCCACCTCCAGGCATGTCACCACCTGCACCTTCATACATCTTTGCAATTATTGGATTGCAGATGCTCTCAAGTTCCTTAATCTTATCATCAAATTCATCAGCCTCAGCCAACTGGTTGTTATCTAATCATTGGATTCCTTGTTCGATTGCATCATCAATCTTCTTCTTGTCAGATGGATCCACCTTGGTTGCAATTTTCTCATCCTTGATCATGTTCCTCATGTTATAAGCATAGTTCTCCAACATGTTTTTGGACTCAACCTTCCTCTTGTGCTCTTCATCCTCAGACTTGTACTTCTCAGCTTCCTGAACCATCTTCTCAATCTCTTCCTTGCTCAACCTACCCTTGTCATTGGTGATTGTAATCTTGTTCTTCTGTCCAGTGGTTTTGTCCTTAGCCGAAACATTCAAGATACCATTGGCATCAATGTCAAAGCACACTATGATTTGATGAACACCTCTAGGAGCAGGTGGGATACGAGACAATTCAAACTTGCCCAACAAATTGTTGTCTTTTGTACGTGTTCTCTCACCTTCATACACTTGGTTCAGAACACCAGGCTGGTTGTCCGAGTATGTAGAGAACACCTACTCTTTCTTTGTAGGAATAGTTGTATTTCTAGGAACTAGAACAGTCATTACACTGCCTATTGTCTCCAGACTGAGGGATAGAGGAGTAACATCAAGAAGTAACAGGTCTTTAACCTTCTCATTTCCTTCTCTTCTTCAAATAGCAGCCTACACTACAGCACCATAGGCAACAACCTCATTGGGGTTGATGCTCTTGCAGAGCTCCTTCCCATTAAAGAAGTCCTGCAACAATTGTTGTACTTTTGGAATTCTAGTAGACCCACCAACCAAAACAACATCATGGATAGAGCTTTTATCCATCTTAGCATCTCTCAAACACTTTTCAACGGGCTCCATACACTTTCTGAATAGATCCATATTCAGCTCTTCAAACCTAGCTCTAGTGATTGTTGAATAAAAGTTGATACTTTCATACAAATAATCAATATCTATGGCTGTCTGAGCAGTGGATGAAAGAGTCCTCTTGGCCCTTTCACAAGCAGTCCTCAATATTCTCAAAGCCCTAGCACTACCACTAATATCCTTCTTGAACTTCCTTTTAAATTCTTGTACAAAGTGGTTAACCATCCTATTATCAAAATCTTCACCACCCAAATGGGTGTCACCAGAAGTAGACTTCACTTTAAAAATATCCTCTTCAATAGTCAAAAGTGAAACATCAAATGTTCCACCGCCAAAATCAAAGATCAATACATTTTTCTCACCCACACTACTAGCCTTCTTGTCCAAACCGTAGGCAATTGTAGCAGTGGTAGGCTCATTGATTATTCTCATCACATTCAACCCAGCAATCACTCCAGCATCCTTGGTAGCCTACCTCTGGGAGTCATTGAAATATGCAGGAACAATAACGATGACATTCTTTATTGTGAAACCAAGATAAGCCTCTATAATCTCCCTCATCTTCATCAACACCATGGATGAGATCTCCTCTGCAGCAAACTGCTTCTCCTCGCCCTTGTAATTAACAATAATCATGGGCTTGTCACAAGGCCCTGGAGTTAACTTGAAAGGCCACAACTTAATGTCACTCTGAACAGTAGCGTCACTGAAACGCCTTCCAATCAATCTCTTAGCATCAAAAACGGTATTGGTGGGATTCATGGCGACTTGATTCTTTGCGGCGTCTCCAATGAGGCGCTCAGTATCAGTGAAACCCACATAGGAGGGAGTGGTCCTGTTCCCTTGGTCATTGGCGATGATCTCCACTCTATCATGCTGCCACACACCAACACAGGAATACGTAATACCGAGATCTATACCAATCGCAGGGCCGTTTCCCTTGCCGGCCATTACAAAACTCTAAAGAAGAAATCACCCCCAAACTCAAAGAATGATTAAATAACATAGATATACGACAGATCTGCAATTCAGAGGAAGAGCAGCGAAATATCTCCCCTTCTACCTTTTTGTGAGTGATTATGATTATGGTATGGTTGGGAATCTTTTTTTAATAATTTTTTTTTTTTTTTCCATCGGTATTCTGACAGTTAGTTTTTTTTTTTTTTCTTAAATATTTTGTGTTGTTGGTATTTCGATCGCTAGTTCTTTTAAAAAATATTTTGAAAAGTCACTCTAGCGACACTTAGTTTCTTTTAAAAATGTTTTGTTCCGTCAGTATTCCGACGTTTACCTTTTTATTTTTAAAATTTCTTTCCATCGGTATTTCGACGTTTACTTCTTAGAAACATCATTCTACCATCCAGTGTGAGAGATTTGAAGGAGGCAACTTTTTGTGTAGATGACCTTAAATCACCATTGTTCCATTCAACTATGGTTTCGCTTTGGTTATTATATTCTTTTTTCAGGAAAACAAATGTTGAAATTGACCTTCTGGGGAATCTACTTACACATTTATACAAGTCCGAGCCTTTCTTGCTAAATCAAGAACATCTTACTGAAGGGTAATGTGAAATTTTGTGTTTTTTCTTCTTCAAGTTTGAATTTATTTAAGGACTGCTACAATCTATGGTCATTTGCAATTATGAACTATAACTATATATAATGTTGATGTTTCTTGGTTGGAGACTATACTATTTTCATTGGAGGATGCTATTGTTGATGCGCCCAAGGCTCTTGAGTTCCTTGGTCATGTAGGTTCAAACTTCACTAAGCTGATTCCATGTCATTAGAACAATTTTGCATCCTTCCTGGGAAACAAATCCATTACAGAATAGGAGTTTCCCAAGAAGGAATTTATAACATGAAACCAAAAAAATTACAAGTAATGTTAGTTTGTCTTTCCAAGGCATATGATAGAGAAAACTGGCTTTATCTAGGGCTACTCAGCCATATAGGGTTCAATGTGTAATTGGTTAACTAGATAATGAATTGTCTTTCCTCAATATATGTGCAATTCCAATTAATGGCTCAGTCTATTCTTCTATCATGCCTATAGGAGACCATGGGTAGGTATGACTAATGGCTTCTTTGCCATGTTTTACTATAGAGTAGGTGGTCTCAACAGAGTTATAATAGAGTCAAAAATAACTATAAACTTGGCAACTATACAAATAGGATTTTCCCTAAACTTGACATATTTACTCTTTGTTGATTATGTTTTGCTTTTGGGTGATATGACCAAGGTAGATGCAATTATGCTGAAGGACCCCACCCTTGAAGAACTGAAATTCCTACTTTAAAAACTACCAACAACCGAGGAGCTACAAGAATCAACACCATCTTTGATTTGAACCTAAATAGTCTTATTATCTCCGTGTATTTCCCTAATCACAATGACCAGTAAATTCTCATCATGGATTATCTCTCTCATTCTATTTATTAGTAAAATCCACAAAATGTATCTCTACATTTGAATCTTGGGAAAAAAACATATAATTGTTATCATTTAAATTATCCATATCTCTTGGAGCTCAAAAATCCATTTGATTTGGATAAGCTTTATTTATAATCTCAAAAGAAACCCTATTATAAGTTGAAGGACCATTATGTCCTCTTGATTCTTGATAAAATATGATGGAATGAAATGGGGTGAAAACTAGATCCATGTTTACCATGTCAGAACCTAGGTTCATTGAGATGACAACCTTGGTTTGAAGATATCCACCATACAAACTAGGACCACCCATACTTATCGTTGCCATCTCTCTTTCATCATCAAGATTAACCTACTAAGGACCTATAACCTGTGGAGGCCCATGGTAGTCATTGCAATGTAATTTATTAGGATACATGCCATTTCTTATTATGAGATTTACCACATCTGACAATGGCATCATTTACATCATTTTGAAGAAGTCTACAAATTAAGTCAACATATTTTTTTTCACATTTACGACTTCCCTCACATTTGTTGGTTCTTGAAGCTCGAGCACTTTCATAACAAAAATAGGCAAAGTCAAACAACAAAAATGGTCCACTCTCTTTCCATTGTCTAATATTATAATGAAGTTTTATTAGAGACACTATTTGTTTGTTTTGGTTAGAATAGGGTTTGTTCTTGGTTTTATGCGAATTTCAATTTATCATATGTAGCATGTTGAGAAATGAGAAAGAATAATGTGTGACATTTATCTTGCAGAAATTGATGCTCAATGAAAGGATACATAGTTTAACAAAGCTACAATACACTTTGGTAAAGGTGGAGGGACATCTTAAAAAAGTGCTTAAGAATACACCATATACAAAGTTTGACCATAAGCAATATATGCATTTTTATTTTGTAGATATGTTATTTTTTCTACCCAAGATATCACAACAAGAAAAATATTGATATTGTAGAAAATGTTTGAGGACGTCATTGAGGTCGATTTTTTTGATGTCCTATTTGATTGATACTTTTTCATATGTTAGGAAGGCTTTAAATATGAATTAATATGTTCATGAAACAAATCAGATTCATATTTTATAGATATAAAAGATAAAAACAAATGTCAATGTCTTTGTTTGATTGTTACTTGACTCTGCAGTGGGCAGGTTACAGGAAATGTGATTGGAAAAATGACGAGGAGACGATGCATATCACGTCTTGGATATGGTTCATTCGATGTTAGAGATTGCTTAGACACCTAAGCCATCGACTTTGGAAATGTTTCTAGTAGGAATTCCTATGGTTTTTAATGTTGTGATTATTTCACTTCATGGTTATTTTGGGCAAGAAAATGCTTTAGGAATGCCAGACATGACATCGGTGGACAGGTAACAATTTTTTTATAATTGTAATTTTCATTCCATGATACCCTTTCTTTATTGTTTTATTGTATTTTGGACGCTTATTTTGATTTTCTTTTGTCTTTTAACTATGAAATTGAAAATACTTAGTACCATATCCATTTAAACAACAACCAAAGCTTGAAGATGAAATTAGTATTACACTATATTTATTGGAATCTTTATAGCTATTTTGTGTTAAAAATATTTTCATGACTATCAGAAAAAGCTACTTTCATGTTGTTATTTGAGTACATGTTGTTTATATACTTGACTAAGTTCATGCATTAGAAAATGAAATGTTGTTGTGAATAAAGTGACAGGGATTAAACATCACACGAATTATTTTTTTTCACAAGTTATCTATAGCTTGAGCTTTTTAGCATATAACTTAGTTGATATGGTTGTTCCTAAGCTTTCCTTGAAAGTTTAATACTAAGTCACTAAGGTGTTCTTTTCTATATATGGTGATATTTTATTTTCTTTGTTTATACAGGTTATCTGGCCACATTATAGTGGCAATTATCGCCACAATGAAGATAATTTGTTCGAGTTTCTTACTTGTATGGAGAAAAATGGCTTTGACACTTCTGGTGTTGAGGTATATGTTGTATAAATTATTGATAGTCTAATTTAGTTCATATTCTAGTGTTCATTGTTTTTCATGTTTTACACTGTGGATTGTATCTTTTTTTGTTTTCAGAGAATGAACACAGTATTGATGGTAAGAAGCATGAATTGAAAAAAGAGGGGAGCAATAACATTGGAGCGACAGATGCAAAAAGAGAGAGAGGAGAACTGGTCTGGTGATACTCTTAGAGCCAATATCCCGCATAAGACACATATAAAGACTGATGGTCAAGTCTTTAGAGTTGGTGAATTCACCTACAGTGCCTTCAAAACACAACGATAATGTTTGAAGTGATGAAACATCATTTCATGTGTAAATTGTAGTCCAACTAATATTAAGTTGGAAAATCATATTGTAATACTTTAACATTTCATATAATATAATTTATGTGGTTGAAATTATTATAGTTGCACTTGATATTGTTTAGTATTGTGATTAAAATATGCGACTTTGTGTTTTCATATTAGATGAACATGCACATTGTATGACATTTTTAAAATCATACAAATTAATTTATGTTGATTAATAATAAACACAAAATCAATTTAAAACTACTAAATTAATAGTTTATATTGATTAATGATGAACACAAATAAAATGAATATACGACTAAATTAGTCATTTATAATGATTATTAATGGAAGTAAATGAAATGAATATAAACTACTAAATTAGTCGTTTATATAATGAATAAATGACTACTGCAAATGATAATTTTGTGACTACAAATGACAACTAAATTTTGCATATATACGACTATTAGTAGCTAATTTACAGTATCTTATAACACGACTAAAATTTAGTCATATTTCTTCAGTCATTAATTGGTTTCAAACGATGACTAAAATTTGCATATATATGACTATTAGTAGCTAATTTACAGTATCTTATAACACAACAAAAATTTTGGTCATATTTCTTTGGTCATTAATTGGTTTTCTCAGGTGATCATATAGTAATATATTTGGTCATTAATTGTGACAATTAATGACCAAATCAAAGATTAAATTAACGACTAAATCAATGTCCAAATTAATGACCAAATCAATGACTAAATTAATGATCAAATCAATGACCAAATTAATGACCAAATATACAACTAGACAACAAAATTGAGATAACCAATTAATGACTAAGCTAAAAACGACCAAAAGTTGGTCGCGTTATAAGATACTGTAAATTAGCTACTATTGGTCACCGACTGAAAAATAGTCGTTTATATGCAAATTTTAGTCGTTTTTTTAGTAACTAATTAGCCATTTTGTACTAGTGTATGTCTTCGGGCCCTTCTCAACAGTGCGAAGACCTTACTTCATTAAGTGGCATTAAACAGTAAAAGTATAAGCTAAATTTACATGAAGACCCTTATACCTCCAAGCTGGAATGTGGCCCAAAAATTCAAATCTCGGCTATTGAAGCTAACGTAGCCACTGAATTTTTAGTGCAAAAATGTGTAAAACAACTGTAAATTTTTCAATTTCTGACAAAGTACCCTTCTGCACCCAAGGGAATATTTATTATACCCCTCGATATTCCATGGGAAAGTTTCTTCTCTCAGGCGGGATCGTGGTTCTGCCCCTACTCATATATCCACTATGTTTCTCTAGTATTTCTGATATGTGGAAACGACAGTAAGGGTTTAATTATATTGCATCAGCAGAGCCAACAACGAAAAATTTGTGGCTCATTGGTGGTAGAGCCGACTAGGTCGATGGAGGTCAGGTTTCGAATCCCCCACCTCCCCAAATTGCCAAATTTTTTTGTATCAAAGTTGCAAAAACTTTCAAATATAGTCTTCAGCTATCGACATGTGGTTATATATAGTCACATGTGATTGGTTCCACCAGTATATAAAAATATGGTATGATTCATCTTTATTATATAGTATGTTATCCACCGAGGGTTGGCGGGTTCGCAGGGGGTGGCCTGCGCCCCAACCAATTTTTTTTTAATTTTAACTATTATAATGTGTATGTCCATGGAGGGCTGATAACCCGTCACCCCTTTAATTATTTTTTTAGTTTTTATTTAAAATAACAAACATTTTTTTACTTCGTCGATTTTAAGGAATATTGGGAAAATTACCCATCCAACAAATTCACCCTCTCTCAGGAGCCAGGTTTCACGCCTCATTGTCGGTCAAATTGTAGAACCCTTAAAATTGACCCATTGCCCACTTTGACCATAAATTTTAGAAAATCTGACTTCTTCATACGAAATTAGATTTGTAGTGTCATTCACACCATTGTAATTAAGCCAACGAGCACTTCGATCTATTCCTAGTCTTGCTGGCATATGACCACTTTTATTTTTGAGTTATTTATAATGCCACTTGTACTTTGAGATCCTCTTGGATCCTTCCTCCACACTAAGGAGCTTTTGGAATGCTAAAATAATTATCACTCAATTGGAAAGTGAGGGAATTGTTCCCTCACTTTTTCTTTTCCCCTCCATTGTGCTTTTCTTGGATGCATCCATTTAACTCCAACAAGAAGAGACTACATGTCTCCCGATCTCGAAGTCTTGGTACTCCTATTGAGGATGATGTATCTTGGTAGCTCATCTAGACATTTTGGTGCACAATTTTCTACTTTAGGGACCTGTCCTACCTCTCGAGTGTCCATAATAAACAAAGGCTTGCAAAGCTTCAAATTTTCAACATTTGTAACGTATCTTCCTTCCACCCTAGATTTTTTTTTTTTTTCAATTTATAATTTAATTCAGTGCTTCTATTGGCCACAGCTGTTCAATTCTAATTTCGAATTTCATCAAGTATGATCTGGTATGGAGTAGAGTTACTATTCCTCCTATTACTCCTGGGAGTATAGTTTTACTATTTTCTTCCACTAATGGCTGTGGCTAATGGTATTTACACTTATTTTTCACCATCGCTATTAAATTTACATATATGTTTTACCATCTCTATTGTATGGTTGCATTTACTCCCATGCTTGTCTATCTAAGCATATTGTAAATGATACATATGCTCTACCACATTTATATAGTCCTCATACATGACAATTTTCTCATAAATATTATGCACACCTTTGTAGGCTTATTAACTCTACGTTTTTATCCAATAGCATTCTCTTATGGATTAATATGTTATTCGATGAGTTTTGCATCTTGTTATATTTCAATTCTTATTACCTCACAGTTGAATTACGAATTATTCACGGTCTATTCATATTTACCCTCCTGTCAAGGATATGAATTTATTGTGAGCATGACCATCGCATCGTTTATTCTTTACGTACATATCTCTTATGCTAAGTGATGTGGAGATATGCGTATTTAATTTTCATTGCATTCGATGTGTCTCGTTAGCATGGTTGACTAAGGTATTTGGCCACATTAACTTGTTCAATCCTCCTCGTCATCTTATTCGTGACATTTTGTTGATTTTCAAGTTCATTAGTTCTGCATACGTCCATGCTTGAGGATATATGTATCTATATGTTGTTTGTGATATGCCACGCCAGCATGAATTTTTAATACGCCAAACACATGATAAAATCGATGGATAGATTTCATAGATCGACATTTACGTTTTGAACTACTTTGTATTAACTGTCAATTTCCCAACTCGATCCGTGGCTAAGCCGTGGATTCAAGGCCACTTGGATGGTGAAGATCATTCCTGATCATTAGGGTTTCATCGATTCTTGGATTCGGGACGTTTGTATAATTATCTGTGTTATTTTCTGAGGTGGTTCTTTCTCCTTTCATTCGTTCGACTTGCCTCCCGGTGGTGAGAATCTACACCTTGGAGGAGCTGAGCATAGACTCTCCTAGACTTCAAAGTATATATGCATTCATCGTATGATGGTTCAGGTATGACGTTTATGCACGTCTCTAGTTTTAAATGTGAAGCTTACGCTCTGTGTTTATATAGTGATATGGATTTTTCTTTCCATAGAAATACACTCTGTGACTCGAGCGAGAGATGAGGTTTACTTAACATAAATTCTTTCCCATGGTCTCATTTATAGTCGAGGTTTCGTGTTGATCAGTGGGAAAAACCTTTGATAGAGTTTCTTTTCTTTTCTTTTTTTTCTTTTCTTTTTTTTCTTTTTTCTGTTCGAGTATGTCGATTTGTTGTTAATTCAACATTTCTTATGCTACCTCGTATGTATTACTATGAATTATGAGTGGGACTAATGCTATATCGTTCCTGAATAGAAGTTTACCCCATCCTCAATGTCCTTCGAGGTCTTTCTGAGGTCGTTTGAGTGGCGATAGGTGGATTTTACTCTTCTCGAACATTATCCAGGCCCTAGGTAAGTGTTCAATTCAAATTTTATCACAGAAGCCGTGGCTTCTTTATCCCCAATTGAAACGTATACTCTTCAAATTTTTAATGTTATGCCTATACTTCTATTGCAGGTCGTTTTGAAGGAGCTGAGGTTCTCCTTTGCCAGGTAACCAGTTATTACTTTGTTATCATTTCATTGTTAATATAATTTTTATCAATTTCTCGACTCGTATTCTTATTGGCGATTGTTTCCACTATATGTATTTCTGAACGTTATCCTCCTTTCTCGGTGAACCATGAAAGGTGTGGTTCCATTCGACACTAATTTTCAATGCACTTGGCATTTTCAGGTCAATATTCACAGTATAATGGTTGGAGAGAAGCCAATTCTCATCAAGTTGTTCTACATAATTTGTTCAGACAGTTTAACATTTTTATTGTCATAAAAAGTGTTTATTGTAATATTAAACTCTGCCAGAGACTGTGACTATTAATAGTGTTTCATTCAGACGATGTAATTTCCTGTATATCAAATTCTGGAATATTATGATAGCACTATAATGTCTTGTTTCCACAAGTGGCTGCAACATTTGATATATATTTATATATATGTGTATAGGATATGTCTATTCCTCGTCTCTGTTATTATGTACAACTCAAAAATGTGTATATATATATATATATTTTTTAATACTCCTATTAATTATTTTCCCATTCATAAATGGTCTTCTTAAATTTAAGTGAAGAAAGTCAGATATGTGCTCATCTTAACTTACTTTCTGTTCCTTTCTCACATAATAGCAAATTTGACTATAAGTCTCATTGTTGTAAAAATTGTCAAGTTGAAATCTCTCAGTGAAGGAGAATTTTCCCATTTACATAGAGTCTGAAATTTCAGGTGGATTCTATGAATCCAACAGTGGACTCTCTTTATACTCCTTAGTTTGGGTTCCATGGTAATAGTTACTTATGACATTTTCTGCAACTATATATTTCCAATTTTTCTTAGCAACACATTTTCAGTCTATGTAGTGTTTAGACTACACTTCTAAACATAATATAGATCTGATTTAGAAATTAACTGTTATCTTTCACAACTTTTACAGTTGCATGCATTATGTAGAATTTCACATGCTCATCTTCTTTTTTTCAATAATTGTTCTATTTGTGCCATTCCTTTGCAAAGGATGTTAGTCACACATTCGATATATATATATTTATCATACTAAAATTGTTTGCAGATTTGATAATCATAGTTATCTAGGTCTCTTCATTAGCTGAAATAGTGTAAAGCACTAAAATCTATGCTCTTTCAAATCTGTCCTTACTGTAGCATGCAACTTATAGATAGCCATGTATTTCTATTTTGGAAGTCTAGAGATATGTACTTTACTCAATAAATTTAATAAATTCCTTACTACCCACATAATTCAATTATCTCTAGTGTCCACTGTTTTAAATCCTATTGTTAACAAAAGCAGATTAAAGTTACAAAATCCTGAATTATGAGGTACTATAAATCTCTAGATTTAAACCAAAGGCTGGTTTAGAGCTTCTGGATTATTTTTCCTCATTTTTCTAGTTCCTACAACCATGCGGAACTGAGAGGGTTAAATCCCTCCTTAACTCTGTAAATGTATGGAACACTACTATAATTCAGAAAACAAAATATACATAGATAACTACAGTCTATCACATCAAAATTAAATTTTCAATTGTTCATAATTACTGTGAGCATACCACTTGGGTAATTGACCAGTCCTCCCAACCGTAGAGTCCCTCTATCTCCAGAACTCACCCCCGAGCTGAGACCACCTCCAGAACAGACCAACCTCTGATCTGTTTAGGAATAGCTTATTTAATCTTTTACTCTCCGAAGCCTGTTTCTAATTCTGCGTCCAAAATATCAGGATGCTTTTCTTCCTGTTTTCCTAGGCTTCCCTATTTAGGGACTTTTAAAGCTGCTTTCTGCTTTTCCCAGCTTTTTACCTCTTCCCAACTACTCTCTACATCATTGGGGAAACTAGATTTTCGTCAAAATCTAATTTGGAAATAAATTCTTTCAAGGATTTTTGAAAGATTTTTGGGGAAAGTATTTTCCTTTATCCATCCTCATGGATTTAGCAAGTGATCTCATAATTCTCATTTTGGTCAATGTGCACAGAATTATTTTATTCATTTTCTCAATTTAAATATTTAATTACATCCATAAAATAATTATCCATTTGGGGTCCACTCCCCTTAGGATTAAAGTTCAAATGTCTAGCTTTGAAAGAAAACATAAACTAGGGGTGTTACATATTCCCCCTCTGAAAGCAAACACCGTCCTCGGTGTTTGTATCTACTTACTAGAGTTCATTTTTCAAACAAAAATGGATATTTTTCCATCATTTCAGCTTCTCTTTCCCAGGTAGCTCCTTCAGCAATAAAGTGCTTCCACTGCACCTTTAGTCTTGCTACCGTCCGATTCCTCAATTCAATTTATTCCCGCTCCAATATTTGAAGCGGTTCTGGAAGGAACTCCCCTTCTGGTTCCACCTATATCACATTCCAATAAACTATGTGAGAAGCATCATGTACATATATTTTTAATAATGAAACATGAAACACATCATGAACTCTAACATGGGGTGGTAAGGCCAGCTTGTAAGCCACTGGTCCCACCCTTTCTAATACTTCAAAAGGACCACAATATCTAGGAGCCAGTTTTGCACAACTTCCAACATAAAGTGTGCTCCTTTTGGGTTTAATACGCAAATACACATGTTCCCCCACTTTAAATTCTCGATGTACCCTCTTCTTATCAGCATAGTTTTTCTGACGATCTTGTGTTGTCTTGATGTTTCTTTGTATTTGTTTAACAATTCTTTCCATCTCTTGTAAAGCATCTATTCCCAACATTAGCTTATCCTCAGGTTTGCTCCAGCTCAAAGGAGTATGACATTTCCTTCCATAGAGTGCCTCAAACGGACTCATTTTGATGGAGGATTGATAGCTGTTATTATAGGAAAATTTAGCTAAATGCAAGTAATCTTCCCACTTTGATGGCCTATCCATCACATACATTCTCAGCATATCCTCCAAAATCTGACTAATTCTCTCTGTCTGCCCATTAGTCTAAGGGTGATAGGTAGTACTGAAATTCAACTTAGTGCCCATGCCCCCAAACAGACCTTTCCAAAACGTTGCGGTGAACTTAGCATCCCTATCTGAAATAATCACCTTTGGGACCCCATGGAGCCTTACTACCTCCTTCAGGAACACATCCGCTACTTGGGCTGTCCCGAAAGTAGATTTCACTGGTATGAAGTGTGCAGCTTTGGTTAAAGTGTCTACTAATACCATCACTGAATCATGTTGGTACTTGGTTTTGGGTAATCCTGTTATGAAATCCATAGAAACGGTATCCCATTTCCATTCTGAAATCGGAAAAGGATTTAACAGACCAGCAGGATGCTGATGTTCAACTTTAACTAGTTGACACTCCATGCATCTAGCTAAATATTTTGCTACATCTCTTTTCATTCCTGGCCAAAAAAACTTCTTTTTCAAAGCTGTTAACATTTTCTGATATCTAGGATGCCCTGCATACGGTTGTTTGTGATATTCATCTAGGATCTCTCTTTTCAAAGACTCTACATTGGGAACATATAATCTACTTTTGTAGCATATCAATCCTTTCTATTTTTTACTGTATTCAGCCATCTCCTTCTTTAGTATTTTTACCTATAGTGTTTCATAATTTGGATCCTGGTCTGCTACCTTTTTCACTAGTTCTTCTAATTCAAAATTAGCACTACTTCCAATACTATTTATATTTTGGCAAGCATTTCTACTCAAAGCATCCGCAATTTTATTTTCTTTTCCTCTGATATGTTTTATGTCCATATCAAATTCACTCAAAAAAGATAGCCATCTGGCTTGTCTAGCATTCAAATTAGTTTGGGAAAAGAAATATTTGAGACTAATATGATCAGTCATCAATGTAATTTTTTTTCCAAGGAGATAGTGTCGCCACATCTTCAAGGCATGAATAACAGCAGCCAACTCCAAATCATATGCACTATAGTTTTGTTCATGTGTTTTCAGTTTCCTAGATTCATATGCAATAACTGAATTTTCCTGCAAAAGGACGCCTCCCAACCCCTCTCTATAGGCATCTGTACATACAACAAATTCTTTATCAGGATCTGCAATTTTCAATATAGGGGTTGTGGTGAGTTTTAATTTTAATTGTTCAAAACTATTCTGGAATTTTTCAGTCCACTCAAATTTGACCCCCTTTCTTTGTAGCAAGGTTATGGGATATGCTATGACAGAAAATCTCTCCACAAATATGCGATAATAACCTGCAATCCCCATGAATGATCTCACTGCTGAAACATCTGTTGGCACAGGCCATTCTTTAATAGCTTTTATCTTTTCAAGATCAACAGCCAACCCTTGTTCAGAAATAATATGACCCAAGTATTGGATCTTGTCCTTATAGAATTCACATTTACTGAAGTTGGCATATAACTGGTTTTCTTTCAAAGTTTGCAATACTATCCTCAAGTTCTCTTTGTGTTCTTCCTCACTTTTTTAGTAAACTAAAATATCATCTATGAACACCAGTACGAATTTATCCAAGTACTTATTTAACACATTGTTCATTAAGAACATAAAGGTGGCAGGGGCATTTGTCAAACCAAAAGGTAGGACTACAAATTCGTAGTGACCATACCTGGTTCGAAAGGCTATTTTTCTGATGTCTTCTTCTTTAATTCTAAGCTGGTGATAACCAGTCCTTATATCAATCTTCGAAAATACTGAAGCTCCTCTCACTTGGTCAAAAATATCATCAATTCTAGGAAAAGGGTATCTGTTTTTAATGGTCAACGTATTCAGTTGATGATAATCAATGCACATCCTAAAGGTTCCATCCTTCTTTTTCACAAATAGAACTGGTGCTCCCCAAGGAGACACACTCGGTCGGATATAGCCCTTATCCAACAATTCTTGCAATTGCATATTCAGTTCCATGAGTTCGGGGGGACTCATTCGATAAGGGGCTCGGGAAACAGGTGTTGCTCCTGGCACCAAATCGATTGAAAATTCAATCTCTCTTTTGGGAGGAAGATGAGGAATCTCATCTGGAAAGACTTCCTTAAACTCTCTTACTACTGGTAAAGCATCCAGCATATTTTCTTCAGTTTTCTGTTCTGTCTCTTCTACATGTACTGCATAGACTTGGTATCCTTTCCTAGTTGTTCGTTTTAATTGCAGTGCTGATATTTGTCTTACAGAGATAGGTTTTGGTTTTCCCTTGAGAATAAAAGGTTTCCCCTCTTCATCTAGATAATGTAGGGTCTTATCCCAACAATTCATCATGGCCTTCTTATTTTCCAGCCAGTCCATTCCTATCAACAAGTCATATGAACCTAATGGCAGAATTTCTAAGTTCACTTCTGTTTGAAAATCATGTAATTTGATTACTATTTGTGGTAAATTATGAGTTACTTTCCTCTTGGTGCCAGTGGCTAACTAGACCAACCAGGACTGCTGAAATTTTTCAGTTTTGAGATTGAATTTTTCTACAATTTTTGGACTAATGTAACTCACAGAAGCACCCGGATCAATCAAAACTGTAACAGATTGGTCAGAAATCTTACCCTCCATTTAAACCATGGTAGCTTGATGTTCTACTTGTCGATTCTCCAAGGCTGCACTGATAGTGGGTATATTTCTTGCTATGTCATTTACTGTGGTAGCTTCGTGATCTCTCATAATCATCTGAATGTTTCGGTGGGGATGATCCCTCAAAAGATGGGGTTCTCCACATCCCCAGCATTTCAAAGGTTCCCTCATTTTGACTGTGCCTTCCTTCTTATTTCCTTCATCTAGTTGTTTGGAACCAATTTGAGACTGAGCTGTTTGGCTTTTTTTTGGTTTATTAAACTTTTTCCTCTGATGGTCCCTACCAAAATTCCTTAAGTAAGCTAGTTTCTGTTTCTTTCCTTTAATTTCACCTTTGTTTAGCCAGCCTTTTCCATGTTCAGCCTTTCCCTTAAACTGTTGATAGCATAATCTAGCCTTCCTCACTACCTCGTCCATAGTTTTTGGGTCATCAAACTCGATCTTCTATTTTTATACAGTAGGCAAATAGTTCAGAAACCTTTTCACCTTTGCCTTCTCTTCACGGATGTAAGGGACATATCTCAACATATTTGTAAACTTAGTGAAAAATTCATCAATAGTAAGTTGTCCCAGTCTAAGCTCATGAAATTCTTTTCCTTTATCATCATAATAATGTTCATTTAAATAGTGGTTTTTAAAGTTAACCTGGAAATCTTCCCAAGTAACTATCTTTTCATCAATGGCATGAATCATTTTCGTCTCCTCCCACCACAAGGTAGCCTTACCTTGTAGCTAGTAGACAGCTAATATGGGTTTCATATTGCTTTCATATTCATAGACTTGAAAATATTTAATCATGTTCAACAACTAGGCTTTAGCATCTTCCTTCTTCTCCCCATCATAGGAGGGAGGCTTGATCTTTCAAAATTCTCCCTGTAATTCCTTTTTCTGCTTATACTAATGCCTAACAACATCATCTTCCTCAGACTCATCAGTCTTCCTCTTTCTGGAACCTTCACCTTCTTGGATATTCCGCGAAGTTAGTTCTCTGATGAGCTTTTCCTGCTCCTCACTCGCTAATGACAATCTTTCATTCCGGCTTCTTAGTTCAGCCATTTCTCGTTGCAAACTGTGCAACATAGCCATCACCAGAGTGTTGGGATCTGGTGTAGTATCTTCATCACGCAGATCGACATAAATTTTCTCACCTTCTGCCATTCTAGCACCACTATACACTAAACAACATAGATCAGAAATTAAAAAAATAAAAAAATTTCAACAGTAAATCATTTATACAGTGAGCACACACAACAATAGCCCAATTTTGTATAACATGGGCTCGGATACCATTTGTAACGTCTCTTCCTTCCACCCTATAATTTTTTTTTTTCTATTTATAATTTAATTCAGTGCTTCTGTTGGTCACAGCTGTTCAATTCTACTTTCGAATTTTGTCAAGTCTGATCTGGTATGGAGTAGAGTTACTATTCCTCCTATTACTCCTGGGAGTATAGTTTTACTATTTTCTTCCACTAATGGTTGTGACTGATGGTATTTACACTTATTTTTCACCATCGCTATTAAATTTACATATATGTTTTACCACCTCTATTGTATGGTTGCATTTATTCCCATGCTTGTCTATCTAGGCATATTGTAAATGATACATATGCTCTACAACATTTATATAGTCCTCATACATGACAATTTTCTCATAAATATTATGCACACCTTTGTAGGCTTATTAACTCTACGTTTTTATCCAATAGCATTCTCTTATGGATTAATATGGTATTCTATGGGTTTTGCGTCTTCGTATATTTCAATTATTATTACCTCACAGTTGAATTGCAAATTATTCACGGTCTATTCATATTTACCCTCCTGTCAAGGATATGAATTTATTGTGAGCATTACCATCGCATCGTTTATTCTTTACGTACATATCTCTTATGCTAAGTGATGTGGAGATATGCATATTTAATTTTCATTGCATTCGATGTGTCTCGTTGGCATGGTTGACTAAGGTATTTGGCCACATTAACTTGTTCAATCCTCCTCATCATCTTACTCATGACATTTTGTTGATTTTCAAGTTCATTAATTCTGCATACGTCCATGCTTGAGGATATATGTATCTATATGTTGTTTGTCATATGCCACGCCAGCATGAATTTTTAATACGCTTGACACATGATAAAATCGATGGTACTGTGGCATAGATTTCATAGATCAACATTTATGTTTTGAACTACTGTGTATTAAATGTCAATTTCCCAACTCGATCCATGGCTAAGCCATGGATTCAAGGCCACTTGGACGGTGAAGATCATTTCTGATCGTTAGGGTTTTGTTGATTCTTGGATTTGGGACGTTTGTATAATTATCTGCGTTATTTTCTTAGGCGGTTCTTTCTCCTTTCATTCGTTCGACTTGCCTCCCGGTGGCGAGAATCTGCACCATGGAGGAACTGAGCGTAGACTCTCCTAGACTTCAATGTATCTATGCATTCATTGTATGATGGTTCACGTATGACGTTTATGCACGTCTCTAGTTTTAAATGTGAAGCCTACGCTCTGTGTTTATATCTTGATATGGATTTTTCTTTCCATAGAAATATGCTCTGTGACTCGAGCGAGAGATGAGGTTTACTTAACATAAATTCTTTCCCATGGTCTCGTTTACAGTCGAGGTTTCGTGTTGATCAGTGGAACAAACCTTTGATAGAGATTTCTTTATTTTTTTTTTCTGTTCGAGTATGTCGATTTTCTGTCAATTCAACATTTCTTATGCTACCTCGTATGTCTTCCTATGAATGATGAGTGGGACTAATGCTCGATCATTCCTGAATAGAATTTTACCCCCTCCTCAACATCCATAGAGGTCTTTCTGAGGTCGTTCGAGTGGAGATAGGTGGATTTTACTCTTCTCGAGCATTATCCAGGCCCTAGGTAAGTGTTCAATTCAAATTTTATCACAGAAGCCGTGGCTTCTTTATCCCCAATTGAAATGCATACTCTTCAAATTTTTAATGTTATGCCTCTACTTCTATTGCAGGTCGTTTTGAAGGAGCTAAGGTTCTCCTTTGCTAGGTAACCAGTTATTAATTTGTTATCATTTCATTCTTAATAGAATTTTTATCAATTTCTCGACTCGTATTCTTATTGTCGATTATTTCTACTACAGGTATTTCCGAACGCTATCTTCCTTTCTCGGTGAACCATGAAAGGTGCGGTTCCATTCAAAACTAATTTTCAATGCACTTGGCATTTTCAGGTCAGTATTCATAGTATACTATTCGGAGAGAAACCAATTCTCATCACGTTGTTCTACATAATTTGTTCAGATAGTTTAACATTTTTATTGTCATAAAAAGTGTTTATTGTAATATTAAACTCTGCCAGAGACTGTGACTATTAATAGTGTTTCATTTGGACGATGTAATTTATTGTATTTCAAATTCTGGAATATTATGATAGCACTATAATGTCTTGTTTCCACAAGTGGCTGCAACATTTGATATATATTTATATATATATATGTATAGGATATTTCTATTCCTCGTCTCTGTTATTATGTACAACTCAAAAATGTGTGTGTATATATATATATATTTTAATACTCCTGTTAATTATTTTCCCATTCATAAATGGTCTTCTTAAATTTAAGTGAAGAAAGTCAGAGATGTGCTCATCTTAACTTACTTTCTGTTCCTTTCTCACTTAATATAAAATTTGACTATAAGTCTCATTGTTTTAAAAATTGTCAAGTTGAAATCTCTCAGTGAAGGAGAATTTTCCCATTTACACAGAGTCTGAAATTTCAGGTGGATTCTATGAATCCAACAGTGGACTCTCTTTATACTCCTTAGTTTGGGTACCATGGTAATAGTTACTTATGACATTTTCTGCAACTATATATTTCCAATTTTTCTTAGCAACACATTTTCAGTCTATGTAGTGTTTAGACTACACTTGTAAACATAATATAGATCTGATGGAGAAATTAACTGTTATCTTTCACAGCTTTTACAATTGCATGCATTATGTAGAATTTCACATGCTCATCTTCTTTTTTTCAATAATTGTTCTGTTTGGGCCATTCCTTTGCAAAGGATGTTAGTCACACATTCGATATATATATATATATATATATATATATATATATATATTTCTCATACTACAATTGTTTTTAGATTTGATAATCATAGTTAGCTAGGTCTCTTCATTAGCTGAAATAGTATAAAGCACTAAAATCTATGCTCTTTAAAATCTGTCCTTACTGTAGCATGCAGCTTATAGATAGCCATGTATTTCTATTTTGGAAGTCTAGAGGTCTGTATTTTACTTAATAAATTTAATAAATTCCTTACTACCCACATAATTCAATTATCTCCAGTGTCCACTGTTTTAAATCCTATTGTTAACAAAATAAGATTAAAGTTACAAAATCCTGAATTATGAGGTACTATAAATCTCTAGATTTAAACCAAAGGCTGGTTTAGAGCTTCTAGATGATTTTTCCTCATTTTTCTAGTTCCTACAACCATGCAGAACTGAGAGGGTTAAATCCCTCCTTAACTCTGTAAATGTATGGAAAACTACTATAATTCAAAAAACAAAATATACATAGGTAACTATAGTCTGTCACATCAAAATTAAATTTTCAATTGTTCATAATTACTGTGAGCATACCACTTGGGTAATTGACCAGTCCTCCCAACCATAGAGTCCCTCTATCTCCAGAACTCACCCCCGAGCTGAGACCACCTCCAGAATAGACCAACCTCTGATCTGTTGAGGAATAGCTTATTTAAGCTTTTACTCCCCAAAGCCTGTTTCTAATTCTGCGTCCAGAATATCAGGATGCTTTTCTTCCTGTTTTCCTAGGCTTCCCTATTTAGGGACTTTTGAAGCTGCTTTCTGGTTTTCCCATCTTTTTACCTCTTCCCAACTACTCTCCACATCATTGGGGAAACTATATTTTCCTCAAAATCTAATTTGGAAATAAATTCTTTCAAGGATTTTTGAAATATTTTTGGGGAAAGTATTTTCCTTTATCCATCCTCATGGATTTAGCAAGTGATCTCATAATTCTCATTTTGTTCAATGTGCACAGAATTATTTTATTCATTTTCTCAATTTAAATATTTAGTTACATCCATAAAATACTTATCCATTTGGGGTCCACTCCCCTTAGGATTAAAGTTAAAATGTCTATCTTTGAAAGAAAACATAAACTAGGGGTGTTACAACATTCACCACCAAGTAGATTTGCAGGTACGCAGGAAAATCAAGAAGAAAATAATTGTCTCCAATATTTTGCAATATCGTAAATGGACCATATCGAATTGGTCGCAAATTATTTCCTTCTCCTTTGATTTTTTCCTTGATGATGTGGAGTGACAATTTGTCTCCCATATAAAATTGGTGGTCACCTCAGTGTTTTTTATGTATATATTTTTATTGAGCCTAAATCTCCTCCAACTTCTCTTCCATAATTTGGTGAATCACCTGTATACTTTGAATGAACCTTTGTGGCTTGTCCTTCTCATCTCACCCACTAGAATCTCCATCTCTTCGAAACACCATGTCTAAGGTATATGTTGGTAAATAACCAAAGAATGTCTTGAATGGTGAGCTATGCATTGATGAATTCAATGCTTGATTGTATGCATGTTTCACATAGGTAAGCTATTCTTCCCGCAGCTTGGGATGTTTTCGACAATAGCTTGGTAGTAAGTGTATCATGATATGGTTTATAACCTCTATATGTTTTTCGATGCGTGGATGAAATGTCATACTTCTCTTCAACTTGACGTCCATCATTCTCCACTAGCTGGTCCAAAACTCTCCATGAAAGCGAGAGTGTTGATATGACATAATCTATCTGGGAAACCCAAGATGGACCCAAAAAAATTGAAAGAAGAGATAAGCAGTCTCCTCTAGAGTAACCTACCTTTTACAAGGCATTAATATACACATTTTACTAAATTGATCCATGACGACATACAAATTTTCATGGCCTTTCCTAGACAAAGGAAAACCACCTACAAATTTCATCGACACACTTTCCCATGTTCAACTTGGAATAGGAAGTGGTGTGCAGAGCCTGAGTTTTCTATTGGAGGGCTTGGAAATAGAAGACAACACACATCCCTTTACATATAGAGTCACTATGTTTTTCATATGACGCAAAAAAAAACCTTTTTAAATGACTTAATGTTTTTTTTACACCAAAATGTCTTGACACAAGAGGTATGAGCCTTTTTTAGTACAAGTACCCATTCATATGTGTGTATACACATCTTTCCAAGGTGATACAATAGTTTTCCCTGCAAGTGATATTTTTCCACCTGTGATCCATGAGTCAACTTTTTATCAATATCCTTACAATCATTATTGTCATCATATTGTTCAACATAACTTTCAAAAGGCAAAGAATCATTATCAAAAACTATTGAAGCAGAAATAGGGGTGCTAGAAAGCATATATGCCACTCTTTTTCTAGTTCCCTCCTTGTACTTTATTACCAAATGAAACTATTGGAGAAATTCCGTCCATATGAAATGATGGTATTGTTGAAGCTTGGTTTGTGACTAAATGTACTACAAGGGCTGGTGATCTATATGGATGATGGTATCCTTGTCGATGAAGTAGTGTTTCCACTTTTTCACACTTTGTACCAAGGCATACAAGTACTTGTCATAAGGGGGATAGTTCACAACATCATGGGAGAATGTCTATGAGTGGTAACGTATAAGCCTCCTTTGCTGCATCAATACAAGCCCCATGACATATCCACTGACATATTTTTCGATCTTAAAGGTTCCTGGAGATTAGGTAAGGCCAAGACTCGTACAATGCTAATATTCTCTTCCAGTGTATCGACTGATTTCTGCGTCTTTCCTCCCCACTGAAAGTTATGCTTCAAACTTCTTAGTGCATGTAAGGGGGATGCAATAACAGAGATGTTAGCAATGAACCTCCCCCAATTTTTTACTGCACCCACAAAATATCGACCACTATTAAATTGGTGGTTTAAGGTCACTTTACAGTCACCTTAACTTTATAGGGGTATATCTTCAACTATCCACTACCGATAATGTGACCTAAATAAACAAAATATTTTTTCCCAAACTCAATTTTACATACAATTTTTCTCTTTTCTAAACATCAAGTGCTTTCTTAGCATAACACACATGTTCATCCCATGCCTTACTAAAAAAAAGAATATCATCTAGACATATAAGTACAAAATCATAAAGAAAAGGCTTAAAAATATCATTCATAATCCTCATGAATGTGGCTACAGCATTGAATAGTCCAAATGGAATCACCATCCATTTCAACAACCCATGTTTAATATTGAATGTAGTTTTCCACACTTCCTATTCTACAATCCTAACCTAGTGATAACCACTATGAAAATACAATTTTGTGAAATACATAACATTTTTTAAATGATCTAATAAATAATAAAAGTGAATGAGAGGGTATAAATTCTTCACCATTGCTTTTTTTATTGCCTTGTAACCTATGCACATCCTCCATGTTCCATATTTCCTTGGCACCAACACGATCAGTGGGCCACATGGAGAAGATCTTGGTGTGATGACACCTTGGTTCAACAATTCCTCCACCTTCTTCTTGATCTCCTCCATATCGATAGATGAAATCGTATGCATAAAAAAGTTCGGTAAAGGATAATCCCTTTATAAATGAATCTCATGTTGGATTTCTCACTGTGGGGGAAATCATCTTGGTTCATGAAACAAGTCATCATAGTTAGAAATTACAGTTTCACATAATTAATTTTTTTTAATAGGATCACAACACTGGAAAGCGTCACATGCCTCACCATATTTTTCTCTCACAACCATGAGCATGCACCCTTTTCTAGAATTCACCAATATCTTCATCTATCCTACACTGACAAGACTGACACTGACTTTGGTTCGATGAGCTCTGACAATATACCCCACCCCAAATTTTGTGATGTGGAATTTTTTCTCAAGTCTAAATAAAACTTCTTTCCTATCATACATATACAAACTCCCCAATACAATACCACATATATCCAAAGGAACGACATCAAGATCTACATCATCAACTAGTGTGGAAGTACTGAGAAATATAGCTCTACATTTCCTGGTTACATGTATTTTTTGTTTATCACACACCGAACCAAGTTTGAATGGTCTTGGATGAGGCTTGGTCTCTAAGCCTAACATTTTAACGAAGGACTCTAAAATTAATTTTTGTTGAGAACCCAAATAAAAAAATCTTTCGACTTTAGTATGTTATATAATGACTCTAGCATGGAACAGTTAAATTCTATTTCATTCATTAGTAAGAGGCTCATTCGAAGAACTTGTACTTGCATGTGATTCATAATTAGGATGAAGAGAAAGAGTACCTTGTGTGGCCACTGTTGTGATCAATGTCTCATCGCTTAAATTAGATCCAAGTTCCTGTGGCACGGTGGACACCATCTTTTTCTTCCCCTTTCCACCAAATTTCTTTGGTTTCATCTCTGGATGAAATTTATAACAATTATGATCATAATGACCTTCCTTCTTGCAATGAGTAAAATATGGATTTTATCCTTTTCGATAACTCTACTTAACCCAAAAAGAAATTCTATTTTTGGAAATAAAATTTATTTTATGTCCTTTACTTACTATATTTTTATCACATGATCAATACCTTTCATATTTTTAATAAAGAACTTTACCTCAGTTCTTATCTTGCCTGATCACTATTTAATTTTTTTTACAACTTCTAATTGACTCTATAGATATTCAATCCCTATACTATCCCTAGGAATTATCCTTAACTGATAATATCTATGTTAAGGTTACCATTAATGAATGTATAAAATTTCAACTATTAATAATCACATTATAATTATAGTATAGTATAATATATATATTCACCTCACACACACACACACATATAACTATACTTTTGAATATAATGTACCTATGGAAATATTAACAATATATGTCACACTGAATTTTCCACTAGGGATGAACCATACCTTTAATGGTTTTTGAATATATATATATATATATATATATATATATATATATATATATATATATATATATATATATATATATATATATATTGCCTTATTCTTATAACCCTATCGTTATACCTTTATTTCCATTATATGCACTAATCCAACTACTAGATTAAAAGTGACTTATAACTATGTCTATGGTGAATACATTTTGGGACATACGTTAACTTATCTCCACTCCCACTAACCATATGTTTAATTTCTATTTAATGAGATATCATATTGACTGACCTCACCATATAATTTGATGGCCTCATAATATCTTGGACAATTGACATAATATTTAATTTATTGTTCTGGTGAATGAAATATCCCATACATTTAATTGCACTGTCAGCCCCATTAACTCGACAACGATACCTGCTAATCCTTATCGAATTCAGTTTTTACACTTATAAATTCTTCATACTGATGACCTTGCTCATCACATGGGCTCATTTAGGTTGTGGAAATTTTTATGGTGGATGGTTTTTGTGACTTGATGACTCATATCTAATCGTATTCCCTTCGAGTCTAAATGACGAGGCTCAGTGTTTACAATTTGGATTTTGTCCATTTCCTTTTTGAAATTTTTGTTAACTGAGATTGGATCCTCTCTGGTTTGTCATTCCTCTAGTTTTTATTTCATGAGGATGACCTGACAAAGTCGATGACGTTTTACCAATTCGTATTACATCCACGCTGCAAGTATCCTCGGTAAGCTCTGGTTTACCACAACATTCATTTTTCCAATCTGGAGTCATTTTATTGTAATTGTTAATGTTACTACTCATCGAATTTATATTGGAAATATACTCCTTCTATACTGCATATTACGATTTTCAAGTTATTTAATTAATCGTTTATATTATTGTAGGTTATGGTGTTCACATCCCTCTCCTACAATTTTTTTTGCACTTCGTCACCTATGTTTCCTTATGTCTCAGCCTTCCAACTGTTGGTAAGTTCTAGAATTTAACCTTCTACCCTAGTCTCTGTTTTTTTGGGTTTAGAATTCACCGAATGGTTTTACCATAATTTGACTTTTACTTTTCCTCAAAAGAATGAACATTTTGATTAATTTTGGTATAATATGTTTTCAGTAGGAATGTGAACTAGATATTCCCCAAATCCGTTTACCAATTTCCTGATTTGTCATTTCAATTTAAAATTAATTTGGATTAAATTTGATATCGATTTCTTGTAGAAATTCTTAGTGAATTTCCACCTTCCCCTCGTCATTGATTTGCTAGAAATTTGTTAGTTCGTATTTCCAAGTTTCATAGACTATTTGCGCTATCCATTTCTTGTATCTGAATGGTTTAATTCCTTCTCTACTATGTACAATAGTTTAACATGTTTCATTTGGTTAAACTGTAATGGGCTCTAATTTTTTTAACCGAAATCGATTTGACCTTATAATGGAAAGTCAATATGCACTCCCACTATGCCATCCAAATTTTTGTATAAGTACTGGGCCACTGGTTTCTTCGAATTTACTTAAATTTTTTATTTTTCATTTTACAGAGGCTTTTTGTGTTCAAATCTATGGCATCATGTCCACAATTACCTTCCTTGTATGTGAATAGGGAATTTCAACTCCTCATTTCTATTGTGGTTCAAATGATTTAATTCAACAAAAAAAATTCAATGATGCTAATTGGAACCCTAGTTGTTAACTCTCGGAACATACTCACATCATTATCACTAATACCACTTTAAATTTCTCAATTCAATACCCTCGTACAATACATAAATGGAAATTTTGATATTCTATTTGTAATTTCGACTTGTAGTGATAATAACAGAGAAGATTTATTTGGCCTCATTATTAATGAATTTCAATTTCCAATTCACAACATTATATTTCTAAATTTGAGGTTTTTTTATTTCTTTAATTTATTATTTTATGTTCCCGTTTTTCTATACTTAGTTTAACTCTCTGTAATTATAATAGAGTGTTAAAATTTCCCTTTTTATTGAAAGGAAGATATTCAATAAGATGAAATATCATATATATACATATACATTGTATATACCATATTCCTCTTTTTAAAATTCTGATACAGAATTCGGTGATTTATGTCCAACTTGGAATTTCATAATAACAGAGTTATAGAAATTCATCTATTTCATTCCATTTTCACTTTATTTCATATATATATATATATATATATATATATATATATATATATATATATCCTATGTTTCTAGGATTTTAGAAATAATACTTTTACTTTCATAGGTCATTCAAAGTATAACTCAGACTTATGTTTTCTTAGAAAATATTTTCTTTTCTAATTCAGGAAAAACCCTCTTTTCCATATTTAATTTCCGCAATACACTGAGCCACTTTTACTTTGTTTTAGCCCTGAACACATGTACTGTACATATTCAGTTCTGTAATTAAATTATAATTCTTCCTATGTAATTTAATTTCTTTCAAGTATCATAGTTATTTTATTTCATGTATTTTCTGAAAGTAATATCTTGCTATTTTCTTGTACATGAATAATCCCTTCTGGTACTTTAACCAGGTACATTTTGAAATATTTCTTATTATAGTAATTGCATTTCATCATTATTTTATCATAGTTGATATCACTCTAACACTGTGTTATGTGTTCACTTGTAGGTAAATTCTATTTTCCAGAATTCCCTCATAGTTCCTTCATATTATTATCAAAGGCTCTCATGAAAATTTTCATCTATCTAGGCCAGTTGTCCCCATGTACAGGTTTTAGCCATCTGGCTCTAATGATCTTTATTAATGTAGTTGTACATTCTGTAATTAATTTTAGTAAAAGATGACTTTTATTCAATATGACTTGGACTATTGTAACGATATTTTACTTGAATTTGAATATGTTTTTCTATTCACCTGTATGAGAGGAGTTTCACATACTCGAAATAGTTATACAAATGGTTTATGATTCCTTTTAAATATATATATCGCATCTATATGTATGAAGATTTCATGGTTCATTTTCAATAAAAATATTGCATCTATATGTATGAATGTTTTCTAAATTAGGAATTTGTATAGTTTAAATATGAAGTATGTTACTTTTACAGATTTATACTTTCTTGATTTAATTGTAATTAATCACTCAATTCTATACATATCTGCTTCAATATTAGTTTACAAAAATAACAATGTATTTTTTCTATCACTTTCTATGTTTCACTCAGTACCGTTATACTAATATTTGTGTAGGTTTTAACCCTGAACAGAAATTATCTGCAAACAAATCTTAAAACAGAAAATAAACAATAGCGGGAACATAAAAACATAAAACATATGTACACAGATATTTTCCCCTAGATCCCAAATCGGGACTACCAACTTGATTTTTCATTATATTCCTTTTAGTCTTGCAACACATATATATACATGCCGAAGTATACATAAACCCCAATCAATTAGCCCTAGATTTGAGCATAACTATATTTCCCTAGACCAGATCTACAAATTAGCAGGGGCTGAAAACCATCGTCCCCCAAAACCATGTGCAAACCCATGCAGAAAACCATGGGTGGGTCTGTCGATGAGTGGGTCCACACACCAAAAAAATGGGACGATGATCATGGAAAAAATATAACACATACCCAACAGTTTGATCTAAATAATGTGTTTTATATCTCTAATAAAAGATTTAACATAGAACTAACAACATATTTAAACCCTTCTCTTTGGTTTTAGATATTTTGTGTGTTGGTCAATTAATTTTTCTAGTCTATGTAACTATATAGAGAAAATAACTATACCTACTATAGTTAAACTTATGTTAAATACACATGACAAATTCTATATAAGAATACAACATCATACCACAAGGGATATAAATTTTTCAGTTAAACTCATAAATAAACCACATTTAATATTAATCAATTATCATCATTATATACTACAAGGAAAATACCCTCTAGCGGATGTTTTTGAGGAACCACAAAGAAAAATACCCCATACATCCGTTTCTAGCAGAGGTTACTAGAGGAGGTTGGCGGGCGGAGGGTTTTGTAGATGTTTTCCTATCGGTGCTCTTATCGTTAAAACTCGCCCCGGTGCTCTCAAAAAAAGAACGCACCAGTGCGGACAAAATCATTGGCACACTAGACACCGTGCACTCCGTACACACCCACCTAGTGCATCATAATATAATAGAGCACCGGTGCCTCACAACTCGTCTGCGCCGGTGCATTATAAAACACAACGCCAACACCGAAACCACCCGGTGCGGTAGGCAGAAGCCGCACCGATGCATCATAAAAAACGCGCCAAAACACAAACCAACTGGTGCGTTCGTAGCAAACAGTACCAGTGAACATATAAACAATGCACACCGGTAAAGGGTTAAATTAAAAAAAATATTTACAACAAAAAACTCAGATTTTTCAGTTTTCTAGTGCTCCTGAGCTATCAATTACCGGTGCGCACGATACCATAGAATGCACCGATGCGTGCTGAACATTGGCACACTGGACAGTGTGTGCGAAGTACACACACTGCCGGGGCGTCCAATTATTGTAACACACTAGGGCGTCAATAATCTTCTGCACCGATGCATCATAAAACACCACGCCAACATAGAAACGAGCCGGTGTGTTCTTCTCTAATAGCACTGGTGCGCCAAAAACCACATGCACTGGAATGGCATTATATAAAAAAAAAAATTAAGGCCAAAAAACCGGTGCTTTGCAACTATTACGCACCGGTGCTTTACCATTATGCCACCCCAGTGCATCATCAAATTTTCCCGCCGAAACTGAAACATCCTGGTGCGGTTTTATTTAACAGCACTGGTGTGCTTATAAAACCCCGCGCACCAAAACAGGGTTAATTAAAAAAAATTACGGCCAAAAAAATTCATTATTCACTTTCTTCAGTGCTCTGGAGCTCTCAAGCCCCAGTGATATTTCCTTATTTTTGAGCCGCCCTAACATCGGTGCTCTCATTTCACCCTTTGCATGCACTGCTGCTCTGCATTGGCCATCAATCTCCAGCTTGCATTTTGAAAAACAGTGGGCAAATTTTATTTTCCAAATTTTACAGCCAATATGCCTCCTCGACGGCGAAATGTACAGGTATTTTTCTATTTTTTCTATAATTAAGCCTTTTAGCCGATTATAAATTTAAATAAACTTAAAAATAACCATTAAAAATAAAAAGAAAAAAAATTGTCGCGTAATGCGCTTGAGTGGTTCGGCTCACACCGGATAGCAGTGCTACCTGTAAAATTTACACGCAGCACCGCTACCAGTGCTAACGGTAAACGTACCATTTCCGAGGCGGTGCCAGAAGGCGCCCCAAATAATTTTAAACTAAAAATAAAAAAATAAAAAAGGCGGTGCATTCATTTATCCAGGCGCACCGTTGACCTCGGAAATCATAGTGCGATGCGTTGACTGCATTTTCCACCCCGGTTTATGCCAGCACACTGCATTTTGCATTCTGAGAGGGTCAACGGTGCGGTCGAGTAAAAGACCATAACGTCAACTATGTCATTGTCATGAAGTCAGTGCGTTGACACGACTATACGCATCGAGGTGTATATTTCAGTCAGCGCACCACTATTCTGAATTATATACAGTCCACGGTGCTTGAAAAATAGACATTGGCACCGAATCCGGTGCAGTCTGTTTCATTAGGGGCCCCAGGGACAGTGCGCTAAAATATTAGGATGCATCGGCACCAGTGTGTGACTGTTTTTATGGAGCACCGACTTGTATGTTTGTTTTTTTTCAAAAAAAATTATATATGTATATTTATAAATACATTTCTGTTTTAATAAAAAAATATTTAATATGGCAATTATTCAGAGAGAACAGGAGCAACAGTAGCAACAAAAATCAGAACAGTATGACATGATTCACCAATGGGAGGCGAGAGATAGGGAGAGAGATGGATTCTCTCATCCTATTACTGCAGATACACAAGATATCCTTAAGAAGGTAGGCCTCCTCAAGTTCTATGAGGAGGTTATTTCCAATCTAAAGGCCCATAGTGTGCTTTTGAGACATCTTATCGGCAAGTGGAATGCCCACTGACAGGATTTTCAGGTTGGTCTTAACCAGTGGTACACACCCATTGAGGAGGAAATTTATTTTATTACAGGACTATCGAGGAAAGGGGTGGATTTTCCCTCATTCCCAGATGTGCCACCTGGTTATGTAGCAGGGAGTCAGTTAGTTTACTCCCAGAGATACATTGGAGCACATGTACTGTCTCCTTCAGAGTTTTAGGTACCTAGAGATCAGTTACGTATAGGTGCTTTTGGTAGACAAGATGTGCAGTGCCTCTCTATTATCGCTTCGATCATTTCGCACAACACCAGTGATGGGCAATGCATTAGTTGCTCGCTTTTATATTACGTTGATTCTTTAGTACAACATCCATGACTTGTCAGGTGGTCTGCCATTTTTTTGCGACAGTTTTGTATGGCCTTAGATAGATGTCGTGCTCATGCACAAGGGAGGGTCAACTTCCCTTTTGCTTCAGAGCTGTTTTGTTTATTTTTTGAGAGGTTTCCAGAGATGAGACCTAGTTTTGTTCGACAGCCTCGTAGGCCGATGTTCGAGGCTCAGATGTGCATGTGGGGGTAGATGATGCCCAAGAGGGGAGACACTATGTTTCCAGAGAGGATATCACATGATTCACTAGACTTAATAGCCAGCATTGGTGCGCTGCATCCCTTCATTATGGTCCCATGTCCTTATGCTGGACTATATTGGCGATGGTGTCCCAACATCCTCTTCACTCCTGATGAGCCGCCAAATGATAGAGGTAATATTACTGTTTTATTTATATTTATTCTTACATGTTCATTGTGTAATGAAATTGTCTAATTATTGCTGTGTACTTGTATATATTTTTCAAACATTGGCTCTTTAGATGGCGATGAGATGCTGGATCCACCACATGATCCAGGTGTCGATCTTGATGATTACGATCAGGAGATGGCTGATGCGCCACTGGAGGATGAGGCCAGTGGCACAGCATAGAGATGTGTTGATCCTCATGCGCCTCATGGTGCACCGGTACCGCCTTTTGCTAGGCGTGGTCGACCTGAGACCAGATACTGGATGGAGTTGGGCAGCGAACTCTGTGGATTGATTTCAGATGCAGGCATCAGGCCCACTCATTACAGAGAGATACAGGGCGACGATAGATTGTTACGGATGTGGATAGACATGCCGCGTGACATGTACAGCCTGATGCGGCATGTCGTAGGAGCTACGACAGTTGTTACGTGATTGAGGAGGATTGTCCGTAGCTATAGGCGTAGTCAAGCTGCGACACGTGATGGACAGTCCGCCAGCAATGACTCAGATGCATCTCGTGATCGTTCACCTCGCAGCGCGCCTGATGATTAGCATGAGGCTCCACTGCCAGCATCTGACACTAGTCATCATGGAGATGAGGCTGGACCATCGACCACGTCCAGTTAGCAACCTGTAGCATCCATCATGAGTACTAGTCACAATCATCATGAGCAGGTTGGACCATCGACCACCGAGGCTGCAGTACTATTGACTGAGCAGGCTGCCTACACTACTACTTCGCCTCATATTGATCATGTTGTACTACCACCAGCAGATGCATCCATCAGTACTAGTGATCATCATGATCATGAGCAGGCTAGTCGACCAGCGATTGTCGAGGCATCTACTGCCGAGGCTGCACCCAACTTTACTGAGCAAGCTGCATCCACTTGTACTAGTGTTATTGATGTTGTTATACTACCACCAGCGCCTGATCCATGACATTTATATTACAGTTGTATATTTTTAACATTATTCAGTTATATATATATATATATATATATGGTCCATGTATTTTATGTTCATGTTGTAGTTGTACTTAATTTTCATGTTGATGATCATCATGATGTGGCGCATATTGTTAGTCATGTTAGATATGTTCATTTAATGTTTAGCTTGCAAATAGATGTGTATATGTGATAGGTGCATGAGTTATTTGACATTATATTGAGATGTATATTTGATGTTTGTGTTGTGATGATGTTAATATATAATGTTAATTTGATGTTAATTGAATGTGTTTATTAGTCTAATATGATGTTTGTACGATGGTTATCATGATCGTGATGATGTTTATTAATTAATTTAATATTATTAAATGACCATGATATTTATTAAATATTATGTCGTGAATGTAATTGTAATTTTAATTTTAATTCTATGTAAAATTGTAAAATTGTATTTGTATTTGTACTAATTGTAATTTTAAGTGTAATTGTATGTAAAATATTTATTAATGTAAAATTTTAATTGTAATTGTAATATTTAATTTATTCTGAAATGATTGTAATTGTATATATGAAAAATTGTAAAATTCTATTTCTAATTCTAATTGTATATAAATTTCACACATTTTAATTGTATTTGTATTTGTAATTGTTATTGAATTGTATGTAAAATATTTGTAAAATTGTAATTGGAATTGTAAATGTAATTCTATGTAAAATTGTAAATGTAATTATATTTTTAACTGTAATTTTAATTGAATTGTCCGTAAAATATTTGTAAAATTGTAATTGTAAATGTAAATGTAATTATATCTAAAATTGTAAATGTAATTGTATGTAAAATTAAAATTCTAATTCTAATTCTAATCGTAATTCATGTATGTGAAATTAATGTAAAATTCTAATTCTAATTCTAATTCTAATTCTAATTCTAATTTTAATTATTGTAATTGTATGTAAAATTTTAATTTGTAAAATTTTAATTCTATTACTGTGAGAATTTTAATTGTATTAATGTGAAATGATTTTATTAAAATATTTAAATTTGTAAATTTGAAAATAATTGTAAAATAACAAGTCTAGAATAATATGAATTTTTGTAACATAAAGTTTAGAAAATAATTAAAATAAATTCATGTTCTCTATAATTATCATTATTTTATTATGATCTTACATATATAAAGTTTAGACAATAATGAAAATAAATTTATGTACTTTATAATTATCATTATTTTATTATGATCTTACATACAAAAAAAAAACTTTAAAAATTCTGGTGCACTCATCATCCTAACAGGCCCTGGTGCATCGTATTAATACAACATGCCGGTGCGTACCATTTCCGCGCACCAGAAACGAATAAAAACAAATAAAAAAAATGCAACTCTATTTTGTTTAAGTTAAAAAAAACCGGCAATTTGAAAAATGGGTGCCAAAGTATTTTTGAAAATCTAATTTGATAAAATAATTCTTTAAATACTAAACACTTTTCATTATTTCACTATTCTTGCTAAAAAATTTCAGGTAGATTTTGCAAGAGAGCACGACGGCACTGTGGCTAGCGAAATACGTTAGAACAGAAGTATTGAGACAATAAGAAACCAAAACTCTGGTGATTCAAACCCTTTATCATAGAATTTCAAACCATTTTGTGATTAAATTTAATTCTTTTTTTGACTATTTTCTGCATTTTTTTATTTTTTCCTGCAGTTTTCTCCATTTTTACCTTGAACCCTTAATTTTTTTATTTTTTTCCTTTCTTCTCCTTGTTTATATGATTTTAGAATTAGGGATTTTCATTTTCTATTGACATCCAACCCACGAGATTACTTACATAGTCGGATCCCAATCCATTCGGCCAGTGCATGAATTTTTGAAAAAAATTATTTTTCTTTATCGGTGTGCCCTGCGTACACCACCACACTGGTGCTATGTATTATTATAGCGCACCACCCAAGTTTTGTGTCCTAAAAAATTGAAAACATTTTTTTAAATCTGTGCGCCAAATCTAAAATAGGGCACCGGTGCTCTCTTTAACCAGGAAAGCACCATACAGTGTATTACACCATTTTTGCGGTGCATTTATAATACCCCATGCACCGTTAGGCCTATTACATTATTTTTGCGGTGAGTTTATAATACTGAATGCACCATATGGTGTATTATACTATTTTGCGATGCGTTGTTAATATATCCATGCACCAGCGCTAGTGCGGATTTAATGAAAGGTGCACCGGTGTCTCGAGATTTATTTTCTACTTGAAAAGTTGAGAATTTATTTATAAATATATTAATGAATGATATGTTACAGGTTTCAGATTGATAAAGAAATTACTTACAAAATATCAAGTAACAAAAGTACTGTTAACACATCAAGAAAAACAAAAAAGGCAAGTTCTTTGTAAATTCTTTATAAAAAATATTATTTTTGAACTATATGTAACTTTAAATAATATGTATTTTTTACTGTGTATCATGCAGAGCCACAAATCACGAAGCTCGATATGATTATTTCTAATCTATGACCAGAAGAGCGTAAAATTTTAATGGAAAAATTGCAAAAAGATGAATGAGGTGAATGAAACAATACTATCGATCCAATATGAGTTTCTTTTTTTAGTTATCATTAATAATATACATAAAATTATTAGATAACATGTGTCAAACAGTTTACTAATTCACGTCTGTTTAATGTTCTACAGGGACCAACAACTCAGAAAAAGAATTTTGTTCTAAGAAAAAAAAATAGAACATGAAAATGAAAATGAATTGATCCTTGGCTCATCTGAAGTGGTGTTGGACGTTAACTAAAGGGGGGGGAATTTTTACAAAATTTTGGGGTATCTAGTGGAACGAATACAACAACGTGCTTCAAATTTAATATGTAATCATTGAATTTTTTTATCATTAGTACAATAAATAAACAATCTAGCATTAAATATTAATTTTCAAGAATTTTCTTGTAGAAAAGAAAATAAAATGGAACCCATTCAACACATAAAACAGGACGACAAGGAAGAAAATGGTTGATATCTAAGTTTGTGAGTAATTGTTACTTCCTTATAACAACTTAAGTAGACTTCATTTTTGTATTTTTTAATTTGTTTTACAAAAATCATCATTGAATGTCTTCAAACAGGTGCTAACATAAAAAGATTAACCATCAGATGAATTGATTGAAATTGGGTTAAATATGGGTCGTGAGTATATGTTGGCATATCAGAATTTAATTGTGGAATTTGTAATCATCTATCGATCTTTTTTTAATTAGCTCCTTCTATAATTAATAGAACAAAAACATATTTTATATTAAATATATGATTTGTTATGGGGTATAAAACTTGCAGGAAACAAAGTATGAAAATGCGCCAATAGATGAAATTTTGAAAGATGGCATGGTACATGGTTTTGAAAGAATGTGTATAGTTTATGATTCAATTTTTTCTATGGTACGTCATTTTTATTTTCAATTTACATTGATGTATATTATTTAATATTGTAATTTTCATTATTCTCACCAATGTATATACACTCATTTCAGTTTATTTTTATGTTTGTAGATGGAAAGTGAAGAAGAAGAAAATAATCAACGTCGTGAACACAACATTCCTGAAAATAATCCAAGTCATGGAAGTAGCTCTAGCAGTGACAGTAGTTCAAGCAAAGAATGATGATCACTATGTAATTTGGATATTAAAGCAAGGCGTTTTATTTTTTGAAATATGTTTGTGAAATCAAACATTTTGTTTAATTTAATGGACATAGTGTCCCAACTGAAAGACAAAGGGATATGAATAATTGTCCCATTTTGTATGATAAAAACTGTATTATGTATATATATATATATATATAATCATAAAATATTTTTTAATCTATTCTGTTGCGTTCTCCATTGTCGTTCTCAAATGCACTGACAAAAAATTAATTCATATGAATATTGTTATAAGATTATATATATATGTGTCAACTTTTGATGAATAATGAATTTAAAAAAACCACAATAATTATGATATCATATAACAAATCAATCCAAACATCACATTCAAATGCATTAATAAAAATGTAATTAATATGAATATTGTTATAAGATGTGTCGAATTTTGATGAATAATTAATTTAAAACAATCACAATAATTGGACTGTCAGAGGTGGATGTTTCTAAAAAAAAACCAAAATGAAAACCGGTGCATTTATGTGTCTATACGCACCAATGCATTTATGATTCTATGGGCACCGCACTAATACCGATTCCATTTATAAATATCGGTGCATTTCTGTGATACTACGCAACGGGGCGTTTATGTATCTATAAGCACCGATGCATTTGTAGATGCCATGTGCACTGCACGAATATCGATACCAATTATAAATCTTCGTTTCTTTCTGTGATACGGAGTACCGGTGCCTCATAAAGATACAGGCACCAGTGTGCTTATACGACCTATGGGCACTTCTCAAATCCCAAGACCAATTAGAATGGCCCTGTGCGTTGTATCACCAACACCAGGCCCGATGTTGTTGTTTTCCTTAACAGCCCAATGCATTCTCCTTTGACCGCCCTAGTGCGTTTTCTACCAATACGCACTGGTACGTTAAAACCTGATAAGATCACCAATGAGAAAACATCCATAATAACGTCCAGCGGCCCATTTTTTTTATTTGTTTTGAATTTCCATTAAAATCTCTGCCAAAACCTCCGTTACCAGAAACGGATATGGTAGCATATGTTTTTTTGACAATTTTGGCCAATTTTATAACACTAAAAACCTCCTTTATAACCTCCGCTAGAGGGTCTTTTCCTTGTAGTGATAATATAATCATAAAACGGAATTTAACAATGGTGCATACAAATTCTGGTAAAGACTATTTTCCACCCAACCTTGAACTTTCATCCACAGCTCCCCCCATGTAGAGACCAATTCCTCCAAAGTGTAGACAACCTCTTGTCTACCTAGGAATAGCTTATTTAAGATTTATTTCCCTCAGCATGTTTCCATGACTGCATGTAGTTAATTTAGGATGTTTTTTCCTTTAACCTAGGCTTTAATTTTTTTTTTTTCCACCAAAATCTCTTTAAAACTAGCTTTGTCCTCTTTCTAGTTTTGTTTCACCTCTTCTCAGTAACTTTCCACTTTACTGAGGTGTCTATTAGATTATTATCTCCCATCTAATATTTTTATTTTATTTTATTTTTTTCTCCAAGGATTTTTGGATATTTTCGGAAATTCTTTGGATTTTATTCAATCCTCATTGACATGAAATCCTGGTCTCTAATTTACTCTAGTCTTTGCTCAATAATTAAATTCCACATTTATTTAATTTAAAAATAATATGTCGACATATAGTTTTCCTTTAGGTCCACTTGAACATTAGGATTCTCAATTGTCTAACTAAAAGCACAAAAAAGGGGATATTACATCCTTCCTCTTTCTTGGTTTTTGTCGTCTTCTTATCCTTTCCCTTGCCTTTCTTTTTGAACTTGCCATTATGAGGTTTGAAAGGTGGTTTCTTGTACTGATCATCTCTATCATAGTTTCCCATATTGTCACGATGAATGGCCTTCACATTGGCCACATCAATAGTATTAAGCTCAAATAATAACAATTAATTTCTTCTGTAACTACATAAAGAACCAATATACGTAGTTACCATTTCGAGTGAATCTAGTGGAATTCCCTAATTCGATGCTTTTTTTCTAAAATATTCCATGAAGCTTTGCACATTTTGACCTTTTAATTGCATTAATTATTGCAATTTCATTAATTCCTTTTGTTTATAATGCATAGGGTAAAACTTATATTTCAATGCAGAAACAAAATTGGACCAAGAATAAAGAAGGTTACCCAAATTTTTGCTGCCCTGTAACTTTCTATCACACCAAACGAGAGTGGTTCCACTCAGATGAAGAGATTCCAACTGCATATTTGTCTCATCTTCCTCGATCTTCTAAATTCGACAGTAAACCTCTATCTGTCTAATCCAATTGTTAATTTTTTTTTGCATTACACTCTCCACTATACATGGGAAAATAAAACTTTACATCTAGTTTACAGAATGGTTTCTTAGATGGATTTATTTGATTTCTATGAGAATTATGAGAGACAAGGAAGAAATTTCACTAGTGGATCGATAGGGAGGAGTCTCTTCTCCTTCACCTCCATGGTTTATGGATGCATGATCATTTGGCATGTTCTTCTTTGGCTCCACTCTCTTCTACTACTCTACAAAAATCTGGTCAAATTTATCTACCATGTTCTAGAAAGCCTTGCAGTAGTTTCTCTCTTCTTCCAAATGGGCTTCCTCACCTACCATGTTATGTCTTCATGGTGCACACCCCGATTTTCGATCAATGGACTTAAGATTTCCTTCACCTCTTTGGAGCTTGTTCCTGGTTAGCCTATACTCATGAAATTTCATCAAAAAAGAAATTCTTTCGTACCAAACTTGATCGAAGATATTTTTCTTAGAGATGCATAAAGAATTACATATGACAAAACATGTTAAACAATAAAACCAAAAGCACGTAAAATGGAGAGAAAATAACATAACAAGCATGAGATCACAACAGAGAGAATTTATTACAGATTTAATCCAATGTGGAATACGTCTCTGGACCCTGATCAAAAGTGGGGAGGGCTTCTTTAATTAAGTGGCATTAAAGAGAAAAAGTACAAGATAAATTTACATAAATACCCTTTTACCTCCAAGCTAGAAGGTGGTTGAAAAATGGAGAGCCTAGTCGCTGAAACTGAATTGACCACTGAATCCTAGCACGAAAATCTATAAAAATGACTATCAATTTGTCAAATTCTGAAATATTCCCCTTCTCCACCAAAGGGAATATTTCTGATATCCCTCAATATTAATTGAGCAAGGTTTTGACCTCAGCCTAGATCGTGGTTCTTACCCTAAGCATAGATACTCTCTACTCCACTGGTACATGATCTGATCCGTGCAAATGAAAGTAGGACTTCGAATATATGGAATCAAAATAGCCACCAAATAACGAGTCATGGCCTTTTAGTGGCAGAGCTGACTAGGTCGATGGAGGTCGGGGTTTGAATCCCCCACCTCCCCAACTCGGCAAATTGTTTGCTGTAAAATCGAAAACACTTTTCTAATATTATCTTTGGGTGTCAACGCATTTTTATATATATTGACATGTGGTTGGTTCCACTGGTAAATACATATATGGTATGATTCATTGTTTATTATATAGTGTATAATCCACCGAGGGTTGGTGAGTCTGTTGGGGGTAGCCCGACCCCCAACCAATTTTTTTAATTTTGACTATGATAATGTTTCTGTTCATGTGGGGGTAGCGAGGGTGACAAGCCATCATCCCTTTAATTATTTTTTTAATTTTTTTTTAAAATAACCAACATTTTTTTACTTTTCAGATTTTAAGGGATATTAGGAAAATTATCCATCCAAAAAATTCACCCACTCTCAGGAGTGAGGTTTCATGCCTCGGTGTTGGTCAAATTGTATCACCCTTCAACCTCGCTCACTGCCCACTTTGATCACAACTTTTAATAGCTCTAACTTCTTCATACGAACTCATATTGGAGTGTCGTTCACACCATTATAATTAGGGCGACGAGAAATTTGATCCAGTCCTCGTCTTGCTGACACCTGACCGCATTGATTTCGAGCTATTTCTAATGCCAATATTACTTTCAGATCCTCCTAGATAATCTTATTTTTCAGCGGCTAGTAATTTCCTTGTGGGGCTTATTTGGGTCTCTCTTGAATGTGGTTGATGACTACTTTCACGAAGTCTACTTCTAATATTGAAGAAAAAAGGGAATTCTAAGCATTTAGTATGAAATTTGAAATCAAAATAATTCTCATGTTCTTCTTTGAAGCTCACGACGAAAATTTAGGAAGTACTCCTGAGATTTTTATGTCGATAGGAATTTCCTTCTTGAAAATGGCTAGGCCAACCATTGTCTACCCTTTTTCTCTTGTGTTGACATCTGTCTTATTGTCTAAAAATGACATCTTCCCTTTTTCAAGATCCCATCACCTCACATGTCATATGATCAACTGAATCAATCAACTATTTACTCTCAACTGAATTACTATTTCCTTTGAGTTGAATTATCAAACAACATATTTTAATGCGAGGATTCCATCTTTACCTTAAGCTACTACCAGAAATTCATGATACCTCCTCAACCATTGTTGGAAATTGTGAGTAAGAATTATGAATAAACTTGTTTTCCCCTATTTGTTGTCTAAGGGTTTTGGTTGTGTTGTTTTTTCCCTTAACAATTATTCTTTAATTTATTGCAAGTTAAGTTTTGACAAAGGAATTTTCATTTTCTAAAGAATTTTTGACCACGAATTCACAAGATATTGTATTATAGTTTTGCATTGGGAGCTCCCTAATGTCGGTACATCCTTGGCCTTATTTATCTTGTTCATTAAATTGAAATTTTTATTCATGTTGGCTTGAGGGGTCCTGGCCAAGGTTCGGTGTGCAAGGTTTTCCAACAAACCCCTATACAACTGGCCCTTTATAAAGTGACTTGCTTACACAGGTCACAGTCTCACCCAAAGTAGTATGGGTGGGTGCTGGAACCAATTTTCCGCACCCTAAGAAAGGAAGGGTAAGGCAAGCAGGGCTACGCTCTGTTCAGATTATCTTTGTGCAGGGTAAAGTATATGTCCAATTTCATCCACGTGCACTAGATCTATAATTAGAAGCTTTTCATACCATTAACACAACATTACATACCCGAACAGAACAGATCTATATTTAATTTAATACACAGACTTTTGCAGCATAATATAACCAAAGTAGAATAGATCCAATCATTCAATATATAGACCTTCACAGCGCAAAGGCAGAGAAATTCATAACACAGTAATTATTAGCAATTCATTCAATAGTACTCACAGATTCAGATCCAATAATATTTCATATTCATTCATTCATTATCCTTACAATTCCCTTCCCAGCATGCGCACACAGCAACAGGGTCCGCAAATAGCTGGACTAGGATCTCCGCGCACACAGCGAGTGGGAGTCCATTCCCCAAAAACCCCAACAAATCGTTACAAAATAGATCGCATCAATAGCTTAGCCAATTATTACCTCTTACAATCCGAAATGCCTCTCTATTTATAACAATCTAGCTTTAACATTCCTATGGTCCGCAACCCATGGTTTTCGGACCCCTAGTTTACCCTTTAACCCTATTAAAATGCTTTTCAGGGCTTTGACCCACCCCAAAACTCCTGCGATATACTAAATATAACAAAAATAACCAAAATGGGTCGGTTTCGTAGCTTGTTAGGAGACCCCATTCCAACAGTCCCCCAACACAATCTTGTGACTCGTCCTGTGTCACTTTGGTGGCATGCCTTCAATTTGCATGCATAAGGTAGCCAAGGAGTGAAGGAGGGGTGGAAGAACTTCCTTGCTTCGGGCTGCTGCGTTTTACGCAATGTTGAGCATTGTCAAAGAAGTAGGCCCCTCGAGATCCATACAAACACATTCCAACAACCAGTGGAGATGTGAAATGGTGGACTACGCATCATGTGCAAGATAGAGTGCAGCATTAGTCCATGGTTTCAACTTTTTGTACACAACCTTCTTGGAGTGACAAAGGTCCTCAATTTGGTGCATGGTGGCCAGGCGTTGCGCATGGCTAGGGGGAGGTGTGGAGGCCCGAAGTCGATCGAGAGCATCTTCTACCTATTTCAACTCTCTTTGGACATGCTGAAGCATGGGGTGGTGCAGTGCTTTCATCCAGAGCTACATAGCCTCTTCAAAAAATTGGGCTCCCTATGCCAGTTGTTCCTGAATAGTGTGTGTGGCGCTAGTGACCATGGCAATTCACTGGGCGCGTTCTTTTGGGGTAAGGTCATACTGCTTTTGTCTTTCTTGGCCACAGCGGTGTACCTCTTGCAGTACGCTGGTTGACAGGCTTCGTAGTTCTATAGTAGAGAGTTGTGCTAAGTCGACTTGTATTTCCCTAGAACTTGATTCAAAAGTGACAATGTGGGGTAGTAAACATATGTTGCTTCTAGTCGGCGGGGCCTGGAAATGGCAGAGATGTCATAGCAAGTTTTAGTACCTCCGAGTTCCTGCCAAAATCGATTCGCAGCTAATCCTTCCAGGCAGCCTTTGTGCACTCCTATCGTTGTACTCAGCTTCTTCCAACCCTCTTATCTATTCCTCCTGTGTGTTGAATTCCATACCGAAGAGACGGGCGACATGAATCATAGAAATAAGTAGAAAGAAACATAAGGTAGGTAGCCAATACCGCTTGACAGTTGAATAAATAGCCCGAGCTATCCTCTTCCAGCCATTTGCGCACCAATCGAAGTTACTTAATGGCAATGTAGGTCATAAGTGGCACATACCCTTGATCATAAATGGTGATATTGATAAGCTACCACCCTTTGCCTGCTTTTGTAAGTTTCTTTTTGCATTAACTCTGGATGAGCTGATATTCTTCTTTTGTATCCAAGGTCACGTCGTCGTGATGTCAGGGTGTGGTTGATGTGTGGGAGGACCTTTCGTACTTCGAAAGATGGTTGACACACGGTGAGACTTTAAGTTGATCGACAGTATTTTCGAGGCAGTTATTTTGATCATGGAAGGATCAATTTTGTGTAGGACAGCTGCGTTAGACGTCCATAGGTGATTTAATTCTTAAGTTATCTGTAAATTCTCCCGGATAATCATGATTGGAGATAGGTCTGTAATCTGGTTGGGCAAGGGCCGAGCGCTTCCTTGACGGAGCAAGTCACCATGTGGGTTGCCCAATTTTGGGGCCCATCTAGCTAAGGGGGTCTCTATATGCATGATTACCCTACTCCAGTAGTTCGTCCGAGCAGGGAAGACAAGTTCCTGCGTAGGTGCTTCGTACCGAATTAGTGGTAGTGCCTTGGACCTATATTCTGTGGACCCCTTAGGCTTTGCAGGCTTCGGAGTGTCACCTATGGCCTCTTGGCAAGGCAAGGTTCGTTCCATGGTAGAGATGTAATGGAAGCTTTTAATACTCTGAAGGCTGCGAAGTGCTGAAACCTCATGCAGCTGGTTCTACCAGTTCTCCATCTCTTCATCAGAGTCAGAAAATAATTCACTATCCTTTTCCCAACGGAGCACTCCTTCATCCGTGGGGTTAATCTGATCTTCATCTTGCGCAGTGATCTTATAGATATGATCTAATTCTTCCTTCATGTGGATAGGCTCAATATACCGGGCACCTTCTGCAGGATCCAGGGGTACTATGACAAGCGTACTTCCACTCTCAAACACCATGCTTTGTTTCTTTAGGTTAATAATGCCCGCATGTCCATTTCCTAATCTAATTCAAGGAGTGCAGGGTAGGGGTCTGCATCTTCAACTATCTCAATCACTTCAAAGTCAGCTATGACCCTTGCCCCTGCAATGTCAACCATAACTTTTGGTAACCTTCCTAAGGGAATGATTTTGTACTGATTTTCCATGCACAGCTGGATAGTGGACCATTCCAATTTGGGCTTCCCCACCCGTTGCCATGTATGGTTAGGCAAAACGTTGGCATTGGATCCAAGATCTAAGATAACCTGATCCATTTCATTGTCCCCAATTTGTGCAGTCAACCGCTTTTCCCTCCCTGTGGATTTCTTAGAGCTATAAAGTTTGTGCAAATCCTTCGTCTTAGGGATCAAGGTGGGCCGAGCTGTGCAGGTGTTCATTAAAGCCAGGAGGTTTTTACATCCTGCAGGTTCCTGAGTAATTTCAGAAATGCCTTCAAAAAGGTCTCAATTTCTTCCTCGCTTTGAGACTGTGCAGGGGCTACTAGTAGCACCTGTTTTTCACAAGGTACCTATTTTCTTCCCTTGGTGTCCATCCCACTACGTGTTATGACCTTTACACTTGGATCTACTTCTCTTAGCTCAGTTTTAACCCTCTGTATGTTCTGCGTAGGGGTCGGCTACTTTTCCTGCATTCTGGCTATCAATATCGGGCAATCTTCTACCTCATGTTCTAGCTATTTGCAGTATTTACATGACGGTCAGGTGGGATTAGGGCATTCTCCGGAAAAGTGCCCTATTTCTCCACAATTATAATAGATCAACTGACCTCATCCTTGGCCTGCGCTTCCTCCCCAGCCTCCTATGCCTTAGGCTGGTGATCCTCTAAAGTGCGCAGTCGGTCTAGGCGACGCAAGGTCTGATTGCACCCGATATAAGTTCCCTCGATCTATCATCAAGTCATATGTTCGGCAATTCTGCTCGTCATGCCCTATGGACCGATAGAATCGACACCATTTTTGTTTTAGCTCTAGGACACACGCACTCAGCCGAGGGCAATGGTTTATATCGTGGAGGCCTGCTACCTGACAATCATCACAGCATAGCATATATCCACTTGATCCTGGTCATAATATGGCAAGTTCCCTACTTACCCCTGCGTGCAGCGAGCTAGGTCCTCCAGCTTAGATATAGTCAGTCAGTAGAGGGCACTGATCCTTTGTGTGACCATACACTCGGCAACGTATACACTAGAGATCTGCGCAGATGTCTTTTCCTCACTCTTTTCATAGGTTCTATATCTCCAGGTGCATAGCTCCAAGTTGTTCTTGGATCTGCTGAACTCCTGCGGAGGTATCCTCCCAAGGAGAAGCTTCTAACTTCATAGCAGTTTCTATAGCTTTCTCCTGCGATTCGAAGGTCTGATGATTCATTAGTGTGCATAGGTGAGGTAAAAACTTGGCGATGAACCATTCCGTATGTTTTCTATCATCATATTTGAACCCTCCTTCCCTAATTTCCCTTTTCAGCCATTGATCTGCCTCCCATACTAATTCATACACACCCTGTTTGAAGACTTTTACATCTGCCACTAACTGGGAGTAGGACTTTGGTTTTCGGAATTGTTACTTCAAAGCATTCTTAATATCCTGAATGGAAGCAGTTCCATTCTGGGTGAAATATCGCATATATCAGTCAAGATCTCTGTCTTCGAATGCTAAAGACAGCTGGGCCCTTTTTATCGTATCGCTTGCCATGTTCTGTGCAGTCCAGACAAAGTCTACAATGAACCAGAATCTATCCATGTCTTCATCTCCTACCCCCTTGAAGCTAGGTAGTTTTAGATGTGTAGCCATATCACTATCCATTGATGATTTTATAGGCGATTTCTTACCCCTGTGTGTCCTACACGGTGATGTGGCCGGTTCCTTAACTAGGCTATAGGCAACCCTTCCTCCATCAAGGTTGGTTCAATAATACTTACCACTACGTGTCACACTCATGTCTGGATCCGAGGTCATTCACTCTATATGGCTACACAGAATTCTCTTTTCGCACAACAACTTCTTGATCAGTAATGGTAACGTCCTCAGAAACTTACCCTGAAATCCTTTGAAGAATCATTGCTCGGCCTCAGAGTATGATACAAATTGATCAATGAAAAACTCTGTCACAAAGCGTCCTATCAAACTATCCACCCAGTGATTGTAATGTCCCAAATTAGAAAATGCTCATCAATCCGGCAAATAAAAATCCTTTTTCAAGAAAACATTCATAATCAACAACTGGATCTATTCAAGAGATTGAATGCAATGGAATTTACTAGCTATGTCACCTCTGAAGAGAGGGTGAGATCCAAAGCCTAGCTGGCCCACTAGCAGACTCTGTCTATAGAACTATGTTGAAGGCTAATATCTCCCTTTCAGGACTATTGACAAGAAGCTCAAGGAAAACGTTGTATAAGAAAAATTTTGCAACAAAAACACATATTAATGCTTGTTTCCTCTTATATGGTCTGTATATGGCTTATGTACATAATTTCAGCTGAAACAAATGAACTTAGAGATCTTAAACAAATCTCCCACAAACTAGACTAGCTGAAAACTGCTGAAAGAGGAAGGTTGCAGCAAAATGGAAATCCTACTTCAGAATTTGCATAACTTCTTCAGAAACTCAAGATGAATCAGAAAATAATTATATCAGAGGTTATATCAGATGCACAGCTCGTCATTTTACAAAATCTATAGCAAACATTCCTTCTGAAAGACACCCAAGGCGGGAAAAGCACCAATAGTGGCCCAGAAACACTGTTTTACTAAGTATTGAGCTAAAACAGTATAAAGTAATAGTTTTTTCCTTTATATTAGTCAATATCATAGCTTCATGCAATATTATTTCAGAATAAAATACCAACAAAACAGTTAAACAGGCCTCCCATGCTCAAATAGTTGAAAATGGACAAAAACCCCAAAACATGCAAATGTCGGAGCTGCTGCAAAATACAATGCGAAGTATATTGAAGTAAATACTCAAAAAATGGAGAAAAAAATCTTATATTCATATTATATTACTCAATCAGGCAAAGAAACAAAGATCTAATATCCTTTACAATGAAACTATGATCACCCAGCAAGGGTTTTCCCACATGCAATGAAAATGCAAGGAAGTAGCTGCAGATATAAACTGAAAAATGCATTATGACTATATCTATGCATAAAATGGCTGAATATACATGAAAAATTTCTGCAATTCTATCAATCAGCTCCCAAAAGAAGAAATGAGCTTCCCTTTGGGAAACTAGCTCCAAACCATGGGGTTTTAACCCCTTCCACTACACCTCTATACAAATAATGTAGTATCCTCAAGGGAATGTGCATATATGAATCAAAAAGTGCTTGGCCTAACACCTAAAAGTGGAAATTTCATATCATATCCTTTCCTTAGATCTCTTGCTACAAGATCTCCAAGAAAAAGCTGGGCATTCCCGCATGAGAAAACCCTTGCACTAAGAAGTTCAAAAACTTAGCTAAATAGATAAGTGTGTAGAATTCTAAGCAAACCTCATGAAATTTTAATCTCCAATCTAATCCCAAATGATTTCCCTTCCTTCATTATATAGAAAATGTGCTTCTCCTCCAAGGGCCTCACTCCACTAGGGTTTGCTTCCTTTCCAAGCTTCCCTCCTATAGAATTACAGTGTCTCATTAAGTGGGAATCTCCTAGATGCTACGTGGTTGGATTCTAGGCTAGTACATCTTCTTGTAACCTTCCTTAATTGAGCCTCCATGCCTTTTCCCTTTTCATACTCAAGGAATCTTCAAATGGTCTTGCCCTTTATTCACATTGAGCTGTATTATTTATGAATCCATTCTTTTAAAGAAAATTTGAGTTGACTTGGTCAAATTAACTTGTTCACACATGTAGATGCTTGATTTTTTTATTTCATGGCCCCTTTTCACATTGTGAGGGTTTTTTATTCATGCTTTAGTAGTTTTATTGAGCCTCCTTGCTCAATTATTCATGCACTTGAATTTATTGGAAAAATTTAATGTCCCACTTAGCTATGAGCTAAGTTGGGGACATTACAGTCTCCCCCTCCCAAATTTTTCTTGTCCTCAAGAAACTGCAAGGGTGCCACAAAAATTTCCCTCCCTCTTGTGGCCTTCTTATCCATAGTCTCCTTCCTTTCTTCATATTTCCTGCAAAAATGTTGGCGTGTGGTGAATAAGCCCAATGGTTCTTGTCATGGAAGAATGGAAGGCTGATATGGGAACTTCCTTGATGATCCAAGGCCTCCTCAAGATAGGAGTGTTGAAAATCATGAAGCACTTCATCATTAATGAAAGACTCTCCTCCCCATGCTATCATCCAAGAAAAATTTGTTGCCTCCCAAGATGGCAACTCATAATAAATCTTCTCCACCTTGAGCTCTTGAAAATAAGGTGGGTTGAATGGCTGAACATGATAGGAAAAATAGCCTATCCCATGCTGTATCCCTCTTCACTCATGGAAATATTAGAGCACATACTGATTTTGGGCTGAAATAAGGGTGCCCTCTATTGGAAAAACTAAGGCTGGATCTCCAAATATCCTTCCTCCAAAGTCATGGATCCTGCTGGCCCATATCATTCCATTCAAAGTGAATGGAACATCACCACCGTATGTTATCCAAATCTGAAAGTTTCTAAAGTTTATGTGCAAGTGAATATGATACATATGGCCTCCATGGTGGGTATAACACAGTTTTCCCAACTGCTGATTCAAAACATCAAGTGGCAAGTTGCCTCCCAAAGAATTTCCAGCTATGCATGTCAACTCATCTACTAGAAAGTAGTGAGCAGAAATATATATCAGCTGCATACAATCAAAACAGAAAAGCACTTACTCCAAGTCATGTAGAGATGGGTGATCATCATTACAAAATGTGGCCGTAAAGTGACCATAACACCCATTAATAATCTTGCTCTCTTGCAGAGCAATGCATTGCTTACAATTGGTTAGAAGATACAAACTATTAATAGAATGATCAATAAGCACATAGATGTATTTCTTACCATGCCTCATGTGTGAGCTAAAGATGTGATCCATGAGTGAGCCCTCCCATAAAAATATCTTCATAAATTTATGCAACTCGAAAGGATTCACACTTCTTTGGAAATACTCCATCATTAGAAACTTGCTCTTAGAGGACATCGTTGTAGGCTTAAGTAGCAATGATCTTGGCACTCCATGACTCTTCCTCTTGACATGCCACATGCCAAAACCATTCACCCTTGTGCTGCAATGTGAGAGGATCTCCCTCCCTTCCATCATTGCTGAAAGGTAGTCTTCTTTCACTCTGGATGTGCCATGCATTCCTCTTGGAATGTTGTGTTGAGCATGGAGAGTTTTCAGCCCATACTCTCCCAAAAGTAGCCATAGCAACAAGGGCTCTTGTTGCTTCCTTACATTATTAATGTGTGGATCATGGAGTAATGATGTAAGTATGGACATGTGGGGTGCTCCATCAACATAGTGCAAACTAGCTCTCCCATTCCACACCATGTGGGAGTTGTTTCTCCTCCCAAACCAAGATACATACTTGAAATATATCTCAACCAAAAATACATGTGAATGCATGAGACATACCTCAAACATGGGTAAGTATTTGGACATAAGATTCATCATATAGTGTCCAAAATCTCCTTGTGATAGCCATAACAACCATGCGTTCCCATTATGTAACCTTCTCTTGGAGTATGAGGCATGAGTTATGAGAATCAGAAATTTTGGGGAGTACCCACACTCACCCAACAAAAACCAGCGCAGGTCTCCTCCTCCCTACTTCATATCAGGATATGGTAAGTGGTTTTCATGCCACTTACTTTCTGCTCTTATCACTCCACCATAGCTGAAGATGAAATGGATATTTGGGGCTTTAGGGAAGCACCCATCATAGTGTATCACCTCCCCCAAATCAACAAGGAGGTGGCCATATTTGAGGACAATCTTGGCCCATAGTTTCCATGAAGCTTATAAGGTAGAACACTCCCCTTTGGAGTTATGGCCTGCACATATAAGGTAAGAGAGCACATGAAATCATAAAATAAAATGTTACTTTCATAAATATGCTTCTTACCCATAACCTTCATCACTGTGATGGTGTCTCCTTTGACCTATGGTGTCTTCAGTGTATCATGTTGAGGGAACAATTTGTTTTTCTTCACATCAGGGGATTGCCCCAATGAACCTTCTTCAAATAAGGAGTCATCAAGACATAAATCATCATAGAGAGATGGATGAACTGATGTGCATAGATCTTCCTTCCTTCCTTCAACATCATTCTTCATAAATAAATAGGGGTATATATTTATTACCCTATGAAACTTTTTAATATTCCAGATCTCACCATTGGACAATGATGGCACGTACTGCACACGAATTGTGCCACAATCTCTATATGTGAGATTCCCTGAAAATCCTTGCAAAGTTGCAAGAGCTTCTCTCCTTGGTGCAACTACCCTCACCACTTCTTATTCTTGAGATGTTATAGGTGCCTCTGTTATGACTGTGCTGTCACCCCCAGCTCCTTCTATGAATGTAGGAAATGTCCCATCCTCAATAGGAAACCCTAGATCCTGGTCTTCCCTTGAAGGAGGAATTCCCATGTCTTCTTCTTATTCTTCTTGAAACCTCATAAAGGTTTCACTGCATTTCTCTTCTCCTTGGAACCCTCTTTGAGTTTCACTCCGTCTTTCTGCTTCCAACTGTTCAACCCCCTTTGAGAGGTTCTTCTTGGATCTGAATATTGATGAGAGTAATCTCATCCTCTCCATACTTTCTACTTTCTGCTTATTGTTTCTCCTTAGAACTTCTCTGATAGCTTGATCTCATAATCTGGGCTAGAGATCATGCTCTGATACCACTGTAATGTCCCAAATCAAGAAATTCTCATGAATCCGGCAAATAAAAATCGTTTTTCAAGAAAACATTAATAATCAACAAATAGATCTATTCCAAAGATTGAATACAGGGGAATTCACTGGATATGTCACCTTTGAAGAGAGCGTGAGATCCAGAAGCTAGCTAGCCCACTAGAAGACTCTGTCTATAGAACTATGTTGCAGGCTAATATCTCCCTTTCAGGACTATTGACAAGAAACTCAAGGAAAACGTTGTATAAGGAAAAATATTCAACAAAAATGTAGATTAATGTTTGTTTCCTCTTATATGGGTCTTATATGACTTATGTACAGAATTTCATCTGAAAAAAATGAACTTAGAGATCTTAAACAGATCTCCCACAAACTAGACTAGCTGAAAACTGCTGAAAGAGGAAGGTTGCAGCAAAATGGAAATCCTACTTCAGAATTTGCATAACTTCTTCAGAAAATCAAGAGGAATTATAAATTAATTATATCATAGGTTATATCAGATGCATATCTTTTCATTTTAAAAAATCTATAGCCAACATTCCTTCTGAAAGACACCCAAGTGGGGAAAAGCACCAATAGTGACCCAGAAACGCTATTTAACTGAGTATTGAGCTACAATAGTATAAAATAACAGTTTTTCCATTTTTATTAGTCAATATCAAAGCTTCATGCAAGATTATTTCAGAAACAAATACCAACAAAAAAGTTAAACAGGCCTCCCATGCTCAAATAGCTGAAAATGGACAAAAACCCCAAAACATGCAAATGTTGGAGTTGTTGCAAAAGAAAATGCATATTATATTGAATTAAATACTCAGAAAATGGAGAAATAAATCTTATATTCATATTATATTACTCAATTAGGCAAATAAACAGAAATATGATCTCCTTCACAATGAAACTATGATCACCCAGCAAGGGTTTTCCCACATGCAATGAAAATACAAGGAAGTAGATGTAGATATAAAATGAAAAAGGTACTATTACTATATATATCTATAAAATTTCTGAATATATATGAAAAATGGCTGCAATTCTATCAATCATCTCCCGGAAGAAGAAATGAGCTTCCCTTTGGGAAACTAGCTCCAAACCATGGGGTTTTAACTCCTTCCACTGCACCTCTATACAAATAATGCAGTATCCTCAAGGGAATGTGTAGATATGAATCAAAAGTGCTTGGAATAACACCTGAAAGTGGAAATTTCGGATCATATCCTTCCCTTAGATCTCTTGCTACAAGATCTCCAAGAAAAAGATGGGCATTCCCGCATGAGAAAACCCTTGCACCAAGAAGTGCATAAAATTAGCTAAAAAACTAAGTGTATAGAAGTCTAAGTAGACCTAATGAAATTATAATCTCCAATATAATCCCAAATGGTTTCCCTTACTTCATTATATAGAAAATGTGCTTCTCCTCCAAGGGCCCCACTCCACTAGGGTTTGCTTCCTTGCCAAGCTTCCCTCCTTTAGAATTACACTATCTCATTAAGTGGGAATATTCTAGATTTTACGTGGTTGGATTCTAGGCTAGTACATATTCTTGGAACCTTCCTTAATTGAGCCTCCATGCCTTGTCCCTTTTCATACTCAAGGAATCTTCAAATGGTCTTGCCCTTTATTCACATTGAGCTATATTATTTATGAATCCATTATTTTAAAGACAAGTTGAGCTGAATTGGTCAACTTAACCTTGTTCACACATGTGGATTCTCTAGCTCGTTATTTCATGGCCCATTTTCACATTGTGAGCGTTTTTTATTCATGCTTGAGTAGTTTTATTGAGCCTCCTTACTCAATTATTCATGCACTTGAGTTTATTGGCAAAATTTAATGTCCCAATTAGCTATGAGCTAAGTTGGGGACATTACAGTGATCCACCATGTGTGTAATAGTGTTATCAGTTCTCTCGAGTTGTTTAAGTAGATCAGGAGCCCCTGAGTGACTAGCTCGTCCTTCCAGCACTTCTGGAATTCTACCAACTTGGTCAGCCACTCCTGAAGCTCAATTGTGAAGGTTAGAAAGAATATTTCATAGCTTTCAGTAAGAACGTACCTATTCTTCCACCTTTCTGCCATAAATTTTTTTCTTTGGTTTTCTCTTACTGCAAACTCCTGGATCTACCTTTCAAACCAGTCCTTGATCTCTTTTCTTTCAGGCTTCCAATATTCTCTTGCCATTACCCAATCCCTTTCTCAGATCTCTTCAGGTCCTGATCACGAAACCATTTTTTGGCTTGAGGAGTCCTGACCCAGGTTCGGTGTGCAAGGTTTTCCAACAAACCCCAATACTACTGGCCCTTTTGACAGTGACCTGCTTGCGGAGGTCACAGTCTCACCCGAAGTAGTATGGGTGGGTGCTGGAACCAGGTTTCTGCACCTTGAGAAAGGAAGGGTAAGGTAAGCAGGGCTGCTATCTGTTCAGATTATCTCTGTGCAGGGTCAAGTATATGTCCAATTGCATCCATGTGCACTAGATCTAAAATTAGAAGCTTTTCATACCCTTAACACAACATTACATACCCGAACATAACATGACTAGATTTACTTTAATACATAGACTTTCGCAGCATAATATAACCAAAGAATAATAGATCCAATCATTCAATTTACAGACCTTCACAGTGCAAGGACATAAAAATTCATAGCACAGTAATTATCAACAATTCATTCAATAGTACTCACAAATTCAGATCCAATAATCTTGCATATTCATTCATTCATTACCCTTACAATTCCCTTCCCAACCTACGCCCACAGCACCAAGGTCCACACACAGCTGGACGAGGATCTTCGCACACATAGCCAATAGGAGTTTCTTCCCCAAAAACCCCAACAAATCGTTACACAAAAGATCACATCAATAGCTTAGCCAATTCTTACCTCTTACAATCTAAAATGCCTCTCTATTTATAACAATCTAGCTTTAACATTCCTATGGTCCGCAACCCATGGTTTTCAGATGCCTAGTTTACCCTTTAACCCTATTACAATGCTTTTCGGGGCTTTGACCCACCCAAAAACCCTTGCGCTATACTAAATATAACAAAAATAACCAAAATGGGCTAGTTTCGTAGCTTGTTAGGAGACCTCGTTCCAACAATTCACCTCTCTCGTGTTAATAGATGCACGAACTATTATTAAATGATGCAGTGGTAGTACATTTTAAGAGATCGAACTTCATAGCTTTATTCTCCTTCTCTGCCTTCTATTCCACTGCTAATGTGTTCACAAGGCTTATTCAGGTATCTCTTGAATGTCATCAATGGATATTTTACACTAATTGAGTCTGCTTCTAATTGAGCTGAAGTTTGGAGACTAATTCCCAATATTGTGTCTTGAAGAAACAAAAGTGAAGTCTAGGAATTTAATATGAAATTTGAAATCCAAAGATTTTTCATGTTCTTCTTTGATGCTCATGACTAACATTTAGGAAGTACAATTGATATTTTTTAAACTTATTTTTTTGCCTGCAAATTCTTCAAAATAAAATTTGATAAGTTTCAGAGCATTTTTTGAATCAAGAATTTGTTGCGAGATTTGTGTTGGGCCACTAGTAATGTCTTGGCAGGGCTTATTCAGGTCTCTCTTGAATGTGGTAAATGGACACTTTAGAGGCCCCATTGAAGAATAATTTTCCTTAAACCTATATTATCTGATAACCATCATCAAGTCTCCATCTCATCTTGGTTGTTTGTAGATCTAAGAAACTATGAAAAAAATGCTATGATACTTGCCTAATGAACCCTAAATATTCCTCTAGCCCCAACGGTATACAAGCATTGAAAAGGATATGGAAATATTCATGTATACTCATTTGAACAAAGCGTTTAAAAATCTAGACAAATATCCCGACAACAAAAGAAGTTCTAGCTTCCTAGAAAGTACTTACAGGGTCATCTGAAGAAGATAAGGGGAGATCCAAAGAGTGAGACTGAATGAATGAATGTGAAACATAGTTTCACCCTTTTAACTTGTGTATGTCTTTAGGATATATTGGAGGAAATTTCCAGTGTTCTATAGAGTCTGATTCTTTTACAGATATAATACTTCCACTATAACTTGTTGAGTCAAGAGATGAAGCTCGTTGTTCAGGAATAGATGTCATTGGTATATGATTTGAAGTTATTTATTGGAAGTTTATTGTTTCCAAATATGGATCCTTACTAAAAATAAATAACATAATTTTTTAAAAGTACAAAGGATAAAATAATAGATTAGGCAATGACTTATGCTCACTACACATCTATCCACGGCTCAAAATACCAACAACATGCCTTTTAGACATGGAAAATTTTAGGGGCTAATATTCACAGGTAGGCTAATTTTCCATGATTTTTCCAAAAAAAAGATTCGCCCAAATTTTACAATATAAAATTATTTTACGTTAAAAATTGCCAAAATTATATATAGAACATATATAAAATCATTATAAATTTCAATAATTTTACAAATACATCAATAACCATTTTATAGTTTGCATATAAAGTACGAGTGAGATTCGCCCATTTTTTAAACTTCAAAATAATTTTCCATCCTTAAAATTTTCCCTACTTTTAGACCTCTATCTTATGCCTTTCATACCAATAAATGAACTCACAATAATGGATAGTCGAGATGACAATAAATTCAAAGAACAACACAGAGATATTTTTTATACACATAGATTTTCTCTATAGGAAACAATTCTTACATATTACATAAGTATTAACTGAACTTTCCATGGTGTGGCTTTGATACCCACTTTTCACACTAGTACTACGAGTTCAGCTACACGTTTTTTCGACACGAATCTTCACTACATACAAACTCAATTACCAACCATGCTTGTTTCAGATGACCAAGTTTGCATATCAACGCAAGGTGAGAGAATACACAAAATTTCTTAAGAGCTAAGATGATGGGTGATGTGTTGAAGGCTTTGTCATAAAATGGCTACTTTAAAGGATAATTTTTCCTTTAGAATCCAACAATGAAAACTAGCTACCTTAGTCCATTTGAAGAGCTTTCAGCCCTTGGGAGAGCCTCCAATCGAACTTTTATTTCATAGCTACCTTCTCTACCTTCCACTCCTTGCATAGTTGGGTAGCAACTTTTCTCTAAGAGATAACTACCCATTTAAGTTAATTATTTTTCTTTTATAAAAGAAAATGTTCCAACATTCTATGAATAGAAATTTTATTGCATAGCTACATTCTCTTCCTTCCAATCCTTGCATATAGTTGGGTAAAAAAATTTCTCTGAGAGATAATTTCCCATTTAATTTATTTTTTTGTCCTTTTTCAAAGAAAATATTTCAATATCTTATCAATCTCTGTAGGGGTGGCTGGATGTGCCAAAGGATTGCACTTTTAAATAATGGGATTGATGGTAGTTTCAAGTATATATGATCGAATATTAGATTAGGGAATGGGTTATGTTGACTACATGGCTATCCTCAGCTCAAAATACAAACAACATGCCTTTGATAACTCTATCTTATGATTTTCATACCAATAAATGAAATTGAAAGAATGGATAAATGAGATGAAAATAAATTTTGAGAACAACACATAGATACTTTGTATAAATAGATTTTTATTTATAGGAATAAGTTCTTACAAATTACATAATTCTTGGTTGAACTTTCCAGAGTGTGGATATGATACCCACTTTCCACACTAGAACTCAACTCCAAGTTTAGCTACAAGCTTTTTGGACTCCAATATTTAGTACATACAAACTCAATTACCAGTCAAGCTTGTTTCTAATCACCAAGTGTGCATATGAGCGCAAGGTGAGAGAATACAAAAACTTTGCTAATATCTAAGATGATGGTTGATGTGTTGAAGGATTTTTTCTCAAATGTCTACTTTAGAGGATAAATTTTGCTTTAGAAGCCAAAAATGAAAATTAGTTACCTCTATCCACTTGAAGAACCTCAAGTTCTTGGAAGAGCTGCTAATACAAATTTTCTTTCATAACTACGTTCTTTGTCTTCCACTCCTCCCATGGTTTTGTAGAAACTTTTCCCTAAGTCTAGATAAGTGCCCATTTAATTTATTATTTTGTCCTTTTTCAAATAAAATATTTCAATATGTTATCAATCTCTGTAGGGGTGGCTGGATGTGCCAAAAGGATTGAGATTTGATATAATGGGATTGCTAGTAGTTCAAGATGAATAACGGAAGTTATGTTGTTTACGGTTATAAACCTGCTAGTCCAAGAAATGAGTTTGCTTCTAGTTGAGCTGATGATTGGTCTTCTAGGTCTCATTACCAAGATCTTTTACATTGAGGTCCTTCCTCCATAATACCTTCAATTTTGAACTATAATTGGGATCCTAGAGCTAGTTTTCATACATTTTCTAATATTTCAGGTATTCATGGTGATTTAGACCACTTTTTATATGATACTTATACAACTGGAAAAGTCTAAATTATTTTCCCATTGAAAATGCTCTGCAAACTCCACTCTTTCCTTGCATACAACTCTAGGCTGATATGGTTGGACTCTTGGAGTCTTCTTCGTCTTCAATATAGAAAATTTACAAGGATGGTTAAACCACCCCTCTTTTCTTTGGTTAAACCTATGATAATTTTTCCTTTAGAAGCCAACAATAAAAGGTAGCTACCTGAGTCCAATTGACGGATAGTTAGTTACTTCTCCTGAAGTTGGAAAGCCCAATCCTCAAGTTTTTCTCAAGATACAAGTTTTCAAATTATCATATGATCCCTCCAATTGACGTGCCTAACCTATGGTTAATGATCTTTGACTTTCTTCCACTCATATTGAATCATTTCCTTTATGGATGGCTTTAAATTGTTAATATATTTGATTGTTAGTTATCCATTCCTGGAATCGTCCTACAAATCTATTGTACATCGTAGATATCCAAGATTTTTTCTTTCATATCTACCTTCTCTTCATTCTAGTCCTTCCATTGATGGGTAGCAACTTTTCTCTGAGAAATAAGTGGTTATTTCATTTATTTATTTTTCGTTTTTGCAAAGAAAATGTTTCAATATTCATTTCTTGGAAAATGGTCATAAATTGAGTTACATAAATGCATCGTGCATATAGTATTTTTTTCATTAGTAATTATCATTGCAAACATATTGATGAAGCTCATCAATAGAAACATTATAAAGGGTCATAATTCCACCCTCCAGCTCGAGAACAATATCTTTCTCACTTTTATTTACATTTTTTTTCATTTTATGCTTAGTGAGAAGAGTGAAAGATGTTTTTCATACCATGTTGCATAATATGGTTTAATCCAGGAAATGGAGAAATTTTTGTGACAATTTATATGTAGGGGGTTGGAGTAAACATCAAGGAAATATTATAAGGGGTTTTCCACCTCCTTAACTCACTTAATCAACCCAATATCACATCAATATCTTTATCATTAGCCCGAGGTCATTAATAGCCAAGAAAGTGAAATTCATGAGGAGTCAAGCTCCACTATCCTCGAGTTCCAAGAGAAAATATTCCTATTTTCTAGGTAGTTGTTGGTAGCTACCCTCTTCTATAAATGAACATGTATAAGGGCTCATGATGATTCAATTTTTGTTTTCAGCTAGATATTTATTGAGCTCAGATGTTGTTATATTTTGAGTGTAATGTGATGTATTATACCATGATTCAATGATAATGAGAAGTTATTATTTGCTTCTATGTTGAGTTAGTTTCAGAGAGTTTAGGCTCTTGGGTTTTGGCCCAACCAAGTGTCTTAGGTTCCTCTTGTGTACTTGTATCTTTCTATTAGTTCCAAAGTTTTTATTTATTTCCTTGCATTTCAATAGAAGAATACTCTATTAAATTATGTGATTGCAACCTCTGCCACATCTCTCTCATGGGAGCATGAGTAGAAGGACCTTCAACCATATCCCAAAAACATATTTTTTATTATTTATTACAAACATGGTTATGATATTTGTCTTTTTATGCATATGGTTTTTGTATCTTAGAAGTTGGTTTGTTGGTTAGATCATAACTTTAGCATAAATTAGATCATCTTTAAATTCGACTCATATTTTCCACTTCTGGTTGTTTCATTTTGTGAATGATAATTGAATATATCCATGTGATGATTGTAACGCTCTTCGAATCTGAAGGAAAGGAAACTTTCACCACGTCCACCTTTGAATCTATCAATTCCTCTTCCAAACTCCAAATTATACCATCAAAATTCTATTTTATGGGGTCATTTTTCCATGAACACCAAGAGAATCTCTTCTAGTGAAAAACAAACCATCAAGGGGCTTTGATGTTGGCTAGAGGTGTTGGTCACCTTTCAAATATTTTCCCTCACTTCCATTCACCTTCCCACGCCTTCCAACCACATTCTTCACCTCTTGAACCTTCTTGACAACCTTCTTGTAGCATTACAGGGCTTCCTATAGCAATATATGGCTCTTGTAGCATAGCTGCAGGTCCTCATTATTGGTCCAGTTTTCTTCCTTGCTGCAATTTTATCTTAGGTTATGATGTTATTGACCCTTATCTATGGTTTCATGACTAGTAGAGAGTCCTAGGCCACTCCAAACCCTCCTTTTCCTTATTGCACAAACATAAATATGATTAGTATTTTATCATAGAATTCATAGAACAATGTTTTATATAAAATTGTGAGTTAGTTAAATAGTATATAGAGTCTTTATTTATGATCATATAGGTTATGCAAGAGAAAGTGGTTCCATTACTGCAAAGAGGTTTGATAACTAGATAGATGATTGCAAGCTAGTGTAATTTCCCTTTTGCAAAATAGGTTAGGATTTTCGTATTAATGATTTGTTTTAATAGAATTTTTTAGGTTGAATTTGATATATTTCCATTTTTATCAGTTAGGAGTAGTTATAAATTGCATCTGAATCTAGTTTTCACTCTAATTCAGTAGAAGGAACAACCTGGAAGCACTATTTATCAGAATGCCTATTTGAGGGTGCCATGAGTGGAATCCATCTATTATGCATAAAGAAATGTCACCTCTACATTTTTATGAAACTCGGGTCGATAAATAGAGTTGAGTAGCCCTTAGGAGTTGCAGAACTCTTGGTGAAATACTAGGGCTTGACACTTTTTGGCATCGTTGTGGGGGAGGTGTCTAAGTATATGAAATTTTCTTCTCAAGCATTGTTTTCTAATTTTTGTTTTGCATACAGTTTTTAAAAAGTCATAAGAACCAAAATTTTTATCTTTCATGCCTCAGAGGAGTAGGGATAGCCAAGGAAATATCATACCAAAAACCCCCACATCCTCACATAGTGAACCTTCACTCTTCTTCAATGCATGTGAGCTTCCATCTCTCATTGCAGGGGAGTTAGAATACCCTCTAGGTGAACACCCTAAAAAAATTTAAGAAAATATTTGCGAAGAAGTAAAACCTCCTTAACCTATCAAAGATATGGATTAGAATAGAAACAATGCTATATTTCCCATCAAAGAAACCAATGGAGAGTCCAGGATGAAGAACATTAGCCACACTTTCCTCCCACAGTTCCATGGACTAAGCTTTGAAGATCCTCATACCTTAATGCTTGATTTTTTTTTGTTTTTAGGACCTATTACTATGCCTCACATGAAAGAAAGATCAATTTGTTCCCCTCTACCCTTAAGGATGCAACTTGCGCTAGGTTATGGGTCTGCCTAGGGGAAACATCACTACCTAGACCCAAATGTAGGGGTCCTTCAATAACAAGTAAAAATATTATTTTCGATCCAAATAAACCAAGGAAGAGATATTTTGGATGACCCTAGGTTCTAATGAATCTTTATAAGACTATGAGGAAAGGTTTAAAATTAACTGCATGAGTTCCAACCACACTCTTGATCCTTGATTACTCTAGTTAGTTTTTGTACCCTCAACATGCTATCTAGAGTGGACATATGTTAGTTTTTCTATACTAGCATAAACACTAGCTAAACAACCACTCTAGGGTATCTAGAGAGAAGGGTAGAAATAACCAAGGCTTGGCTAGTACCTCTTCCACCACCTCATCCATCAAAAGTGAGATAGGGAACATGTTGGAGGATTTCAAGAGCGAAATTTTGCATTGTTTTGCATTGAAAATGGATACCCTATAGATTAAGAGGAAACATGTGGAGACAGAGAGAGACCTAGCTATATTTTTCCCTAAATTCATTAGGAGACACCCTAGGAATGAATACCCATTGAATTTCATAGAAGTTTGCTCAGTATGTCAGGAAAATCTTGCAACAAAAAAATTCCCTCCCTTACCAGGCCTGAAATTTGTATATCAAGGGGTGGAAGGTGGGCAAGAGCAACAATACTTCATCAATCAAAGGAGGCCTAAAGGACCTCGGCCATACCACCAAGGCATAAAAGGCACACCTTATTCTTATTACAATTCAAATAAAAATGCACCTTTCTATCCTTGGTACTCCTCCACTCATCCATCACGGCACACACCTCCTTCTTGGCCTTATGCTCCTCCATATCCTCCTCAACCTATCAACCATCCTTTTCACCCATATCTTTCCCATCCTCCTCAATGGGTCAACCCATCACAGGGTTGTAGGCCTAAACATTATCAATATAATTCTTTACTGCCTCCACCCCAACCTCAACAAAAATTCACGCATGTTGCTCCACCTATGTAAACTCAGATGCCTGCTCAACCCAATACGAACCTGATTAAATAATAGGCACAACAAGTCTAAAATCGGGAGACATCTTACCCTAGCTATTTCATGGAGATCCAAGATATTAATCTTAGTTATAGTAGATTTCTCCTGAATAACCATCCACCATATCCACATAAAGAGCTTGAATATGAAAATGAATAGAGCACCCATCAACTAAATCCACCTCCTTTTCCTGAAGGATTGATCCACCCAAGCTGGCACACCCTAAAATATATTAAGCTTCTGGGATAATTAATGAATTTGTGTTGCAATATACCCCTTATCCAGGCTATTAATGATGCTCACATCTGTAATATTCTTATCAAGGAGATATTTTTCAAAAATCCTAGGAGAAAGAAGAGATACATGCCCACCATCAATGTTGTTGGTCAATTATCTGATTTGATGCTGGGGAGAGTGATTTTCCTGAAATACCTAGACCTTGGAAGTCTAGTAGTGGATGTGCACATTTATGGTATCATTGTCCCTCATACAATGATTGATATTGGGTCTGCCATCAATGTAATGACTAAAAAAACCATGTTTAAACTCAAGCTCCAATGAGCCTTTAGAAATATCACTATAGTGCTCCAACTTTCAGATAGATCCATAGAGCCTCATCAGGGATTTTTTGAGTATGTCATGGTCTCCATTGACTATTGGGAGTATCCCACTGAATTTCTAGTGCTTCAACCCTAAACCAATTTTAATGGTTATCCTCTTATCTTAAGAAGATGTACAGTGGCCACTACTAATGCCTATATCAGCTGTAGGGTTGGGGACATGACAATCAAGAATGGGCCCTTATCAAAACAACTGATATTATATCCTCCACCTCAGTGTTCTATTGAACATGATCTACCTTTGTGGCTAGAGGATGAGGAATAATATGAAGTGTATATTGCAACACAATACCCAATCTATACATTAGATTTTGTTATAGGAGAGGGGAAACCTAATGAAGATGGCCTCATTGACCATATCCTTGAGAAAAAACCCCCCACTACCATTCAAATTGATGAACTTGTGAGAGAATCTGGAAGAATTCCTTGGACTAAGTTATGATCAACTTACTGAAGCCCTAAACATGTCAAAATTATAGAGTTTGTCCCATCTAGAACCTTAAAGATAAATCCCTCTCTCTCAGCCATACAAGAAGAACAATTGTGCAAGATGTTGAGAGAAAACTTAGAAGTTTTTTCTTGGGACTATAAATAAATGAAATGGATGCATCCCTGAGTCTGTACTCACCATATTTAGATCAAATAAGGATTCAAGCCTATGAACCAACCCTAGAGGAGAATGAACCCAACCCTTAAGTTCATAGTGTAGGAAGAATTACAAAAATTGTTCGATGCAGGGCTCATATACCTCATCAATCATAGTGAATAGGTGTCACTTGTATTATTTATCCCAAAGAAGAATTGGAATTTGAGGATATGTGTTGATTATAGAGAAATGAAAAACGGAACAAATAAATACCACTTCCATTTACCCTTCATTGACCAAGTCTAGATGGTCTTCTAGGAAAGAAATTATTCTCTTTCTTGGATGGATTTAGTGGTTACAATCAAATCCAGATCAGCCCTAAAGACCAAGAAATACTAAATTTACATGGAATTGTAGTACCTTTGCTTATAGTGTTCTCCCATTTGTATGCAATGCCAATGCCACTTTTGAAAGATAAGTTATGAGCATCTTTCCTGAGATTTTCCATGAATATGTGGAAATATACATGGATGATTTCACTCCTTATGGATGTGATTTCAAGGAGGTCCTCTCTAATATGGGTAAAGTTGTAAGGAAAATAACTAAAATGCATATCTCCTTGAGCCCTGAGAAATTTGAATTCTTTATGAAGGAAAATATTGTCCTTGGCCACTCCATATCTTAGGAAGGAATACAAGTAGACCCAAAATATAGCTCTATTTGAAAAACGGTCCCTACCCCTCAGAAATGGAGAGATGTTAGGACTTCCTTTGCCTTCATTCATTATTATAGATGATTCATCAAATATTTTAGTAAAGTGGATTCACCATTGTTTAGATTTTTGGCCAAGGATTCAGATTTTTGTTGGATAGGTAGTTGTCAAGATGCCCTTGATATTTTAAAAGAGAAATTGACCATTGCACCGATACTTAGGGTCCCCAATTGGACTCTGTATTTCCTATTCATATTGACACATCAAACACAGGTGCATGGGAAGCCTTGGCACAAGTACATGATAAGTTTACCTATGCCATTTACTTCATTAACATAAATATGTCTAAATTTGAATTGAACTACATTTCCACTGAGAAAGATCTCTTAATTTTTGTACACTCCCTCAACAAATTCAGACACTATATCACTGGATACCAAAATTTTGTGCATACTAATCATGCAACTATTAAATATTTTGTGAATAATCCTGATGTGAATGCTATAATAATTATATGGTTGTTATTATTACAATATTTTGATTTAACTGTGGTTGAAAAACCAGGAAAATAAAATGTAGCTGCAATTTTTTTTCCTTGACTGAATTCTCCTGTAGATGATGAAGGGATGGTTGAAGACGAGCTTCAATATGAGAAAATATTTTCTATTTCAGTGCTCTCTCCCTCGTTTGTTGACATAGAAAAATACCTCGTTGCTGGGAGGTTTCTTTGGGGGTCATTTTTTTGCTAAGAATACAACCTTCAAATTTATTCAAGATGGATACTATTGGCCCACTCTCCATCAAGATACAAGAAGGTATACCAACATATGTGATCAATTCCAAAGGATGGGGAAATCCATTCGCAGGGATGATATTCCTCTACAACCTTAAGTGGCCTTAGACCCATTTTATAAGTGGAGCATGGGTTTCATTGGGCCAATTGATCCACCATCAGGATAAAGAAGATACATTATTGTGGGCACTGACTATTTGAAAAAGTGGGATGAGACAAAGGTTGTTAAAGAAAAAATAGAGGGAAAAGTGGTTGATTTCTTTAAGGAAAATGTTTTTTACAAATTTGGGTATACAAAGGAGATAGTCATTGATAAAAGAGATTAATTCACATCATATTTGATTGAGCATATCCTTAGGAATCATAATATCAAGAACAAAAAGTATACTTCCTATCACCCTAAAGCCAATGGGAAAGTAGAGTTTACCAATATAACATTAGAGAGTATCCTCACCAACGTGGTAAGCAGGAGCATCAAAGATTGGGAAGATAAATTAGTGGAGGCAACTTGGGCCTATAACACCACCTGGAATAAAACCAAATGCTTCACTCCATATGATTTAGATTATGTGAAGAAATATCTACTCTCTATTTAGTTTGAGTATAGCACTTTGATAATGGCAGTCAAATTGGACGTAGATATCACAAGTGCACAACAAGAAAGGTTTCTCCAACTTAATGGCTTGGATGAGTTCCAAATGCAGGTCGTCCTACACACTGAAGTTGTAAAATTACATAGGAATTTCTGAAATGATAAGCCTATCAAGGAAGATATCTTTTCAAGAAGGGTATTTAGCCTTTCTTTGTGACGCTAGGTTCAAGGATTTTAAAGGAAAATTAATGAAAAGGTGGTTGGGCCCATACATGATAGAGAAATTTGATGACAATGGATTTTTCAATATAACAAGCATTGATGAGGAGGGGATACCTCTTCTTGTTGATGGCTATAGACTAAATTTATACAATACATCAATGTCTAAGGAAAAATTCATAAGGATAATCAACAGAGAATTCAATGTGATTGGGAGTCTCATGGATTCCAGTTCACCACCCTCCTAGAGAAAAAAACTAAAAATCCTAGGTAAAAACCTCTCTGAGCCATCTAAGGAAAACTATAGTATTGAAAACCTCTCTAAGGAAATAATCAAGAAAAAAAAAGGAAGAAAAATAATAAATATCCCTAGGTGAAAAACTCCTCTTGGGAACCTAGGGCAGGAATGTAGGTTGAAAACCTCCTCAGAGGAAGCCTACATGTCTCTCCAATAAAAAAATATAAAAAAATGAAGAAGAACGCAATATGATGCCATGACTGCTAACCCTTTATTTTTTTGCACACTTATGCATTGTGGTAGATTATAGTTATAGGTCAAAAAAGTTTTCAAGTTTACTCGACTCTTCCATCAATTCACTTCCTATCTATCATCTCCACTCGTATCTTCATATATATCCACCTTCCCATTAGCTCAAAACTTAAGATTCAACTCCTCTTTTTGTTTCTATGGGAAGATCATGTAATGTTAAAGGGAGGTCCACTAGTCTACAAGAGGGTTCAGAACATGTACAGGAGGGAGATCTGAGGGAAAGGACATCCCAATAGGAGCATTATGACCTGAATAATGATCAATAATTCTCCCTCTGATTTTTCCACCATAAATCCAACACCCATCCATCCCACTGCACCAAGAAATTCACTCAAATCCTCCATTATGTCCTACATATTAAAAAAAAAATTAGAAACCACAAAGGTTTTCCTCTTCATTTCTACAAGCCTACGCTACTCCCTCATGTTCCTAGTACTATCCTCAGGTATCATCACACTTTCCCTCATAACCCTATGAAAATTTAAGACCCAAGGGTAAAATAAATGGGTTACTAGAGGAAGAAAACCTCCTCCTATAGAAAACATGTACAATCACCACATAAAACACTATGATGTATTATTTCTACTCAAAGCAGGTAGTGGGACCTGGTGAAACCACTCTGGAGTATTCATGGCACTCCCAGGAAGACTCTCCACCAAAAAAAACAACATGGACATCCACAAAGTACTTGCACACACACAAAAAACACCACAGTCAAGAATCACGAAGAAAATGAAAAAATATAGAAGGAAACATGCAAGAAAATAAAACTCCCTTGGTGTCAATACAATGGTCCAGCTCTAGCATGAAAGTCCCTGCAGCAAATTGACCATGAGGTAGGCTTAGGTATGGCTATATCTCACTCTCTCCCTATGCGTAAATGAAGAAAATGAATGAATGTCAAGAGGATATATTTTAATAAACTAGAGGTGGCCAGTTACCTTGACCACCCTTGGCTATTGAACTAAAAGTTAAATTTCCACCCATGTAATGTGGGTATGTCAAATCAAAGGAGTTAGGCTCATTATTAGTGGGTTGTGACTATGAGGGAAGGTATACTGATTGATTAGAGTGGGGATAATGGTCCAAAAAAATAAATCTCTTGAGAATGATAATTCATCATAGTGCTTGAATCCTCAACTCAAAATAGAATATTATGTACTTAGGCTCAGTTTCCTTGGCATATTTCCTCATTTTAGGAACAATTAGAGAGAGGACAAGCTTGTTATGCCACCAAGGATCTTCGACCCTCAACCTGGTATTGCTACAGGAATAATGTAATTTCCGCAAGAGAGGTTGATACATTTCTATAGGAGGGATGAGAGGGTGGAAATGAGAAACACATGTCCTAATTGACTCCACATTTTCCATATTCATCTAAACACACTTTTCAAAGAATTAAGCTTCACCATATCCTTCGACCCTCATTTATCCATAAAAATTTCATGCAAATTCTCTTAAAATTTTATAGAAAGTTGTAGTATAATTGTGTAATTAGAGGGTATTTCTGAACAATATAGTCGTTGTGGCATAAGTAATTAGAGGGATAAGGGATTTGACCCACTTCTACCCTAAAAGTAGATATGGAATCCATAAAGAAGAAACATCTCCCTCACTGAATCAAGGACATAAAGAGAATATGGGAGGAGGGTTTATATAAGAGAGCCTTTAGATACCAATAGAGTCCACCTACACACTCTTGTGGTCAACATTTTTAGGAGACACCAGTGGCTAGGATTTTTCGAGCTATTGAAGGGGTATGATGATGATATTTCCCTTGAGTTTTCCATGGCTTTGAATTAACAAACAGAGGATAGTGCCATGAATTTTTTGATGGGATTGGATATATCTATAAGAACATAGATAATTAGTAGAGTAACCACCCTTCCTTTAGGGATAAAATGGAGCAGAGAGGAAAAAGGAACCAGTGTCACTGCCAAAAAGAAAATTTTCATTAAAAAAGAGAAGCCAAATGAGGAAAAAAATGGAGTTAGGAGAGAAATCCAACCTTATCCATGGAATGAGGTGGCTTATCATACTTTTAAATACATATCTTATGAGTGAAGAATGAGTGTGGTATATTACTGAAAATTTTGGTTGCTTCATGAACTCATATTCAAGGCATAATTTCCTCTTTCTCAAATAATTGGTGTGCCATCCATCCTCTTGCAGTCCATCAAGGAAATGAGTCAAAACGTAAGAGAGGGAAAGAACCAACACCTAGCACACCATGGCCTTATAAAACTTATTGTTGGGTGTGGAGCCTGATTATCTTGTTTACTTTGTATCACAGCATTGGACCCCTGTACCTTAAATGGGGCAGAAACACCGCCCGTAAATTAATATCTACTGTGGGGGATCCAAGGGGGCGGCAGTGATTAATTTACGGCCCCCCCTGGCGGGGGGTTTCGGCGGCAGCGCCCTCAAAGCTAAAAACAGATGTAAAATTTCCTTGTAAAAGTATAATAATTTCTAGTCAATCTGGGCCGTTCATTAGGAAAATGATCTGACGGTAGAAGTTATGTTTATTTTAGGGTTTTTTTCCCTAGAAGGCAACCCCTCGCTTTTATGAGGGTATTGTATTGTGGCTGTGTATTCTCGGAGCGAGAAATAGAGAGGGAGACTGTGAGAGAGAACAGAGGATATTACAGCGGATCTACTGTAGGTTTTGCCTATTCATTTTGCTGGATAATAGAAATGAAGGACTGGCTGTTTGGAGTGGACGTAGCCCAACTGGGTGAACCACGTATATCAGTGTCTCTCTAGTTTTATGTGTTTTGTGTGCTTTTATTTTCCACATATTTTATGTGTTGCATTGCTCCATAATATATAATTTTCTAACAACTTGTATCATAGCCGAAGGTATATTTGGGTGATAAACTCGTAGGAAATAAGGGTTCCTGGTTCGAGTGGGAGCAATGGCAGAAGATGGTAAGTTTAGGGTCGAGAAATTTAACGGCCAAAACTTCCCGCTGTGGAAGATGCAAATGGAAGACTATCTGTATCAGAAAGATTTGTACCTACCATTGAGCGGAAAAACAAAGAAGCCGGTAGCCATGACAGACACAGAATGGAACATTCTCGATAGAAAGGCGCTTGGAACAGTACAGTTGTGCTTTGCTGCATCAGTCGCCTTCAATATTTCGAAGGAAACAACAACAAAAGTTTTGATGCAGACTTTGGTGAAACTATATGAAAAACCCTCGACCTCAAACAAGTTATTTCTTATCAAACAACTATTTAATATGAATATGTCGAAAGGTGGATCTGTTGCAGACCATTTAAATGATTTTAATACAGTTACCGGTCAGTTAAGTTCTATAGGGGTAAACTTTGATGATGAAGTTAGAGCTCTGTTATTCTTGCGCTTATTGCCAGAGACTTGGAATGGTTTAGTAATGGCCATTAGTAACTCTTTCTCTGGATCTATTACTTTAAAGTTTGATGATGTTGTCGGTGCTATCCTTAGCGAGGAAATGCGACGGAAAAGCTCCGGTGAGACATCGAGTAATGCTTTGAGTGCAGATTCTAGGGGAAGGAGAATGGAAAGAGGAAAGAGCTCAGGATATCGTAGTAAATCAAGAAAAGCTAGATCCAATTCCTTATCAGGGATATTGTGCTGGAAATGCGGAAAGAAAGGACACCTAAAGAAAGATTGTAGATCTCGGAAGGGAAAAGAAGGAGATGCACAACAAGAAAACAATCATGAAGAAAATGTGACAAGTGATGTGTTACAAGATGCTTTGATTCCTTCTTTCGAAAATGTTACTGATTCTTGGGTTGTATATTCAAGGGCCTCATTCCATGCCATACCTGATAAGAAATATTTTCATGACTATGTTCAAGGAGATTTTGGACAAGTCTATTTGGGTGATGATAAACCCTGTAAAATTTTTGGAATGGGTAAGGTTATTGTAAAAAAATAGAATGGAAACCAATGGCTATTAAAGGAGGTAAGGCATGTTCCATATCTAAAGAAAAATCTGATTTCAACATGGTAGTTAGGTGGTGAAGGTTGTGTGACAACTTTCACAGATAAAGCTTGGAAGGTCACCAAAGGAGCCTTGGTAATAGCAAAAGGCAAAAAGGTTGGTAGATTGTATTTATGCAATGGTATTTATAACTCTGTTAATGCTTTAACTTCCAAAGGAGCAGATGCAGCATTATGGCATCATAGACTCGAACACATGAGTGAGAAGGGGATGAAGATTCTTCACTCAAGAAATTTGTTGCCTAGTTTGAAGAATGTTAATTTGGATTTCTGTGAAAATTGCATTTATGGAAAACAAAAGAGAGTCAGATTTCTCAGAGTTGGGAAAGAAAAGAAGGGCGAAAAATTAGAGCTTGTGCATACATATGTATGGGGACTTGCTCATGTATCGTCTCTCGGTGGCTCTCATTATTATGTTACTTTTATTGATGATGCAACTAGAAAAATATAGATTTATTTTATTCAGAATAAATCTGATTTATTTGATACTTACAAGAAATGGAAAGCTTTGGTTGAGATTGAGACAGGAAAGAAGTTGAATTTTCTCAAATCAGACAATGGAGGTGAATATTGCAGCAAAGAGTTTGATAGGTACTGTTCAGAGCATGGAATTCATAGAGAGAAGACAGTTCCAAGAACACCACAAGAAAATTGTGTGTCAGAAAGTATGAACAGAATAATCATGGAGCATGCAATGTGCATGAGATTGCATGCGGGATTGCCCTTACAATTTTGGGCAGATACTGTAGATACTACTGTTTATCCAATAAACACAGGGCCTTCAAGTTCCTTGGATGGTGGTATTCCAGAGGAAGCATGGACAGGTAAAAAGGTAAACTACTCTTTTTTAAAGCCTTATGGTTGTGAGGCCTTTGTCCATATTAATAAAGAAAATAGAACAAATCTTGAGGCAAAATCAAAGAAATGTGCCTTTATTGGATATGGTGTTAATGATTTTGGTTATCGCTTATATGATTATGAAAATCACAAAATCATTAGGAGCAGAGATGTAATATTCAATGAGAAGGTCTTGTATAAGAATCAATTGCAGGAAAAGAAACAGGAAAAAGAAAGTACAATACACTTGTTTCTTGGCGAGATAATCAAGAAAGTAAAGGTGCCCTGTACCAAGAAGAATCAACAACCAGGCACAAAGAACTACCAGAACAACAAAAAGACCCGAAACACTTGGCATGGTGGTGAATATCTATCGTATACAGACTCCATGAATGATACTTCCTCATTATATTATTTATTGCTAAATTATTTGGTGAAACCGAATGTTAAGAAGAAGAAGCAATGCAAAGCTGAAAGTGCCAGAAGAAGTGTGAGCTAGCCATGGAAGAAGAGATGGACTCCTTAATGCATAACCAGACTTGGGACTTAGTCAGGTTGCCTGCAGGTAAAACTACATTGCAGAATAAATGGGTTTACAGGCTAAAGGAAGAAGATGGAGGAAAACAGAGGTACAAAGCTAGACTTGTGGTGAAGGGGTTTGCACAAAAGAAAGGTATTTATTTTTATGAAATATTTTCTCCTGTTGTTAAAATGAATTCAATCAGAACTATTTTAAGTCTTGTAGCAGCGGAAGATTTACATCTTGAACAGTTAGATGTAAAGACAACATTTCTTCATGGAGATTTGGAGGAAGAGATATACATGCAGCAACCAGAAGGATATGAGGTAAAAGGGAAAGAAAAATTGGTGTGCAGGTTAAAGAAGAGCTTGTATGGCTTAAAACAGGCTCCAAGGCAATGGTATCTAAAATTTGACAAGTTTATGTCTGAACAAGGCTATACTAGATGTCACTCTGATCATTGTGTTTATCTGAAAAGGCAAAGTGATGGCAGCTATATTATACCGCACAGACAGATGACACATCAAGGCAGGTTCATCATAGAAAATAAACAAATGAAACAGTATCATGTTCATTTTAAATAAAGGATTTGGGAGGTTGGCAAAATGTGATCTCAGTATAGTCAACCAAGAGATAGAAAATCTCTATGTCTATTGACTGTTTCAATGAGCATGGCAAGGTAAAGGAAAGGATTGACATGTGTTAACAAACTAGTTAGTACACCTTTTGCTATCCATTTCAAACTTAGTAAGGAGATGTGCCCAAAGACCCAAGAAGACATGGATTATATGTCTAAAGTTCCATATGCATTAGTAGTTGGAAGCTTAATGTAGGCAATGGTCTACACAAGGCCTGATATTGCACATGCAGTGAGAGTTGTAAGCAGGTACATGAAAAATCCAAGAAAAGAACATTGGATGGCAGTAAAATGGATGCTCAGATATTTGAGAGGTACCACAAATCAAGCATTATTCTTTGGTGGTTCAAACATTGCTCTATAGGGATATGTTGATGCAGATATGGCAGGTGAAAGAGATAATAGGAGGAGCACTGTAGGATATGTATTTACTGTAGGTGGAACAATAGTCAGTTGGGTTTCAAAAATCCAAAGTGTTATTGCACTTTCAACAACAGAAGCAGAGTATGTTGCTGCTACAGAGGCTAGTAAAGAAATGATTTGGTTACAAAGTTTTATGGGTGAATTGGGTAAGAACCATGATATGGGCACGTTATATAGTGATATCCAAAGTTCCATTCATCTTGCAAAGAACTCAGCATTTCAATCCAGGACTAAACACATACATCTCAAGTACCATTTCATACGGTCAATATTGGAAGATGGAGAGTTGAAGCTGGAAAAGATACACACTAGCTAGAATCCTGCATATATGCTAACAAAAGTTGTAACCAGGGAGAAACTGAGAATGTGCTCAGTTTCAATTGGTCTTCAAGGATGACGATGAAGATGAGAAACAGCCAGGTCCAAAGAGGAGTCATTGTCCAGCAAATGAAGCAGCGGTGGAGTTGCTACAATCAATCTCTAAGTGGGAGATTGTTGGGTGTGGAGCCTAATTATCTTGTTTACTTTGTATAACAACATTGGACCCCTGTACCTTAAATGGGGTGGCAACGCCGCCCATAAATTAATCGTTGTCGTGGGGGGTCCAGGGGGGGAGCGGCAGCAATTAATTTATGGGGCCCCCCTGGCGGGGGGTTTCGGGGGAAGCGTCCCTGAAGCTAAAAACAGATGTAAAATTTCCTTGTAAAAGTACAGTAATTTCTAGTCAATCTAGGCCATTCATTAGGCAAATTATCTAACAGTAGAAGTTATGTTTAGTTTAGGGTTTTTTTCCCTAGAAGGAAACCCCTTGCTTTTATGAGGGTATTGTATTGAAGTTGTGTATTGTATGTGTATTCTCAGAGCAAGAAACAGAGAGGGAGACTGTGAGAGAGAACGGAGGATATTATAGTGGATCTGCTGTAGCTTTTTCCTCTTCATTTTGTTGGATAATAGAAAGGAAGGACTGGTTGTTCGGGGTGGAGGTAGCCCAAATTGGGTGAACCACGTATATCTGTGTCTCTTTGGTTTTATGTATTTTGTGTGCTTGTATTTTCCGCATATTTTATGTGTTGCATTGCTCCATAATATATAATTTTCTAACACTTATAATGGTGGATTCCTTGATCAATTTGAGAATCCTTGTCTTATGGTCCAAATTCATAGACATGGATAGAGAAACCTTCATAGGGACCCAAAACATTACTCCTAGAGAGACACCTACCACTAAAATTGGTGTTATGGAGGTAAACATAGAAGAGTAGGATAATACAAGGATAGTGGAGGAATAATATGAAAATATAGCTCAAGAAGAAGAGATGGAAACAAAGGAAGAAGAGGCATAGGTTGAAGGATAAAAATATGAAATGGAGGAAAGGGAAGAACAAGAAAAGGAGACATCGAGTCCTAAGAGGAATACTAAGCCCAAGGAAACACATATATCCCCACAAAAAAAACACTTGTCTCTAGGAAACACTGAAAATGAGTTAGATGTAACTTTTTCCACCTTAAGAAATCCATTTGAACCCAAGATAAATAGAGTAAGGAAAAATCCACTATATCTCAAGACCAACAATATCACTAGAATCGAGCAAGGGAGGTAAAAAACTCCCACAAAATTCCCAATCAATATTGAGGAGTCCTGAAGAAATAACGAGGAGGTAGTACCGACTGAAGAAAAAATTGGAGAGGTCACCTCTCAAAATCTCAAAACAAAGAATCATTTAGAATATTTTAAGAGGTCTACCACTAGATCAACCCCCTTCAAGAAACGCAAGACACCAACAGACATATAGCAAGAAGAAAGGGAAATATACATGGGGGAAAAAGCATGCTAGAGGATGGACAGAGCATGATACAGGGGGGAGAGGACATGCTATAGGAGGGTAAGAATATGAAATTAGAGGAACCTAAGGTAGAATTAGAGGGGGAAAATATGTAATTTGAAGGGCAGGAGGTGCCACAAAAGGGTAACAGTGTGCCACAATAGGAGAAAGAGAGGGAAGGTGAGCTACAAGAGACAACAACCTCCACAAAATCTTTAGAAAATGACTCCTTAGAGCCACAAGAGCCTATTTCACAACCTAGTCATATTACAGATTCATTGAAGGAGGAAGAATCATCCCTGAAAAAATCACGATCCCACTTATTTATGAGCTAGAGAAAGAAAGGGGAAGGACCCAAATATGGATGCAAATTTATAATTCAAAGAATGTGGAAGATGTGGGATTGATGTAGGAAAAATTCAAAGAGATGGGGAAGCAATTAGCTTATTTGAGACTCAAGGAGTCTTGGGTGAAAGAAAAGCTACAGGTAGAGAATTTGAATTTGATAGAGAAGATGAAGGAGAAAGAGACCCATCTTTCCACCATGGCAAGTCGTTGCATGGAGGCACTGCAATACAGTCAACCTTCCAAGTCTTATACTCTCCTCCTCAAATAAAAATGGTTACAATTTCAAATTAAAACACTAGCACAATATGGTTCTCCTCCTTTTCAAAGTTACAGAAAATTTCTTGATTTTTGCAAACAAGCTAACATTAGGGATAAAAAAATATATGGTTTAGTTTTATATGCATAAACTCATAATTATTGACATGAACGATTTGGATCCTAATTCTAGAATATGTGACATGCAATTGATGGCCTTGGAATCTTAGCTAGTCCACGAGGAAGCAAGGGAAGATTCGGTAAAAATGTTAATAGCCAAAGAAGAGCAGGTACCCATCTACATCAGAGTTGAGCTAATAAAACCCAAGGTTGTCATTAAAAATAATAGCCTCATTTCCAATGATGTTATTTTGGCACCAAAATACATTGAAACCCGAGATCAGACCATTCTTCATTTTGTAGGCTTGCCAAAGGAGATGCGATTCTTTACCACTAAGATTACAATAGAGGAAATACCACTCTCATGGAAGGAGGAATATTACATTGGAGAAGACACCCTTATAAAAAAGAGATATGAAAATAAAGAGAATCTAATGGATAGGTGATGCAGGAGCATCAAGACTTTTTTATCCATTTGTAAATATGGGGTGTGATAATATTAAATTTGTAAATATGGGGTGTGATGATTTAAATATTTTATTAATTAATTTGAATTAAATAGGAGAAGGTGAGGATTTATGTAAATATCTTTTTATTAATAAAAGGATATGAGTGAACACAAATTAAGCATTCATACTCAAAACCCATCTCAGGGATGTTGAGAGATTTAGGGGTTTGTTGAGGATTTTAAGTGATTGAGCATTTAATGTAATGATTCTTTAAAAATTGCATAGCAGAGTGGGCTTTTTGGGAGAAGAGATTAGATAGAGTGAGAGGAGTTATATTAGTTTGAACAACCAAGGTCATAAGCTCTGTAAATTGTAAGGGCCATCAATCCGGAATATCAAAGCCAAAACTAAGTTGTAAGTAATTTTGTTTTGATTTCTATTATATATATTTGCAGACTGCTTTATGCTAGGACATCTCTAGTTAAATGTATATATGCTGTTTGAAACATTGGTTGTTGGAAAGTTCATTAAAAAGAAGTGAAGAATTTTAAGATTGATCTATGCGCTCAAGCATCACAATTACTGTGTTGAACAAATCTAGGCATAAGGTTATTTGTGGAACTCGATTTTGAGTTGGTTGATATGTAATTTGGAAACTGAGCGTAGGAGGGCGCAAAATTTTCTCTGCTAGAATTCAATTAAAAATTATGCAGTGACATAGTTTGAATAGAGCAGTAAAGGAGTGACTCTGGCATTTGAAGTTTGGAAAAGTCGATTTTGAGGTTTGTATAGATATGTGAATAACTGCAGTACTGAACAAAGGTATGTTGAAGCCGTAGGCATGTTGAACGTTGTTTTCAATGTGTATCGATTCAGCAGTTTTAATCAATCAAAAAGTAAATGCAGAAGGAAATCAATTCGCAGGTGAATTGGTTTAATTGCCTGAATGTATTAATTTGGATGTGGAAATGTCAAACTATAATCCCCAAGCGTTGAAGGCGATCTCAGATCTGGAAAGAACACAGGTTTGAAATAATTTAGTGTCAGCGTTTCCAATGAAATTCGATTTTTCAGTTCAAATGTATAGCTGTGGGGAATTAAATGTATATTGAGATTTGATGTGATATATATATGGCGCTGAGTTTGTATCAAATTGAATTTAAACCACACGCTGTTGCAAGAATTGCATAATCCATGAGAAGTGTTGAAACATCTGTCTTAAAACGGAATCCGGCATTAAAGCTTCTGTTGGGTCGATTTCATGGCTCTAACAGAGTTTAAACTCATAGTTTGTTACCAGATACAAAAATGCTGAAGTTGCATAGTTTGTTGATTGCGCAGAGTTTGTTGATGAATTGATAGCGCAGAGTTGTTGTTGATGAAGTTGCATAGTTTGTTGATGAATTGAAAGTGCAGAGTTGAAGAACAGGATCGATCTACAGTGATGATAATTGCAGAGTGAAATCGTGGTCTGAACCAAGAATACGCTGGGTTATTAAAAGTCAAAATCGTTGCAGTGGAGTGTATGCAGAGAGCTGTGAAGTCAATCACTGAAACTTCAATTGGGAACACCGAAAAAAATCGTGGTAACTCCGGGTAAAATTCCAGATCTATTTCTATGCGTTTGACATTGAATTTGTATGAAAGCGCTGTGAATTTGATGACAGTGTAAAGGCAGAATGATGTTACAAACCAGAAGCACGGTAATTGGAGATAAATGAATGCAGGTCACTATTGAAAAGAAATCGAACTGAACTAGCACAGGTTGAATGGCAAATAGAAAGTTGACAGAAAGGAAAGCTGACTGCATGGGTAAGTTATATATGTGTTATTGAAATTGCAATGAATTTTGTAAACATTGGGGTTCCATTATGAAGATGGTATTGGAAGCTGTGGCATGAAATGTTTATTTTGATTGTATTAAAAATCCATGTTAATGTCAGGATGGAAATGAGGAGTTCAGATTTTCTAAATCTGATATAGGTGAGTATTTAAATGTTAATTTAAAAGATGCATGTAAATACAAGCTGTGGGTGGAATTTAATCAATGGGTTTTTGTTTTTGAGAAGATGGTTTCATGGTCATGGTTTTACAACCATAAAACCATATATTGGAAAACTTCCGCATGTTGAAATGGGAAAATGATGAATTTGTTGTTGATTGATGATTTTGAGAAATGCTTCAGCATGAATTTTTATGTATGGGAATATGAAGATTCTGGATACCTTCAATTTGCTCAATTGAAACAAGCTTCCACATATGAATGGAGATTGGCGTAATATGAAATCTTCAAGATTAGAGTGTTAATTGGTAAAGTGAGTTAAATGCATTCTTATATGGTTAAGATTAGAGATGCATTCTTGTATGCATGGTCCTGGGTATTGCAAGCTCCATGTTTGCGTCATTTTTGGTATCAGAGCCTGGCTCTGTTGAAATGAAGAATGTTTGTTTAAAGACAGAAGATTTGTTAAACAATAATGAAGTAGCAGATGTGCATAAAGGCAAAGGAGGTCAGATTCTAATCTGACAGTCAAAGCAAACCAGAGTACAGCTGAAGAATTGGGCAGGTATTGGGTGTGGTTAATTTTGATTTGAATTTTACTGACAAGAAATGGAATGAGAATTGATGATTGCAGCAAAGAAGAAACTCAACAAAGAAGGAATTGTTGCTGACAGCGAAAGTTTGCCAGATCAAGCCAGAAGGTTGGAAGAGAGAATCAGATTTTAAAATCTGATTGACAGTGAAATTTTGCAGAGGAAGCATAAAGATGAAATTGAAGTACAGGAGAATGGAAGGACAAGATCAGACTGAGATCTTGAAGGTAAGGTGATCCGGGTTTATTTGAATTTGAAGATTGTAGTCTTTGCATTAAAGCAGAAGTATTTTTGCAACTCCCAAAAGGAAAATCCATAGAAGACATGTTTAAAATTGCTAACAGAAAACTGGTGAAAGCATAGGTGTGGCAGAACCTTGAGGAAATCCAATAGAGATTGGATAAGGAAGACAGTAGTGAACAGGTAGATGAGTTGAAGCCAAGAAGAGCAAAGAGAAGTGCTCAAAGGAGGTTCCAGAGGTAGAACCAATTGCTTGCCAAAAGACCGAGTGAGGAGGGCTTGGTGAGGTAAGTGGCGGCAGGACAGGACTTGCTGCTGAATAGGCTTTAGTGCAACTCATAGTAAAGTGAGTGAGGGACTCATAGAGATGGAAAGGATGATGACTAGTGACAGTCATAACAAAGGTTCTGAAATCAACCACAGCAGAAGACAAAAGGAGAAGGGTGCCAAGGCAGTTGGCATACAGAGACAGTTAAGCAAAGAGGAATATGAGAGGGAGAAGGCTGAGATAGCAGTTCAGCTTGAAGTGTTAATGGAGATGTTGCAAAGAAATGAGGAAGACCAAAAGCGTGGTTATGTCATGAGAAAGAAGTTGAGGTGGCAGAGGCTACAACAGAAGTGGAATCATCAGATGAATATGCAGTTGATAAAGGAACTAAGGGAACTTGAACAGGTTATAGATGCCAGACAGAAGAAAGAGAAGCTCGAAACAGTTGAGCTACAGCAAAAGGAAGATGCTGAAGAAGATGTTGAAGTTTCGATATGTTACCCAGAGAGTGGACCATTACTTTTTGAAAGTGAGGAAGAGGAGTTGAATCATATGAATGATTCGAAGCAGCCTGAGGATTTGATGACTGAAGCATCAAACAAGACCGTAAGGTCTTGTGATTTTAAAACTAATGATTTGTGTGTGATTGCAGGTTTGGAAGAAGATAGGCAGTGTTTTGAAGTTATCAAAGAAGTGGAAGAGTACCTTCCAGAAGATGAAAGTTTTGAAGCAGAGGCTGGGAAAGAATCAGTTCACTACAGTGGACAAATGCTGGAAGACATCATTGAAATAGCTGATGAGAAGTGGAGACTAGCTGACAGTCTCAAGAGTTCTTTGAGTTTGGATCAGCATACTGATATGCTGACAGAAGAAGATAAATTAACACAACATACTGAAGTGTTGCTAAAGGGAAAAGAGGTGGATAGTCAAATGAAAGAAGAAGAGGAAGAACATCTACTGAAGGATGTTAAGGAGAGATTGCTGAAGAAGGATGACAAAGCAGTTGTCATAAATGATAATCAGAAAAAAATTGCAGATGACGAGCAAAGGAATGTTGCAGAGGGGAAGGAAGATTGGGAGGCCGCAACATCCATAGTGACAGCAAGAGCAACATGGTTTATTGAAGATGTGGGAAGCAACCAGCAGAAAGAGGACATACTGGACAGAGAAATTGAGTTGATAAGAAAGTTAATGATAAAAACATCCCAGAGAAAGACAACCGAAAGAAAGAAAAGGAGCGACAACAAGAGAATGACAGCGAAAGATTGCAAAAGCAGAGCAGGTGGAGCACTACAACACAAAACATGGAAACCTGGAAGACGACGGCAGATAGCAACAGCAGTGAAGCAATCGACAAGCACAGAAGACTTACAAAATAAAATTTGGGATCCAGGAGGAGATATCCAGACTTATGACCAGGTGGTCATGAATTTTCTTACATGGGGAGTCTGATGCAGGAGCATCAAGACCTTTTTTCTCCATTTGTAAATATGGGGTGTGATAATATTAATTTGTAAATATGGGGTGTGATTATTTTAATATTTTATTAATTAATTTGAATTAAATAGGAGAAGGTGAGGATTTATGTAAATATCTTTTTATTAATAAAAGGATATGAGGAAAATTAATAAATTGAAGGATTCTAGGGATAAAAACCTATCCTTTAGGGATGTTGAGAGATTTAGGGGTTTGTTGAGGATTTTAAGTGATTGAGCATTTAATGTAATGATTCTTTAAGAATTGTATAAATAGGAGGGCTTTTTTGTGAGAAAGGGAGATTGTGAGAGAGTGAGAGGAGTAGAGAGCTAGTTTGGAACAACCAAGGCTGTAAGCCTTTGGTAAATTGTAAGGGCCATCAATCTGGAATATCAGGCCAAACTAAGTTGTAAGTAATTTTGTTTTGATTTCAGATATATATATTTGGTGACTGGTTGTGGAGGTTATATTTATCTCTAGTTAAATGTATATATATGTTTGAAACATTGGTTGTTGGAAAGTTCGATTAAAAGAAGTGTGAAGAATTTTTAAGATTGATCTATGCGCTCAAGCATCACAATTACTGTGTTGAACAAATATAGGCATAAGTTTGTTTGTGGAACTCGATTTTGAGTTGGTTGATATGTAATTTGGAAACTGAGCGTAGGAGGGCGCAAAATTTTCTCTGCTAGAATTCAATTAAAAATTATGCAGTGACATAGTTTGAATAGAGCAGTAAAGGAGTGACTCTGGCATTTGAAGTTTGGAAAAGTCGATTTTGAGGTTTGTATAGATATGTGAATAACTGCAGTACTGAACAAAGGTATGTTGAAGCCGTAGGCATGTTGAACGCTGTTTTCAATGTGTATCAATTCAGCAGTTTTAATCGATCAAAAAGTAAATGCAGAAGGAAATCAATTCGCAGGTGAATTGGTTTAATTGCCTGAATGAATTAATTTGGATGTGGACATTAATTTGGATGTGGAAATGTCAAACTATAATCCCCAAGCGTTGAAGGCGATCTCAGATCTGGAAAGAACGCAGGTTTGAAATAATTTAGTGTCAGCGTTTCCAATGAAATTCGATTTTTCAGTTCAAATGTATAGCTGTGGGGAATTCAATGTATATTGAGATTTGATGTGATATATATATGGCGCTGAGTTTGTATCAAATTGAATTTAAACCACACGCTGTTGCAAGAATTGCATAATTCATGAGAAGTGTTGAAACATCTGTCTTAAAACGGAATCCGGTATTAAAGCTTCTGTTGGGTCGATTTCATGGCTCTAACAGAGTTTAAACTCATAGTTTGTTACCAGATACAAAAATGATGAAGTTGCATAGTTTGTTGATAGCGCAGAGTTTGTTGATGAATTGATAGCGCAGAGTTTGTTGTTGTTGATGAAGATGAATTGAAAGTGCAGAGTTGAAGAACAGGATCGATCTACAGTGATGATAATTGCAGAGTGAAATCGTGGTCTGAACCAAGCGGAGTGTATGCAGAGAGTTGTGAAGTCAATCGCTGAAACTGCAATTGGGAACACCGAAAAAAAAATCGTGGTAACTCCGGGTAAAATTCCAGATCTATTTCTATGCGTTTGACATTGAATTTGTATGAAAGCGTTGTGAATAGGATGACAGTGTAAAGGCAGAACGATGTTACAAACCAGAAGCACGGTAATTGGAGATAAATGAATGCAGGTCACTATTGAAAAGAAATCGAACTGAACTAGCACAGGTTGAATGGCAAATAGAAAGTTGACAGAAAGGAAAGCTGACTGCATGGGTAAGTCATATATGTGTTGTTGAAATTGCAATGAATTTTGTAAACATTGGGGTTCCATTATGAAGATGGTATTGGAAGCTGTGGCATGAAATGTTTATTTTGATTGTATTAAAAATCCATGTTAATGTCAGGATGGAAATGAGGAGTTCAGATTTTCTAAATCTGATATAGGTGAGTATTTAAATGTTAATTTAAAAGATGCATGTAAATCCAAGATTTGGTTGGAACTTAATCAATGGGTTTTTGAGAAGATGGTTTCATGGTCATGGTTTTAAAACCATAAACCCATATAATGGAAACTTCCGCACATTGAAATGCTAAAGGGATGAATTTGCCAGTGATTGATGATTTTGAGTAAATGCTGAGTATGAATTTTTATGTATGGGAATATGAAGATCTTGGATACCTTCAATTTGTCATGAAATTGAAACAAGCTTCCACATATGAATGGAGATTGCCAGAATATGAAATCTTCAAGATTAGAGTGTTAATTGGTAAAGTGAGTTAAATGCATTCTTATATGGTTAAGATTAGAGATGCATTCTTGTATGCATGGTCCTGGGTATTGCAAGCTCCATGTTTGCGTCAATAGGTTTGAAACTCAATCCGCATTTTCTGCTAGGAATGCATGAACGAAGAGACCAATATTAAGAGCAGATAGACTGGGTTGAAGCAGAAAACAATGCATGATTCTACCCACTAGAGTGCACTCCTTCTAAGGTGCATTGGGATGTCATAGAGGTCATAGGTGCCATAAGAGAGATGAACAAGGATGATTGAGTTACCCATAGGATCATAACCCATTTGAGTAGGAGGGTGATGATGAGGATCATCAATAGGTACATTATAAGGGGTCATAATGCCATCCTCCAGCTTGAGAGCTAAATATATCTCACATTTATTTACATTTTTTGTCATATTATTCTTTTTGATAGGGGTGAAAGATGTTTGTCATATCATATAGCCTAATATGGTTTAATTGTAGGAAATGGAGTGATTTTTTAGACAATTTCTACGTAGGGGCTCGAAGTAGACATCAAGAAGATATTATAGGGAGTTGTCCACCTCCTTAACTCCCTCTTTCAGCTCAATAACACATCAAGATCTCTCTCATTAGCTCTAGTTCATTGACAACAAATAAATTGAAAGTCATGAGGAGTCAAGATCCACTATTCTTGAGTTTCAAGAGAAAATATTCCTATTTTCTAGGGAGATGTTGGTAGCTACCCTCTTGTATAAATGAACATGTAGAAGAGATCATGAGGATTTGAGTTTTTTTTTTTTTTAGCTAGGTAGCTATTGAGCTTAGGAATTTTTATCTTTTGATTGTTATGTGATGTATTAGACCTTGATTCAATGATAATGAGAATCTAATATTTTATTCATTACTGAGTTACTTTTAGAGAGCTAAGGCTCTTGGGTTTGGGCCCAACCCAGTGGCTTAGTTTCCTCTTTTGTACGTGTACCTTTCTTTTAGTTTCAAAGTTTTGTTTATTTCCTTGCCTCTAAGTAGAAGAATAATCCATTAAACAATGCGATTACAACCTCTGCCCCATCTCTCTCATAGGAGCATGAGTAGAAGGACCTCCAACCACATCCCAAAAACATTCTATTTATGATTTCTTGGAAACATGGTTATGGTATTTTTCTTATTCTCTATATTGTTTTTCTATCTTAGAGTTTGTTTTTTTTCTTACATCATAACTTTAACATAAATTAGATAATATTTAATTCAACTCGTCTTTTGCACTTCTACTTGTTTCATTTTTTCAATAATCAATGAATGTATGCATGTGATAATTACAAGGTTTTTTTCATATTCAACCTAGGGAAACTTAACCTCTTCCACCTTAGAATCCATCACTTCCTCTTCCAAACTCCAAATTCTGCCATCAAAATTCTGTTTTATGAGGTCATTTTTTCATGAACACTGTCAACATCTCTTCTAGTGAAAAACAAGATCTCAAGGGGCTTTGAGCTTGGCTAGAGGTGCTAGTCACCTCTCAACCATTTTACCTCACTTGAATTCACCTTCCCACACCTTCCAACCACCATCTTCACCTCTTTAACCTTATTGGAGACCTTCATGTACCATTACAGGGATTCTTGTATCAATACAAGGCTCCTGTAGCAGCCTCTTGTAGCATAGTTGTAGGTCCTCTTCATCCATCCAATTTTGATAATTGTAGCAATTTGAGCTTAGGCTAGGATGTTATTGACCCTTAGATATGGTTTAATTACCATTACAGATTCCTACGGCACTCCAAAGCCTCATTTTCCTTGTTGTACAAGCATAAATATTATTAGCATTTTATCACAGAATTTATAGAACAATGTTTTATTTGCAAGTTTGAGTTACTTAAATAGTAGATAGAATCTTGATTTAAGGTTTGATATGAGATGCAAGAGAAAATAATTCCTTTACTGAAAATAGGTTTGATAACTAGATAGATTATTGCAAGATAGTGTAATTTACATTCTACAAAGTAGGTTATATTTTCCCTATTCATGATTTTTTCAATAGCATTTGTAGGTTGAAATTGATATAATTCCCTTTTTTCAGTTATGAGTAGTTATGCATTACATCTACATCCTTTTTCACTCTAAATCGGTAGAAGGAATTGTATTGAAGCACTACTGATAATAAGACCTAGTTGAGGGTGGCGTGAGTGGAATCCACCTGATGTGCATATAGCACCATCAGCTATAAGTTTGAACGAACCCCAATTTAATAAATAGAGTTGAGTAGCCCTTGGGAGCTACAACACTCTTGGTGCAATAGCAGGGCTCACCACACATTTTCTCTTAGTAGATATAAAATTTAACATGATCTAGATCCATAGAAAATGGACCAATATTAGTGATTATAAAATTCATACCCACTTGAAGGTTCCCCATTTGAAAGGAATCATTGTAAAATTTGCATAAATAGCTTCTTGAACATCATGTCTCTTGAAATATTTAATTTGTGTATAATTCATAACATGGGTCATATCCACCATAAAGGAACCCCATTTATCTCCTTGTTACTTTCAAGTACTAGAAATTACACTCAAATCAAGGCTACTCGATATTTTGTTGCTAAAAGGATCCAATACCAAAAATTTTAAGTAGATTACATTATTTTGTGAATCTGTAAGCTTTCCTTGTGCCATTATCTTTAACAGATGAGTTTTTACATAAGGTTGATTAAAAGATGTAGAAAATTTTCAAATATAACCACCATAAATTCATGCCCTAATATCGTTGGGGTTGTAATCCAAACCATGAGAACCCTAATTAAAATTTGGTGCAAAGATCTAGTTAGTTCTTCACATATAACAACCTATTGCCAATGCTAAATAAATTTTAATTTCAAAATAATGATAAATTCATTGTCTTTGCTTTAATATAGATAGAACTTATTGAATGTTGCAAAAATAAAGAGGGAAAATTTGAGAGAGAGCAAAGTGGGATTTTTACGAGAGAGAACAAAAGTGGAATGGGAAAAAAATAACTTGTTGGTTAATGATTATAAATTCATAGAATCTCACAATATTTGCATAAAGGAAAATGTTTACCATTTCACTGCAAGTCAAAGCTTGTTACATAAATGCATGTTGCATATAGTATTTTTTTCATGAATAATTATTATTGCAATGGTTGCTTGGTATGGGATAGAAATTTTGTTTAACATTTATGTCAAAAATATTTTCACTTTAAAATATTGTTTTATACTTATAATTTAAAGATGCGGGCTTAACAAGTATCTACACTTATGAGTCCTTTCCTTGTAGTGCAACAACTAAGTTACGTTGTTAACTATTATTAGCTTGTCCTGTGACTAAACATTTGATTCATTCATCAATGTTTAACCAAAACAATTATATAACAAAGTTAGAATCTATTATTTCAATATTGGAGATAGATATTTCAGGTCATATGGGAGACTTCACACATTTCAATGCTATATTAAGCAATTATATAATAAAGTTAAAATATATTATTTTGATATTGGAGATAGATATTTGGAGTCTTATTGGATACCTCACGCATTTCAATATATTTTTGTTTAGGTTAGACAAAGTTTCATGAACGTATATATGTCCTTCATAAAAAAATTAGAAAATCTATATCTTGAATGAAAATAGCCAAAGATTTTTTTTAGCCCCGCTACCTCCTCGAAAACATTGAGACTACCTCACACTTCTACTAATTTTTTGGCAGCATAAATGTCCTCGCTCCCCACTTTTCTTCTATAGGACACTGCCTCCGACATCTTTCCTTCCCTATAGAAACAGTTATTTCAAAAAAACTATAAATTTGAATAGAGACTTTGAAAACTGAATATTATGAATGATGGTTCAAAAATTAACTTGATAGTGTGTCTTTTTGTTTATCTGTATATTGAAAGAAATGAGAATACTTTATCAATATATTTTTCCAACACAAAATTACTGCATCAACCCAACATAATCAATATTTAGAAAATGAAATGAAAAATGAATAGTTGCTATGAAATTGAGATATAACATCCAAAATGATGGAGGATGTTATTACATCAAGCTAATTACTTGCATTGATTAAAAAAAAATGAAAAAAAGACAACTATAAATAAAAATTAGTATATATTTGTTTAACCCAAATCTATTATAAATGGAGATATTTTATCCTTAAACAAATTTTATTTCGGTAGATATAGAGGTTAACATGATCTAGATCCAGAGACAACATGGCCTATATTAGTCATTAGAATACAAATACCCACTTGCAGATTGCCCATTTGAAAGGAATATTTGTAACATTTGCATGAATAGCTTCTTGAACATGAGGCCTGTTGAAATATTCATTTTTGTATACTTCATGACATGGATCATATCCACTATAAAGGAACCACATTTCTCTCCTTGAGACTTGCAAGTACTAGAAGTTACACTCCAATAAAGGATACATGATATTTTGTTCCTGAAAGGATCCTATACCATAGTTTTTAAGTAGATTACCTTATTTTGTGAATCTGTAATCTTTTCTCTTGTCCTTACTCCTAAATTTGAGTTATTTAAACAATGAGATCTATAGATATTATATATGTCAATATCATTATACTCCTCAAACACCCTCTTCAAGGATCTCAAATTTGTACTACCAAGTAATAACTCACACATGTCTCTACCCCAGCCACCACTCAAAATGCTACTAGATCCATTGGTAAAATAACTATCATTCCTTCTCGTAAGGAAAACTTTTATTTTCCGTAATTATGAAAGAACTAACTCCTTTTGATATCAGGTATAAGCTCAGCAATAGGTCCTTAAATCTCTACTATACCAATCCAAAGACTAATTCATATCATGCATCCATTGATTTCATTGGTGCATATTATTGCAACTTGCGTTATGCCACTATTCTTGATATCCTTGTTGAAGGAATTCCAATTTTCAGTTCTACAAGATTTAATTTACCACTATATTTAATGCTTCACTTGAATAACTTATAGTTATATGTTTTAATATCTCCTTGACTACATTAAATAGAATTACATGCTTATCTTCACAAATAAATATTATACCATGGTGAAATGGTGGAGTTGGCCTTCACTATGAATGCCTTTTCTATGTTGCTGAAGGGATCTATGAAAATCCAACCACTAATAAAAATAATTTACATCGAATCTATTACCTTAGTAAGAACTACATCCCCAAGCTTCCACATTACTCTCTCTCATGGAACACATCAACACTGTACTCTGCTACAAGCTGTATATAGTGGAAAATTTGCATCTAAAGACATCCAAGTTGACACGATCATTCTGCTTTAAAAAGTAGCTTTCAGAGTCTATGAGAACTCTTCGTAAGGCCTAGAATGTGTCTTCAGTTTCCTTCATACTTTTGTCCGTTTCTCCTCTTTCTGCATCAAACAAAGTTACCGATCAAACAAGAAAATTATCTTGTACCCGATTTTTTGAGGTAGAAAAACACACACTCAATTTTGAAAAGTCGTGATGCATAATCACCTTTTTTGTAGCATATTTTTTGCACTTTAAATTTTCTTATGATTTTTTTTCCCTCTTCTGTCATCATTTTCATGTGGATTTTGAAAAGTGGTGATGGAGAATAACCTATTTTTTTTCTTAGCATATTTTTGCGACTTTAAATTTTCTTTGATTCTTTTTTTTTTAATCTTATTTGTGATGCAAAATCATTTATTTATTTTTGGAGCATATTTTTGGCACATTAATTTTTTTTACTTACCAAGTATGAACATTTTTTTTAAGATATTAGTGATTTTCATGTTAATTTTGAAAAGTGTTGATGCAACATTCACATTTTTTGTTTAGAGTGATGATTTTCATGTTGATAATAAAACATAAAATAAAATAAAATGAAAACATGACATTTTTTTTTAAATATAAAAAATTAACAAAAAAATAAATAAATAAATTGGGGAAATTAAAAAAAAAAACATAATTTAAAGTCAAAAAATGAAGAGTAACCCAAAAAAACATATAAACTATTTTTTTTGAAGTTATAGAAAAAGCTGCATAATGAAAAACAATGATAAAATAACATAATTAAAATAGAAATGTAAAGATAATTAAAATTAAAAAACTAAATTTAAATTAAAAAAATACTCACAAATTTAAAGCTAAAGTAAAAATAAAAATTTAAAAGTAATAAAAAATTAAATTTAAAAGAAAATTACAAATTCTAAAAGAAAATGAAACGAGCTGACCCATACGCATTTCTCGGGCGCCCTCACACAGCGCGACATGACGCGTCCGACCAAGCGAAGCCACAATGGAGAAAACGAAAAACGGGCTGCAGGAACACATACAAGGCACCCCGGCGGTCATAACATAGCAGTTTTTTATACGACCGCCCTCGATCGAAACGACCCGACATGAATGTGTTTCATTAGGAATCCTCACATGGAACACCTAACCAAATCAAGGCACAAGGGAGCAAACGGAAAGTGGGTTGCACAAATGTGCACAATGCACTCAGGCGACCACAACTTAGCATTTTTTATACGACCTAACTTAAACAAAACGACCCAACCTGAACACATTTCATCAGGCGCCCTCACATGGGTGCACCGTGCTAAAATAAAAATTTTAAAATATTAAAAATGTATTTTAAGAATAAAAATGAAAAAAACATCTTAAAACAATTGAAATAAAACAAAATAAAATTCATTATATATATATATATATATATATATATTTATATATATATGTATATATAGTTTTAATAAATAAATAAATTAATTAATTTTAAAAAAATAAATTAAATAAAAACTGGGTTTCTTAGGTGGTGATGGGAGCCGACCCTTGGTGGGCAGGGAGCTACAATTAGCCCCCCACCCGCCTAGGGGTCGACCTCCGCTGCCACCTGGGCAGGAAATCAACTCCAAGAATCCACCCCGCGCCCACAGTCCACCCCCTAGAGCCACCTAGGTAGGAGGTTGATTCTCGAAATCGGTCTTCTGCCTAGGTGGTGGCAGATGCTAGCGCGTCACCGAGTTGTCCCTCATGGCCAACACAGTGAAAGGCCTATTCCGAGAATTTACCTCCCGCCCAGGGGGTCATGGGAGCCAACCCATGGGCGGGTGGAGACCTACACCAGACCTCTCTGCCCACCCACGGGACAGCCCATGCGGCCACCTACGTGGGAGGTTGATTCAGAGAATCAACCTCCCCCCCACGTGGTCACCGGGATCGGCTCATGCAACTTTCCACTCGCCCAGGGTCAGCCCCCACCGCCACCTGGGCAGGAGGTCGATTCTCTAAATCGACCTCTCGCCCAGGTGGCAGAGTTGGTCGACCGCAGGGTGGGCGAGGAGCCAAGAATTGACCTCCCTTGCACCTAGCAATGCTGATCATCCGTCGCGTGGGAAAGGAGCCGAGAATCAACCTCCCGTCAAGATGGCAACAAGGACTTAAATTTTTATTTTTTAATTTTTTAATTTTTTAATTTATAAATTTTATAAATTTTATTTTGTTATATATTTTTTTATTTTTATGTTTTATTTTTTATTTTTTTCTTATAATTTATATATATATATATATATATTTAGATGTTTTAATTTCTTTTTAATGATTATATTTTTTCAAAATATTTTTATTTTAGAATTTTTATTTTTTTATTTTTTTATGTATTTCTTTTAATTATTATTTTTAAATTAAATTTTTTTTATATGTTTTATATATATTTATTTTAATTATTATTTTTAAATTAATTAATTTTTGAATAGTTTTTTATTTCTTTTTTTTGTTTTTTAAATTGTATAATGATTTTTTTTAGATTTTGTTATTTTTAATTGTTATTTTGCTTTTTTTATTTTTCTTAAATTTGATTGTACTTTTTATTTTTTTAGATTTTAATATTTCAATTATATATATATATATATATATATATATATATATATATATATATATATATATATATATATATAATTTCTAATCTTATCTAAATCATTTTTTTGGAAAAAAAAACATATAATTTCATCATTTTTTAATATCAAATCATACAAATTTCATAAAATTTGTTATATATATATTTTTTTTGTTATCATAAAATTATTGTAATTAACATGTCATTTTTAGCTCCCTCCTCACGCCAACCCCGCACTGTGATTTTTCATTTCAACTTAATCTTTTAAGATGTTTTTTATTTTTATTTTGGAAGTTAGTTATATATATATATATATATATATATATATATATATATATATATATATATATGAAAGCAATTAAAAAATAAATTGGGAAAAAAACAAAACAAAAATGAAGAGAAGAAAAAATAAATTAAAACTTATGAAATATATATATATATATATATTTCATAAGTTTTAATTTATTTTTTCTTCTCTTCATTTTTGTTTTGTTTTTTTTTTCCAATTTATTTTTTAATTGTTTTTTTTATAACTTTAATCTCTTCAAATGCTTTTTTTCTGTTATTTTTTCGTTTTGATTTTTTTTTAATGGTTTTTATTGTGTTTTTGTTTAATTTTTTTTTTAATGTTTTTTTTTTTAATTTATCTCATTAATATTATTTGTTTAGTTTTTATGTTTTCCTTTGGGTGAATTTTTAAACTTCTTTCTTCATTTATTTTTTCTGAAATATTTTCCTTTATTTTAATTTATTTTATTATGTTTTTTTTTAATCTTAATTTTATGTACGAATTTTTTTTGTTTCTTTTTATTTTTTTGTTTATTTTGTGTCATGTTTTATAATATTTTTATGTTGTAATATCTATTTTTATTTATCTATTTTTGTCTCATTTCTTTTAGTTTTTATTTTTTCAAATTATTCATATTTTAAATATAGTTGATTGGATATATATATATATATATATCTATATGTATGTTTGTAGAAGTAATTAGTTTAGGAGAACAAGTTTTTGTTGACGGTACTTCCTTAGCGGTCGAAAGGATTCTCGCGACGACAATTTTTTTTTCATAGTATTTAATATGTTTGTTAGATTCAGTTTATTAAATTATTATTATTATTGTTAGTATATATGAAAATAAAATTAAAATATATATATTTCTCAATAATGAAATATAGTTTTTGAAAAAAAAATTTGTAAACTTCAATATTTTAAAATTATTTAAAAATAAAATATTTAGACAAATTTCCAAGAAAACAAATGTTTTAATGCATAGAGTATCAAAAAAATCCAAAATAACATATAAATTCATTTGTTTTGTAAATTTGTTCATTGATCATAACTTAAGTGTTTCCTATCCACTGATTTCAACACATTATATAAGAAAAACATTATATTTATTAAATTGTTGTTAATATGATAAACTTTAAATATAAATAAATTAACATAAATTAAATGGTAATAATTTTTTAAAATAATATTAACGCCATGGCTGAAAATTGTTGGAGTTTTAAGGATTTTCATAGAGGTGATATTTCATCCTTAATGTCATCCTTGGAATTTTAAGGCATTTTAGATTCATGATATTTTATCTTTAATACCATGCTTAAAAATCGTTGGAATTTTAAGACTTTTGATATTTTATCGTTAATGTCATGTCTCTCATTGAAATTTTAAGGTTTTTCAAAGTCTTGATATTTTATGTTTAATGCCATTATTAAAATATGTTAACAACTTAACCCCCCTGCCCCACCCCTCGCCCCCCCCCCCCCCCCCCCCCCCCCCACCCCCCCCCAAAAAAAAAAAATGTTATTTCAACATCAACACTTCTAATTTTTAGGGTGTTTTTTGCACACAAAATTTGATGATGTTATTCCAACATCAACACTTTTCAGTTTTAGGGTGTTTTTTGAAAACAAAAAAATGCTGATGTTATTCCAACATCAACACTTTTCATTTTCATGGTGTTTTTTGCACAAAAAAGCAGCCTTTACTTCTATTTTTAAAAATTTTGAAACTTTACATTGAAAAAAAAGGTTATTTGAGAATAACACTTCGTTTTCGGGCTGTCTTTTCATGTCTTTTTATATTTTTTGGTTAGAGTTATCATTTTGAGGTAATATCTCTCGTTTGATCGATAACTTTGTTATCACCCAAAAAAACTAATGAATACTAAACTAACTTCTTGTTATTCCATTTGAAAAAGGTCCATAAGAGTTCTTGAGCTTGAGGCTGGACGTAAGATTGACACTAACGAAAGGCCCATCAAACTACTACAAACAAAGGCAAGTACATCCCAAACTAGCTCTTCATTATCACAAGTAGGTCTTCCCTCTAGAGTAACTCCAATGAATACACCCACACTTACAATTATCTCATTCAAGGCATTGCACCCATATGAGAGATATTGGTCAATATAGGGTAGAGAAATTGCAGAGACAACACTAAGGACTTACAACAATGCACATGGCTCACGAAAATTATTTTTATTTGATCTCATTGATCAGAATAAAGATGAAACTCACTGTTCTTCATTCACTGAGTTGGTTGAATCATTTTATAATATAATCCAAGTTGGGAAACTATACATTGTTTCGAATGGCACAGTAAAAGAAACAAATCCAAACTATAGCCATCTAAAGAACAAATGGGATATTTGTTTCCCTTTTGCATCCATTATCAATCCATGTACACAATATGATTAAAATTTTCCTTATCAATGCTTACATTTCAAAAGCATCAATGAAATCAAGTCCACAAGCTCGAATATGAATGTTGATGTTATTGGTATTGTCAATTCCAACTCAATTGCCACGACAATCCGAAAAAAGGATGGAGCTAAAACACTTAGGAAAAACCTCATATTAAAGGAAATGTCAGGATTCAGCATTGCTATAACATTATGGGGACATCTTTATGAATCTAAAGGGAATAAACTTGTTGAATTTTTCTCCTTTTACAACCCACTAGTCCTTCCAATTGGAGGAGGTCATGTTTTTGAATTCAACGGAATTACCATAGGTAACATCTCCAACAAAAATCTTATTATAAATCCAAACATTGAAGAAAATCAACAACTTCAAACATGGTTGTGGGAAAAAATCTTCAATTATTTCTCTCCATCTTTGAGTATAAACTACAACATTGAAACTAGGCGAGCCCGAGAACATAAGATGATTCATGACATTTCTTGCATGGAAATTTATGAGAAATCATTATGGGTTTCTATTTGTGCAACTATAAATACTAATCACATGGATGATTTCTACTTTCTTGCATGCCCATTATGTTTCAATGGAAAAAAATTCATGAAAAAAGTGATGCACCATTCTAACAATATGTGGCACTTCACAAAATGTAATGGTGTCTTACTAGAATGGGACTACCGTTACAAGCCCATAATTGAATTAAATGACGACATTAGGCACTTAGACAATGTGATAGTTTTAAATGATGTCACAAATGAGTTCATGTGTGTTACAATGAATATTTTTTTCTTCTTTCCTTCGAACCATCTAATCTCCAAGAAATTTGTGAAATAATTTCAGATCGTCATTTCCTCCTAACACTTTCCATCAAAACAAAAAATTTCAACGGTGATGAGCATCTACAAACAGTTTTTGTTAACTCAAAATAAATTCATTATGATTCTGCATACAAAGAGATCCTCTAAGACATACAAGCAATGTGTTATTCATAATGATTTACTATATGCCACCTTTGAGATCTCTTCACGCCACCAAGGGCCACTGCCATTTTCTACATGGATTATCCATGTTTTTGTAGTACATTGGTTCTTCAGTATAATAAAAAATACATAAAAATGCATGTACAATGTCTACATTTATATACATTGAATATTTGTTTTTATAACTATTCATGGTATCTCTCAAACATGTTCAATTAAAATACAACAAAGTTTCAATATCTTGGTGTATTGATTGCGACATTCAATGCTACCATAACGAATTTGAACATAAATATATCATGTCTCTTTGTAAACATTCAAGCATGTCGTGGGCACACTCTTTTCCTAACAATGCTATATTTTTTCCTTTATTATATAAACTATTTTCCAAATGTAAAGATTCATGATTTATTTTCTATGCATGTACACTTAATTTATAATTCTCTATAATTTACTTATACCTACATTCTAACAATAAATTATTTGTACTTTTTTAGATATGCCATCCAAAGTGAAAATGCAAAAAAAAATGCACGAAGATGCCTCCTTTATGCATAGAATAGATACTTAATAAATGCACGATAGCAATTACTCAAAATTAAATAAAAAGACTTTATTCACAACCTACTTCTTCTCCCACCTTGTGTGCTTCCCCAAATGTGGAAGCCATCTCACCTCATCTTTTTCAAACCAAAAACAACTCCCTCTCAATGATGAGCATCATCGATTTTGACAAAAGATAGATAAAATTTCTCCCATACATGTTTGCACAATATATGAAAAGAATCATACTCGGGAATGAAAACACGGCTTCTACATGGTAATATTTCTTGTTTTAATTGTGCCTCGTCTAAGCCTCCATATCATTTTTCTCATTCAAAAAACATGAACCCAGGCACACAACCACTTTTCCTTTTTAATTTCACACAAGTTGAGGAAATTCTCATTTCATTTGTAAACCCAATTCTACAAGTTATTCATGCTCGTAGTGGGAAATACAAATACAATAGCCATGCAATAAGATTCCCACAATACATCACTACAATTTCCAACTACTTACCTCATATGCTTTCTGAATTAGACATCCCCATTGTCAAAATATATAATACTTCTGAAAAGGATTATGAATTCCTTATTTGTAAATCATGATTAATGGCGGCCCTTGAATAAAAACTAATAAATTATCCTATTACAAGGATGTTAAGCTCAACTCATATGTAATTAATTCTTTGCCAGATCAACCTACAAATATGTATTATCTACTTTGTAGTGTAACCACCTCTTCAACTAAACCCGATGAACATGTAACTAATTTTGATTATTACCATGATCGCATCCTCACTCCATTATATATCCAACCTTCATCTTTCATCCCAACTCTCCTATAATGAACTTGAAAACATGCATGGTCATTTACACTCGCCTAACTCAAATTCAACAAACTCGCTTGAATGGCTAGCAATATCCCTGTCCCCTACAAATGAATACACCATGAAAGGAATTTTTTCCATGTCATTCCCCACACCATTCCCTACAAAAATTTTCATGATTGCACAAAAAATAATTAAAAAATTTGAGATGCATTAATATGCTTTGCATTTAATGTGCTTCCATGATAACCAATTTAGCCAACATCCAAGATTCGATTACTACTTATATAACATTCTAATGCACCATCGTAGCCAGGAAACTGCTGTCATATTTATAAAAAAAAACACATTGTAAACAACTTACCAAAAATTGTTTCAAATCTTCAACCATGTCTTCATGATTTTCATGATTCAAAATTACCATAACAAGTTATGGATTTTGGCATAGGTATTCGAGGAAAACTCTCTTATTGTAACAAATGACAGTGTCAACTGATTTATTTTATCGCTCAAATAGGAAGCCTTGATTTTTCCTTCACTCTCAATGCAGCTCATTCCAAGTGGCTTAACTTACACATGTTCATGCCTAGCAGTGTTCCCTCAAATTCGAGCAATCACTACCAATGGAGATTAAAAAAAAAATAAAAGCCCCACATATTACAACCCAATATATTCATTGTATATTTACAATTTTCCTTGAAGATATTATACTAAAGGGCTTCGACATAGTTGGCTATTGGTTAGGGTTTTCATATAACCATTTTCTCCTCCATAATTCTCTACGTTGTTAATATCCTTACTTTACAACTGTTTCTTTTCTAATATTTTCTATATATGAATGGAGAAATAGAGGATCCACACACATACATGCCTTCATTTAGCTACAATATGCACGAAATACAGAAACTCTTGATTGGAACAATGAAAGAGAAATAGCTAATGCTAAGAGTTATCTCGATCGGTTTATAACTAATTGGAATCTGCATCATCTCCAACATTGAAATCATGTGCTTCATCATTCAACAATCCATGATCCATATCTTCTCAATACAACATCAATATTTGCATTTTCTTCGTCTAAATATTATGAGGAGCTTGTCCACTGTGTTAAAAAACACACAAAGTGCCATGAATATTCCTGCCTTCATTAAAGGGACAATTTCTTGAGTTTTTGATATAGACTAACCTCGGAATTACACTCCACATATTCAATGTTCATTGATGATAAAAGACAAAAAAATTACATCCCCGCTCCCTATGATGATAGATTGAACATCCAAAATGTTGATATTCTCTCCATTTGGAGAGAAAATGTTTATTGAAAACATACTCTAACATACGATGATGTGTTTAAGTACATTTCTATAACACCCCAAATTTGCTATGTTTTTAATTTGACAATTGAACAAATCCAAAGGGGAAGTGGACCCCAATGGAGAAACGATGCGTGGATTTATTTAATTATTTAATTAGTAAAAATAAATAGAATGGTTATGTGTGCACTATGACTAGAGCATGATTTGAGATCCTAAACCTTGATCCATGAGGATATGGATAAGGTTAGAATTTCCCAAAACCGTTCAGAAAAACCTTGGAAGGAATATTACTAAATTAGATTGGGAGAGAAAAATATAATTTCCCCAATGAAGAGGAAAGTAATTGGGAAGAGGAATAAAATATGGAAAAATAGAAAAGATAGCTTTAAAGTACCTCACTGAGGGAAACCTAGGCAAAAACAGGAATAAAGCATCCTGGAATTTCTGGAAGCAGAAATTAGAAACAGGCTTGGGAAAGCACTGCTTAAATAAACTGCTCCACGAAAGACAAAGGGTTGTCTATCCATGGAAGCAAGGATCTCAGCTCGAGGGTGTGTTAAGGAGATAAAACTTTACGATTGGGAGGACTAGTCTACTAAATTGGTATGCACACCGTACTAGTCTATTTTAAAGTTTTATGAATTTCTTATGTATAAATCAAAATCTGCTTTAACTAGTAAGTAGAACTTGATATGCTGAGCTATTTATTACCCATACATTTAGCAGATTCTAATGAAGTAGAAATACTTCAAATTTTTCATAGTTTTATGGGGGTTGTCTCATGAAAACCATCTGCCAGAATGTATAAACCAGTAATAGGTTTAAATCTGGAGATCAGTATCTTCCTCAGAGATAGTATTACTTTTATGAAATAAGAGAGAGTGATATTATCACTTTCTTAGATAAATACATATATATATTCACGAAGAAATTAAATGAATATGCAGAACAGAAGGTTATTATCTATCAGTAAATTGCTAACATAATTACCTTATTGTTCTATTGTTATCATTATGTAGCAGAAATTTCAATATCCAGAATGTAATAGTGTATAGTCACATTCAAATAGTAGAAAACTAATCTATTGAAATTGTGTTGAAGAGTTGTAGTCTTGTCTCAATCAATGAATTTTTAAATTGTTATTCTGCTTTAGAAATTTTCACATATTTAACAGTTGATGAAGTAGGAGTACTCCAAATCTATTTGGTTGTGTGAAGTTATTCTGATGAGGACCATCAGCCAGAATATCTAAACCTTGATGCGTTTAAATCTGGGGGATATGCATCTCTCAGATAAAGTAGAATATTGAGAAAGGAGAAAGAGTATCATGAAAATTTTGTTTCTTAAGCATGATTAGGTAAATGGATGAGACAAATAAACAGTAGATAGAACATAAAAATTTTGTTGCATATGAGTATTGATATAAATATTATTTGAAACTGCTTTGTGAAATTTCTTTGTTGAATACCTATTGTCCAAAAGGTTAAGGAAAATTTTTTACTAGAATTAAATACAGTAGAAAATCTAAGCCTGCTATAAATTTTCGATAGCAAGGTAAAATTTAGTCTATAGCTAAGTATTTACTTACTAAGTTGAATTTGAAAGAAAATCCCATAAAATAAATGAAATATAATAATTAGTAGTACTATTGGAAAACTGTGAATAAGTGAAGATGTTTCAATTGACGGAAAACTCTGAATAAGTTTTATCGACAATAGTTTTGAGATGAACAACAGTAGCAAAAATTACTAATGCATATGTAGGTATTTTTCCACATACATGAATAGGAGTACATAGATATTTCCGATTTAACATAGATTAAATACAGGGAATGTAAGTCAAGTTAATATACTTCTGAGCAATATTGTTACACATTAAGGGTTTTAAATAAATAAAAAATAATAATAATAACAATGTACTAACCATTTCTACATTATAATATGCTAATAATTATGTACAAGATATATGAAAACAACTAGTAAGTTCACAGTTGTGAACTAGTATATTCTCCATCTGAAGGACATAAGAGCATAATGGTTCTCGAAATTAAATACCAATCAGAATGTCAAATAGAGAAAATGAGATAATAGCTGAACACTGTGTGCCGAGATAACTTGGTTAAAATAAAAATAATAATATCCAGTCCATATACATAAGCACTGGCTACAACCATGCTAGGAAATTTTAAATAAGTCTCCTGGTAAGTCTATCTTATGCTAGACAAGCGAATAAAAAGAAATATGAGTTCAAAACCTCAAACGGCCAAGGTAATAGTAAAATCCAAATTGGAGAAGAAAGGAGAGAAGTTCTACATATAGCGAAGACGTATAAACCGACCTATGCAAAGAGCATTGAGTTAGATTCAAGAAGGATAAAAGAGTTAATAAATAGAGTGCCACTTCCAAAAATGAAGAATAGAAGGGAACCGGGTTATTACGTACATTACCAACTAGAAAAAGAACGATTTGTTAGTTACGACCTTCATATAAAAATTCAAATAAAAACGCCCTATGTAATAGTAAGGGAATAACAATTAAATTACGTCTGGAGTAAAACAATTTATTTCTAGCTCAATGCTGGGTTGGTTTGCCAAAACTACGCACCCTCGAAGATGTTGGCATATGCGTGAGACATGAAATTTAATTCTCAATAATTGAGTGTTTAAATAAATGGGTTAAACAGAAATTAAAAAAATCGAAGCTTAAAATAGAGGGGGTTCATAAAATTCCAAGAAAAAAAGCCAAACAAAAATCAGTTTGTCGATGTAAATGAAAAAAAAAATCCTTACGAGGGGTTTCAACAAATTGAGATATTCAACAAATTGATGGGCAACGATTTCTAAATCATACCGGATCTACCATGGAGGCAGCACGAGGATAATGGAAAAACAAAAATGTATTAGAAAAAGCCATAGTTATAGAACCTCCACCGCGATACGGAATCCTAAAGAAATTCACAGTACAATGAAACCAGAGCATGAGTGCTTAGCTATAACTGAACCCAAGTTCCTCAATGAAAAAATTTATGATGTATAAAACTAAAACTAAAACCTCAGCACGAAACAAGGGTTATAATGCTTACCGTCGAAAGGGATAGTCAAGAGATAACTACATCGAACCCTGGCATGAACTCCTGGAGGAGAAAATGTCTTCCTGAAAAACACCATGAAGAAATGAAATGAGAATACACTAATATTTCATTTTAAAAACCAAGTGAATTGGGGGCGAAACCCTAAAACATCACAACCTTACAGATGTCAAGCTCTGGAGAGTCTGTATGCAGAGAAATGATTCATAAGCGAAAGGCTCGAGACAGTAGGGGTCATACAGGTCGATTTAATGCAGAGAGGTAAAGTCATTAATGATCCTTCCCGTTGCCAAGTACAAAAGGATCTCGAAAAAATATTTAGTGGTTGAACGTTGCGTGTCCTAAATACTACCATAAAGATTTAACAACTCTACCATAAGGAAAATAAAACCAATATTAAAATATTGTGTACTGGAAGTCCAAAATGTCAGTTGTGAATTGATGGGAACCCTCAAGAAATGGCAATACATTAAATCACCAAAATCGAAATCAATGATAATTGCAATTAAAGCCGTGGTTTAATAAATATTACATACGGAAATCAAATTGTAATGTAGACCTATGTTGGAAAGGAAGAAAAACAAATCAATTAAAATAATAGTGGGGTAAATCAAGTTTCGATGGGGATAGATGCATTCGAAAATTAATTCCTCTCCATGACACATTTCCACTCCGGTTAAGTGGAGCCCTAGAACTTAGAGTAGGAAAAATAAGTGGAATATGAATGATATGTTGGAGTAAAATAAATTAAAAGTGGTGAATATTTAATATCGTGCATATCTTTGGTAGGAATTTCGATGGTTAAAATAGGTACTTACTCATAAGAAATAAATGAGTAATGACTTTGAAGAGTTTACTATATATATAAAAAAATTATATAATCATGCCATTAGTAAGGGTAACATATAATCATATGTGGTGATAAATATTAGATATATTAAATTCATGAATTTTTATGGAGGTAGTCTCCTGAATTTAGGTTCAATCATATACTAAGGGTATTTGAAATTAATATACCCAAGCCTTTCTATTCTATAATATGAATAAAAAGGTTAGAAAATAATTAGTAGAAATTAATATAACTTAAAGGGCATCATAAAAATATATACAAGCGTGGTAACCTAGCATACAACAGGTTATGATTAAAAATAAAAATAAAAAAATTGTAATTATTAGAAATTCATATAACTTAAAGAGCATAAAAAATATATATAAAAGCGTGGTAACCTAGCATACCACAGGTTATGATTAAAAAAAATTTGTTAGTAAATGAGAGACATTACAAATGGTATCAAAGCTTTTAGAAAAAAATACTGGGCAATTTATGTGCTCAAATAGAAACGATATGCTGCTGTAAAATTTTATGAATTTTAAGTTTTACTAAATGTTGTTATGTTGAATAGTGAATAGTGTTGGAAAGTACAGCTGTGAACCATCACTGAAGGGGACAAGATGTATGTAGATCTGGGTGGTGGAGAAAACACGCCAGATCCAAACACTCCGTTGATGGCTATGTTGCATAGAATGTAATGAGAAATGGCACAGCTTAAGAGCCACAATGACAGACTATCTTTGGCCAGTGAGGAGCAAGAAAAACTCATTAGAGAACTAACTTCATGGAACAGCCAAGAAGGTGAAGGTTTCGGAAGGAAGAGAAAAGGAAGAGTTAATTCCTCTGATGGGTCCGAGGAAGATGACGCCACTAGACATCAGTCTAGAAAGAAGAAGGAATTACAAGGTGAATTCTGGAAAATAAAACCTCCCTCCTATGATGGAGGGAAGGAAGAAGACGTTGAGGCATGGCTTCTGAATATGATAAAGTACTTTCAGGTTTACGAATATGAAAGTAATTTAAGAGCCATATTGGCTATGTAGCAACTACAAGGTAAGGCTACCTTGTGGTGGGAGGAAACAAAAATATTTCACGCCATTGATGAGAAAACAGTGACTTGGGAATATTTTCAAGTCAAGTTCAAAAACCGATATTTGAAAGAATGCTACCATGATGACAAGGCAAAAGAGTTTCATGAACTCAGATTGGGACAACTCACCATAGATGAGCATGTCACCAAGTTCACAAATCTGTTACAATATGTTCCTTATATTCGAGAGGAGAAGGCAAAGGTACAAAGATTTCTGAACTGTTTTCCTACTGTGTACAAGGATAAAATAGAGTTCGATAATCCAAAAACGATGGATGAAGTTCTGAGGAAAGCCAGATTATGCTACCAGCAATTCAGGGGTAAGACTGAGAAAGGAAAGAGTTGGACAAACAAAGGTGATTTCAGGGGAAAGAAACAAAAACCATCTTATTTGAAGAATTTTGGTAGGAACCATCAGCGAAAGAAATTTTGAAAAATAAGTGAAAATCAAAATGCTTAATCTCAAACTGATTCAACACCAATAGATGGGAATAATAAGAAGGAAGGAACTATTAAAATGTGGGAACCTTTGAAATGTTGGTGTTGTGGAGAGCCTCATTTATTGAGGGACTATCCACATTGAAATATTCAGACAGTGCAAGTATTACGAGAGGCCACTACCGTAAATGACGTAGCAAAGAACATCCCCACCATCAGTGCAGCTTTAGAAAACTGGCATGTAGAAGATCAATCTACTATGATCGAGATGGAAGGTATCATCGCTGACCAATATGTTACAGTTTTAATAAATTTGGGTGCATCTTTGAGTTATATTAGTCTGCAAGCAGTAGAAAAATGTAAACTCAGAATAGAGAAGTTTCAACAGTCTTGGTTGGTCTAGCTAGCCACTGGTACCAAACACAAGATAACTCATAAGTTACCTCCAATGACCATGAAGTTGAATGATTACCAAACAGAAGTAAATTTAAATATTTTGTCTTTGGGTTCATATGATGTACTGATAGGAATGGACTGGTTAGAAAAACAGAAAACCATGATGAATTTTTTAGACAAAACATTACACTGCATGGATATAGAAGGAAAACTAGTCATACTAAAAGGGAAACCCAAACCCATTTCTGTGAGGCAGATCTCATCCCTTAAATTAAAAAGAACTGCTAGAAAGGGTTATCAAGTGTACGCAGTACATGTTGAGGAAGTAGTACAGAAATCAAAGAAAAACTTGTTAGAGACTTTACCAGTGATAAGAGAATTTAAAGAAGTGTTTCCAGATGAGATTCCTCACCTTCCCCCCAAGAGAGAAATCATTTTTACAATTGATTTAGTGCCTAGGGAAACTCCTGTTTCTAGAGCCCCATACCAAATGAGCCCCCCTGAGCTAATAGAGTTAAAAATGAAATTACAAGAATTACTAGACAAAGGATACATAAGACCAAGTGTATCTCCTTGGGGAGTACCAGTGTTGTTTGTGAAAAATAAGGATGGTACCTTCCAAATGTGTATTGATTATTATCAACTAAATAAGTTGACTATCAAAAACAGGTATCTGTTATCCTGAATAGATGACCTCTTTGATCAAGTTAGGGGATCCTCTGTGTTTTCCAATATTGATTTAAGGACGGGTTATCACCAGTTGAGAATTAAAGAGGAAGATATCATCAAAACAGCATTTTGAACCCAGTATGGACACTATGAATTTGTAGTCCTACCATTCAGGTTGACAAATGCACCTGCCACTTTAATGTGCTTAATGAATAGTGTCTTGAATAAATACTTAGATAAATTTGTACTATTATTTATTGACGGCATTTTAATCTATTCAAAGAGTGAGGCATAGCATAAAAAACACCATAGAATTGTGTTGCAGACTCTTAAGGAGAATCAATCGTATGCCAAGTTTAGTAAATGTGAATTTTATAAAGATAAAATCCAATACTTGGGGCATATAATTTCAGAACAAGGATTGGCTGTTGACCCTGAGAAGATAAATTCCATTAGAGAATGGCTTGTACCTATTGATGTATCATCGGTAAGATCTTTTATGGGGATTGCGGGGTACTATAGAAAGTTTGTAGAAATATTTTTTGCTTTAGCCTATCCCGTAACTTCATTGCAAAGGAAAGGTACAAAATTTGAATGGATGGAAAAATGCCAAAATAGATTTGAACAACTAAAATTGAAACTTACTACAGCACCTATTTTGAAGATTGCAGATCCTAATCAAGAGTTTTTAGTATGTACCGCTGCGTGTGCAGAGGGATTAGGGGGAGTATTATTGCAAGAAAATTCTTTTATTTCTTATGAATCTAGAAAACTTAAGAAATATGAATAGAATAATAGTGTGTATGATCTTGAGTTAGCTGTTGTAATTCACGCTCTCAAGATGTGGCGACACTATCTTCTAGGAAATTTATTTTGATGACAGATCACATCAGCCTAAAGTATTTTTTCACTCAAACAGAATTGAATGCTAGACAAGCCAGATGGTTGTCTTTTTTGAGTGAATTTTACATGGAAATAAAACATGTCAAAGGAAAAGAAAACAAAATTGTTGATGCACTAAGTAGATATTCTTGCCAACACATAAGAAACATTGGGAGTAGTGCCAACTTTGATTTAGAAGGATTGGTTCAAAAGGTAGTAGATCAAGATCCAAGCTATGAAAAACTGCAAACTCAATTACTGAAAAAGGAAATAAAAGGGTATACACAAAATCAGAAAGGACTAATTTGTTATAGAAAGAGATTGTACATTCCCAATGTAGACTCTTTGAAAAAGGAAATTCTAGATGAATATCATAAACAGCCTTATTCTGGACATCCTGGATATTAGAAACTACTCAGCTTTCAAAAAGAATTTATTTTGGCCAAGAATGAAAAAGGATGTAGCAATCTACCTAGCCAGATGCATGGAATTTCAACTGGTAAAAGTTGAACATCAGCATCCGGTTGGACTGCTAAATACTTTACCAATTTCAAAATGGAAATGGGAAATTGTTTCTATGGACTTTATAACCGGGTTACCAAGAACCAAATATCAGCATGACTCTGTGATGGTGGTGGTAGACACTTTGATGAAGGTTGTACATTTCATACCCGTTCAATCTACCTTTAGAACAATTGAAGTAGAAAATGTGTTCATAAAGGAGATCGTAAGGGTACATGGAGTCCCTAAAATGAGTATTTCTGATAGAGACGCCAAGTTCACTACAATGTTTTGGAAGAGTTTGTTTGGGGGCATAGGTACTAAATTAAACTTTAGTACTACCTATCACCCTCAAACAGATGGTCAAACCGAGAGAACAAATCAAATTTTGGAAGATATGCTGAGGATGTATGCGATGGATAGGCCAAATAAATGGGAAGACTATATACATTTAGTAGAATTTGCCTATAATAACAACTATCAAACTTTCATAAAAATGAGTCCATTTAAAGCACTCTATGGAAGAAAATTCCACACTCCTTTAAGCTGGAGCCAACCTGAAGATAAATTAGTGCTTGGGCCAGACACTTTGCAGGAAATGGAAAAAATTGTCAAACAAATTTAGAAAAATATCAAGACAACTAAGGATCGGCAGAAAAGCTATGCATACAAGAAGAGAGTACATCGAGAGTTTAGTGTGGGTGATCATGTGTATCTACGGATTAAGCCCAAGAAGAGCACTTTTCACACTGGATGTTGTGCAAAATTAGCTCCTAGATATTATGGACCGTTTGAAGTACTGGAAAGGGTGGGACCAGTGGCTTATAAACTGGCCTTACCCATGCATGTTAAGGTTCATGATGTGTTTCATGTTTCTTTATTGAAAAAATATGCACATGATTTTTCTCATGTTATTGACTGGAATTTGATTCATGTGGAACCAGAAGGGGAATTCCTTCTAGAGCCGCTTCAAATCTTGGAGTGGGAAGAAATTGAACTGCGGAATCAAACGGTAGCCAGAGTAAAAGTGAAATAGAAGCACTTTACTGCTAAAGAAGCTACTTGGGAAAGAGAAGCTGAGATCATGGAAAGGTATCCATCAATGTTTTCACAGAGAACTGTTTAAATTTATTTTTTCAACATCGAGGACGATGTTTGTTTTTAGAGGGGGAATGTGTAACACCCCAAATTTTCTATGTTTTTAATTTGACAATTGAACAAATCCAAAGGGGAAGTGGACCCCAATGGAGAAACAATGTGTGGATTTATTTAATTATTTAATTAATAAAAATAAATAGAATGGTTATGTGTGCACTGTGACTAGATGAAGATTTGAAATCCTAGACCTTGATCCATGAGGATATGGATAAGGTTAGACTTTCCCAAAACCTTTCAGAAAAACCTTGAAAGGAATATTACTAAATTAGATTGGGAGAGAAAAATCTAATTTCACCAATGAAGAGGAAAGTAATTGGGAAGAGGAAGAAGAGCTGGAAAAGTGGAAATGGCAGCTTTAAAGTACCTCACTAAGGGAAGACTAGACAAAAACAAGAATAAAGCATCCTAGAATTTCTAGATGCAGAAATTAGAAACAGGCTTGGGAAAGCACTGCTTAAGTAAACTACACCAAGACAGACAAAGGTTTGTCTATCCATGGAAGCAAGGATCTCAGCTCAGGGGTGAGTTAAGGAGATAAAACTCTACGGTTGGAAGGACTAGTCTACTAAATTGGTATGCACACCATACTATTCTATTTTAAAGTTTTAGGAATTTATTATGTATAGATCAAACTCTACTTTAGCTAGTAACAAAAACTTGATATGATGAGTTATTTATTACCCATACATTTAGCAGATTTTAATGAAGTATAAATACTTCAAATTTTGCATAGCTGTATGGAGTCATCTAATGAAAACCATCTGCCAGAATGTCTAAACCAGTAATAGGTTTAAATCTGGAGATCGGTATCTTCATCAGAGATAGTATTAATTTTATGAAATAAGAGAGGGTGATATTATCACTTGCTTTTATATATATATATATATATATATATATATATATATATATATATATATATATATATGAAGAAATTAAATGAATATGTAGAACAAAAGGTTATTATCTATTAGTAAATTTCCTTATTGTTAGAACATAATTTCCTTATTGTTCTACGCTTATCATTATGTAGCAGAAATTTCAATATCTAGAATGTAAGTGTGTATAAGTCACATTCAAACATTAGAAAACTAATCTATTGAAATTGTGATGAAGAGCTGTAGTCTTGTTTCAATCAATGAATTTTTAAATTGTTATTCTGCTTTAGAAATTTTCACATATTTAACAGTTGATGAAGTAGGAGTACTCAAAATTTGTATGCTTGTGTGAAGTTATTCTGATGAGGACCATCAGCCGGAATATCTAAACCTTAATGGGTTTAAATTTGGGGGATAGGCATCTCTCAGATAAAGTAAAATATTGAGAAAGGAGAAAGAGTATCATGAAAATTTATGTTTCTTAAGCTTGATTAGGTAAATGGATGAAACAAATAAATAGTTGATAGAACAGAAAACTTTTGCAGCATATGAGTATTGATATAAATATTATCTGAAACTGCTTTGTGGAATTTCTTTGCTGAATACCTACTCTCCAAAAGGTTAAGGAAAAAATTTACTAGAATTAAATATGGTAGAAAACCTTAGCCTACTGTAAATTTTAGATAGCAAGGTAAAATTTAGTCTATAATTTAGTATTTACTTACAAAATTGAATTTAAACGAAAATCCAATAAAATAAATGAAAGATAATCGTTAGTAGTACTACTGGACAACTGTGATTAAGTGAAGATGTTTCAATTGACGGAAAACTGTGAATAATTTTTATCGACAATAGTTTCAAGCTGAACAACAGTAGCAAAACTTACTAATGCAATTTGTCCACATATACGAATAGAAATACATAGATATTTCCGAGTTAACATAAATTAAATACAGGGCATGTACGTCAAGTTAATATGCTTCTGAGCAATATTGTTACACATTAAGGGGTTTAAATAAAATAAAATAATAATAATAACAATGTACTATACATTTCCACATTATAATATGATGTTTATTATGTACAGGATATTTGAAAACAACTAGTAATTTCATAGTTGTGAACTAGTATATTCTCCATCTGAAGGACATAAGAGCATAATGGTTCTCGAAATTAAATACCAATCATAATGTCAAACATAGAAAATGAGATAATAGTTGAACACTGTGCGCAGAGAGAACTTGGTTAAAAAATAATAATAATATCTAGCCCATATACATAAGCACTCGCTAGAGCCACGCTAGGAAATGTTAAATAAGTCTCCTAGTAAAAAGAAATACGAGTGCAAAACCTCAAAGGGCCAAGGTAATAGTAAAATTCAAACTGGAGAAAAAAAAAAAGAGAAGTGCTACACATAGCGAAGACATATAAGCCGACCTATGTAAAGAGCATTGAGTTAGATTCGAGAAGGATAAAAGGGTTAATAAACAGAGTTCCACTTCTGGAAATGAATAATAGAAAGGAACCGGGCTATTACCTGCATTACCAACCAGAAACAAAACAATTTGTTAGTTACGACCTTCATATAAAAAGTCAAATAAAAATGCCCTATGTAATAGTAAAGGAATAACAATTAAATTACCTCTAGAGTAAAACGGTTTATACGTTGATGCCTTCGAGCTCAATGCTGGGTTGGTTTACCAAAACTACACACCCTTGAAGATGTTGGCATATGCCTGAGACATGAAATTTAATTCTTGATAAGTGAGTGTTGAAATAAATGGGTTGAATAGAAATAAACAGATTCGAAACTTAAAACAGAGGGGGTTCATAAAATTCCAAGAAAAAAATCCAAATAAAAATCAGTTTGTCGATGTAAATGAAACAAAATACTTACCAGGGGTTTCAAAGAATTGAGATATTCGGCAAATTGATGGGCAATGATTTCTAAATCATACCGAATCTACCATGGAGGCAGCACGAAGATAATGGAAAAATAAAAATGTATTACAAAAAGCTAGAGTTATAGAACCTCCACTGCGACATGGAATCCCAAAGAAATTCATAGTAAAATGAAGCCAAAGCATGAGCGCTAAGCTATAAGTGAACCGAAGTTCCTCAAAGAAAAAATTTACGATCTATAAAACTAAAACTAAAACTGTAGCATGACGCAAGGGTTATAATGCTTACCATTGGAAGGGATAGTCAAGAGAGAACTACATCGAACCCTGGCATGAACTCCTTGAGGAGAAAACATCTTCTCGAAAAGAAATGAAATGAGAATAAACTAAGATTTCGTCTTAAAAAGCAAGTGAATTGGGGGCGAAACCCTAAAACATCACAACGTTACAGATGTCAAGATCTGGAGAGTCTGTATGCAGAGAAATGACCCATAAGCGAAAGGCTCGAGATAGTAGAGGTCATACAGGTCGAGTTAAGACATAGAGGTAAAGTCATTAATGATCCTTCCCGTTGCCAAGTACAAAAGGATCTTGAAAAATATTTAATGGTTGAACATTGCGTGTCCTAAATACTACCATAAAAATTTACCGACTGTACCGTAAGGAAAATCAAACTGATATTAAAATATTGTAAGGAAAATCAAACTGGTATTAAAATATTGTGTACTGGAAATCCAAAATGTCAGTTGTGAATTGACGGGAACCCTCGAGAAATGGCAATACGTTAAATCACCAGAATCGAAATCAATGATAATTGCAATTAAAGCCATGGTTTAATATATATTACATATGAAAATCAAATTGTAATATAGACCTATGTTGGAAAGGTAGAAAAAAAAATTAATTAAAATAATAGTGGAGTAAATCAAGTTTCGATGGGGATAGATACATTTGAAAATTAATTCCTCTCCATGACACTTTTCCACAACGGTTAAGTGGAGCCTTAGAACTTAGAGTAGGAAAAATAAGTGGAATATGAATGATAGGTTGGAGTAAAATATATTAAAAGTGGTGAATATTTAATATTGTGCATATCTTTGGTAGGAATTTCGATGGTTAATAAATGATTAATAACTTTGTAGAGTTTATTATATATATTAAAAAAATATATATATAAAATCATGTCTTTAGTAAGGGTAACATATAATCATATGTGGTGATAAATATTAGATAGATTAGATATGATATTATGGAGGCAGTCTCGTGAATTTTTATGGAGGCAGTCTCACGAATTTAGGTTCAATCATATACTAAGGGTATTTGAAGTTAATATACCCAAAACTTTATGTTCTATAATATGAATAAAAAGGTTAGAAAATAATTAGTAGAAATTCATATAACTTGAAGGGCATCATAAAAAAATATACAAGCATGGTAACCTAGCATACCAAAGGTTATGATTAAAAAAAATAAAAAAAATATTTTGGTTAGTAAATGAGAGACATTACAATTTCAAAATATGCAGCAAAAGCAAAAATAATATAAAAAATCTATCATCAAATATTATCGCGGCTCTCATAAATTGTGCCTCCTGAAGCACCTCTCACTAATTTCATCTGAAAATTCTTCACAAAAACTATTGTAGACACAGATATAGGGGAATAATAAATACGCGATATGCTACAAAAATTACCACATTCACTCTATAGTTTCACACGCGTTTCTTTGAATATTAAAACCAAAAAATTTTAAACGTGTTTCCCTTGATTCCAAAAAATCTCTCTTAAAATTAAATTTCATTCTTGGATACTTGAATAGACTCATTTCATTAGAATCTTAACTATCCTATAATCTACACATTCTCGATAATTTTCTTATCATCGAAAGAAAAACCCATGGAAACATGTGTTCCCTCCATTCACTTTTCATGTCTTAGCATGATACACAACCATTTATTCTGCTACAGATCCTTATTATGTTTTTTTTTTGGAGTGAAATGATGCTATATTTTCCTTTTTACACACTCCCTACTGACATTGGTTCCACTAATGAAGAAATAATTACACGCTGGGAACAAAATAAGGGGACATATACACCATGACATGTTCATCAAGAACCCCAAACCCAACAATCATAAAACCCCAAATATCCATTCACTCCACTGGTTCCCCCTCCTGACCCCATAGACATTGATGAATGGAAAATCCTTGCTCAACTCCACCCAGGATAAAACATTGAAGTTGATGAGCTTGAAATGCTTAGCCATTGTGACTTCGATACTAGCCACAATGAGTCACATACTACTATTCCTCTCCACTTGCAAGAATATGCCATACATTTTATTGAAGTCAACCACTTAGCTACTGAAATCCAACACCATCACTTTTCAAACACACACCAAAATTACTCCTTCTCTCCTACACAAAGAACAACTTTTGACATTGTTTTTAGTCACTTCCAAAATATTGTACCAGACCCTCCACTCATAATTATCATCCACAGAACAATTGGGACAGGGAAATATCATTTAATTAATAGTATACAAAGAGCATTTTTGGAAAACACTCCGCTGGACAAAAACGCCTTACTACTACTTGCAGCTAATGGAGTTGTCGCTTTCTACATAAATTCGCTTACAATCAATTATGCACTTTGCATCCCTGCCCTAACAATGCATCCTCTTTAAGGACAAGGACTCGTAAACTTCCAATAATATCTTTGTCATATAAAGTACATTATAATTTATGAAATGAGTTTCATTGGAAAGACAATGCTTTGTCGTATTGATGAATGGCTAAGAGACGCATTCCCTTCCAAGTGAAATATACCATTCAACAATCACTCCATTATCCTTGTTGGATATTTAGGCCAGCTACCATGTGTGAAAGACATTCCTCCCTATCTTGGAAAATCACATGGAAATGCACTCTCGCGCAGTTTCAATAAATTCATTACACTTTCAACCTTTTTTCGTCAATAAGGTGAAAGCAGCTCACAAGTTTCTTTCCTTCAACTCCTCGTGAATCCAGGAAATGGAATACTCAAGAAGAATGGAATCTTCTAATGTCAATGACATACTCATATCTCATGCATGAAGAGCATCAAGTGTTCGAAGATTCCATGCACATATATGGAACGAACCATTCAGTTACTTTGCATAATAAAAGAATGTCAAAAAAATTGTACCTGTTAAATGAAATATGCTATGCAGAGCACCAAAAATAGAAAACTTCTATTGCAAAAGAAGATGATGATTTAGATAAAGAAGTCCTCTTATGCACTGAATAGAAAGTTATATTTACCAGTAATTTATGGGTAAATTCATGTCTTGTTAATGGTGCACTCGGAAAAGTCATTTCAATATTTTATACACATGATTCAAGCCTCCATCATTTCCATGTTTCGCGTTGGTTGACTTCCACCAATACAGAGGGACATCATGATACCCTTCACATCCAACATATGTACCAATTTGCCCCATTACAAGAGGTTCACGTCGAAAATCGACTCTTTGAATGGAATGGGCTTTAACCTTAAATAAATCACATGTTATGACATTTTAGAAAGCAATTGTAGACATTGCAATAAAAGAACAACAAAGATTAACATTTACTTCCATATTAAGAATCAGATTATTGTTGGACCTACAAATAAGACCAACATTTCCACTCTCTTGCTTCTCACGTATGCAAAATAATTCATATCTCAAGCGTTGACAAAAATAAGAATCACTTATCACGTCAAAATCCCCACAAGAAAATATACTTCTATAACCCATATAAAATGTCTTCTAAATTTACCCATGGTAATCATCTCTTGTTACTTAACTACCTTTAACACACATTTACCTATTATTGCATGTATCCACATATTGTTCTACTACTTTTGAGGAAAAAAATCATATTTTCTAACTTCCTATATATATAGATAGATATATACATTTCCAGTAACAATTCTTATTTATCTTTATATTCATGACCAACAAATATGGATACAAGCTACCTGTCCACATTATATGAATACGGCTGATAAATTCAACAACATGAGATTACATTACAAGATATACAAAGAAGGATGATGCCACCACAATCCTTTCCTCTCTACCATCTACGACAAACTATTATCTTGCTTCAGAATATAAGAAGACTCCTGAAAAAAATTATTCACATCCATGAAAAAGACACACACAGGAAAATACAAGATGACTGGAAAGAACACCTTTTACATCTTAACATCACAATAGATATCAATTGGTGTTGTCAATGGCAAGCATCATTTTCTATACATGATTAGTTTCTCACTATCAACTACATCTGTATATATCTTGTCTTGTATATATAACATTGCATGCTTAGTTCTGACACCGTTTTAGCGTCATTTGTAATGATTTTAGATTCATCGTGTTCATGTCTTGAAAACTGTTATTTTGTTTTTCTATTATATAAAATTAAATAAATCAAATCATTTTCAAAACAGATATAATTACCATGACACAAACTAGCACTATTCTGACCGTATTTGATTGAATCCATTTTTATTAAGAGTTTTTATCTGTTAATATTGTAGATTACATATTGAATGAAGTGTGATAATAATAAGCTTGTAACGATAAATAACTCTAACCCTAACCAAGCCCAACATCCAACGGATCTACTCCATGAATCTTGTTGCCTTTTTTTAAAAGGACTTTTTTGTAAAAGCTCCAAATTTTGTGACCTTAGAATTCAATCTTGTTGAAACAATTCTCTAACCTATCACAACCTAAAACCTATATTTAGATAACAATTTCTATTTAAAATCAAAGCACAATTTCTCCAATTTAACAACCTTATCGTGTCCTACACCCTTTGGAAGAATTGCTCGTAATTATAAAATATGATTTTATGAAAATTGTTATGGTCAGAAATATTTATGAAAAATAGCATAATGTAATATATCAAAATAATTATTTAAATTTTACCAATGAAAAAATAATTTAAAAGATTCACTTTATTAAAAATCGTATACTCAAGAATTTAAGTCACTCCAAATTTTTTATTTTTAAATACTTTATAAACAAATTATTTAATGAATATGGATAACACTAAGATAAATAATATTATTACATCAAAGTAAAATAATTAGTTTTGTAATTTTTTTATTAAAATGTAATAAAACACATAAATAATATTAAATTAAATGAAAAGTAAATTTATTAACATTTTAATAAACAGTAAATAAGCACACATCGGTTTAAAATGCCATTTTATTAAGTTCGTATTAAAATAATGCGTCAGGCTCCATCTCACACGTACGAGAAGGGTTGTTCGATGAGAAAGTTGATTCATACATCAACTCCGTATCTGAAATGAATAAGAGTCCTCCAATAAAATCATTACGAGCTATTGGATATTTTAGGGTCTGCACCTTCCCTGGAAAATATTCGGAGTCTTTCTCGATTCAAGAATCTACACAATCTATCATTTACTTTCTCCAAGTTTCATTTAGCTTCACGAAGAGTTTATTAATATTATGATTCATATTCTCCAAAGTTTTATTGCGCCCAGAGGAGCATTCTAATGTGTAAGTATATCGAAAGCCAAAAAAAAAATGTAATATGAAGAGGTTTACTAACACTCAAAAAAGAGATATGGTAAATAAATAAATTATGGTAAATAAGTAAAAATATAAATAAACCATAGGTATGGTAAATAAATAAAACCTCTTTTTATATTAATCATGAGGTATGGTAAATAAATAAAAATATAAATAAACTAGAGGTATGGTAAATAAATAAAACCGTCTTTTATATTTGCTCAATAAACCACGTTATATTCACAAAAACTCAAAAAGATGTTTTATTTAGGTGAAGCCTATGGGACAAATTATTATTAATACCATGGGCCAAATATCATGGGACAAATTATTAATAATACCACGGGCAAATACCATGGGCCAAATAACATATTTATAAAAGATGTATGGTAAATAAATAAATATAAAAGAGGTATAAAGGGGTAAGGTAAATAAATAAAAATATATCAAATACTATTAGAAATCAACATCTAATTATATATGAAGTATAAGGGTCAAATACCATGGACCAAATTACTATTAATACCATGCAAAAAAAACATTATTGACCCTAACATTAATATTAAAATATTAATGTTATTAAATTTAATATGTTTAGATTAATACAATATTAAATTTATTATATTTTAATATATATTAATATAGCATGATATTATATGCAATTGAAGTTATATACTCCATATTAGAAATTACAAAGAGCAACCATTGCACAAGAATAACACACAATAATTATTTTCTATATTACAATCAAATGAATATATTACAATTTTTATAGTGCTGCTGAGATCCAACTAATTCCACTCTTGGAGGGAGAAGTTGAGAGAATCTCTCAACATCCTCCAACAAACCAAATCAATTCCTAATCTTTAGTATGCATCATAAATGAGGCATTATCTCAAACACCCCCCCTTAATGCCTACATTACAAAAATGGAGAATACACTAATTTAATACAAACATTTGTCTGCCCTAGTCTTCATTAACATCTGTACCTACTCTTAGATCTCATAGAAAATGCTCTTTTCTCCACCATTTTCGAGCTACCATTCAACCCATTTAAAATACATTTGTTTCTAACCAGCAATGCTGAATTTGTAAGATCAAAGATTCTTGACACCCCCGAAGAAGAGTCTCGACACTGAACTATCCTATTGAAATATTTCCATCTGTAAAATAACCCCGAAGAATAAATTTCAACAGTCTATAGGAAAATATTCTAGGTACAGAATATGATCAGTGATCAATCCTACAAAGTGACCTTTACACACAAGGATCTCATTGCATAACCTATAACCGATGCTCTTGAAGCCCAAAGCACAACAAGACCCATCAGCATATAAAAAATTCACACAATCAAATTAGCCAATTGTTCTCTCGGCACAGAAGAATGTTGAGAACGACTAATTTAACTAATACTAATTTGTTCAATAATTGGTTCTGCACTACAAATCTCACAAATCCTTACCCCGCAGATACAATTCCAAAAAAATATATATATAACTTCAATTGCATATACTCTCCCCTGGTTCATTTCGACCGCCTTCTTTTAACGAGAACTGCAAAGAAAACGCAGACCCACTTATATACCAAAAAGGGTAAGTGCAAACAAAATTACAAAGAAATCTCATATTACTATGTAGTCACATAACTTTCAATATCATCATTGTGCATGTGATCAATATTGTCATTCTGCAATGGAGTTGACACGTAACCATCAATAATATTAGTAGAGATTGAATGCGGTTTGTTTATAAAAACCATTGTCGGCATTGAACCAGACCCCACTTGGGTTCCTGAATGGTAAGCGCCATTGGTTTCAGAACGTCCATCATAGCTCGACTCGAATTGATCTATTTTACCACGAGGCACAAGCAAAGTTCTAGACGTCGCTCCCACACGAACAACTGCTGCTAATTTCAGCCTCAGGAAGCGTTGGCCTTGAGAAAACGAATGCGTTGCGAATGGTGCACTCATAATATTCATTTCCAAGGCTGTGAGCAGTGAGACTTGTGTGACCATGGGAAATTTTATTTGGAGAAGATGGAATCATGTAACCTCAAAAAGAAAAAATAGGTACCTTAGTAGAGAAACCTCCTCGCCAGAAACCTGTCGGACACCTTCACAGTCCAAAAATTTATAAGAAATCCATTCGGAAGTTGAGAATCCCCTGATATTGTAGTAAAGGAGCAAGATATCTCACATTAACAAAGATACGACCAAATTCCAGGTTGAAAAGTAGGTTATGGAATTTCATTCCCAAGTTGAGAAAACTTTTGGATACCTTCACAGTCCATGTCCATGTCTGTGTCCAACTCCTCAGCAATCAATAGAGTGATATCGCCGGTGGAGTTCACATAATCTGCGGAAGGGGAAAAAGCAAATGTGCAGTCTAATGGAGGATCCTTTATCTCCAAATCGTCCTCTCATATTCGCACCACTGTTGCCAGTGAAGGTCTTAGCACTGAGTTGCTTTTAATACACCATAACGTCATATTTATAAGCCTATATGCCTCCTTTATACCTTCCAGCCATTTCAATATTAAAATTGGTGAAATTAAAAAAAAAAAAAAAAAAAAAAACAAATACCACTGGCAAACATACCTACACTATGCTACTCTCCTACACCATACTCAATCTCACATTTTCCTGGCCATCTCGTGAGGGATTTAAGCTAGTAGTGGCTCTGATACCATATTAGAAATTAGAGAGAGCAACCATTACATATGAATAACACACAATAATTATTTTCTATATTATAATCAAATGAATATATTACAATTTTTATAGTGCTGTTGAGATCCAACTAATTCCACTCTTGGAGGGAGAAGTTGAGAGAATCTCTCAACATCCTCCAACAAACCAAACCAATTCCTAATCTTTAGTATGCATCATAAATGAGGCATTATCTCAAATAGATATATGATAGAGGTGGAGAAATAGGGGGAGTGACAAGCAAGATTTGGAGATAAATTGAAGGAGAGGGGAGAAGAGGAATGAAGAGAGAGAGAGAGAGGGAGAAGAGTGAGATAGTTAGAGAAGGGTAAGAGAGGGAGAGGGAGACATAAAAATGGAGGTGGGAGAGAGATAAGGAGAGAGGGAGGGAGAAGGATAGAGGATTGGATGGTAGAGAGTGAGAGAGAGAGAAAGAAGGGGGAAGGGAGAGGGAGGTAGGAGAGAAAGGGAGAGAGAGAAAGAATGAGAGGAGGAGAAGAGAAGGAGGGATAGAGAGATGGAGTTGGAGGTGGAGTAAGGAAAGGAAGAAGAAATACATAGAGAGGGGGTGACAAGAGAGATATGGAGAGAGAGTGTGTATGCTTATGGGTGAGATAAAAATACATAGGAGTGATGGAGACAAGGGGGGAGAGAAGGAGAAAGGGGGAGTGATGGAGACAAGGGGGGAGAGAAGGATAAAGGGAGAGAAACATTAAGATAGTTGGAGAGTGAGATAGAGTGATGGGGGAAGAGAGAGGATTGGAGGATAGAGAGAGAGAGAAAGAAAGAGAGCTGGGGGGTCAAATAGAAGGAGGCGAGAGAGGAATGATGAGAGAGTGGAAGAGAGTGATGGGGGAAGAGAGGATTGTAGGAGAGAGAGAGAGAGAGAGAGAGAGAGAAATGGGGGAAGAGAAAGGGAGGTAGGAGATAAAGGGAGAGAGGGTATGGAAAAGAGAGGGGACTTAAAAGAGAGGAGGAGAGAGGGGAGGAGAGAGGGAGGGATTGAGAGATGGAGAGAGAGAGAGATGGGGGAAGAGAAAGGGAGGTAGGAGAGAAAGGGAGAGAGAGGAAGGAAAAGAGAGGGGACTTGAAAGAGAGGAGGAGAGAGGGGAGGAGAGAGGGAGGGATAGAAATATAGATTTGGAGGGGAAGAGAGGGAGGGGTTGAGAGATGGAGCTGGATGAGGAGAGACGGAGGGAAGAAGAAATACATAGAGAGTGAGTAGTGGAGAGAGAGGGGGAGTGAAAAGGGAGAGATGAAGAGGGAGTGTGTATGTTTTGGGGTGAGATAAAGAGAAAAATAACGAGATATGGAGAGAAGGGGGGAGAGAAGGAGAGAGAGAGAGGCATATGGTAACAAAGTTGGAAGGTGAAAATAGAGAGAGGGGGGGGAGAGAAAGGAAGAGAGAAAGTGAAGAGAGGTAGGAAAAGAGATATGAAGATGGAGAGGGAGAGAGGGGGAGGTAAGAATAAATACATAGAGGGTGAAAGGTGGAGAGAGAGAGAGAGGGAGTGATAAAGAAGATGGAGAGAGAGGGCGAAAGGGTAGCGGGAAGAAAGAGAGATAGAAGCGAGAGAGAGGGAAGGAAGGGGAAGAGAGAGAGAGAGAGAGAGAGAGGGAGTGATAGATAGATATATAGATTGGAGAAAGAGAGTTTATGTTTTGGAGTTGATATAGAGAAATAGAGTGAGATATAGATATAGATATAAGGTGAAGAGAAAAAAAGATAGATGGAGAGGAGGGAGGGACAAGGAAATTGATAGATATGGAGTGAGAGAGTGTGTGTGTGTTTGGTGGGGTGAGATAAAGAGAAAAAGAAGGAGAGATGGATGGATATATAGATATATATGGGGGAGAGAGGGAAGAATATTTCTTGCAGTAAATGCATTGATTTCAGTGTAGAAGGTGATTTCTAATCCTATTTGATTTCTTGCACTAGATGAATTGATTTTGGTGTAGATGTTGATTTCTAATGATATTTGATTACTTACACTATATGGATTGATTTTAATATAGATGATTTCTAATCCTATTTGATTGCTTGCACTAAATGCATTAATTTGAGTGTAGATGATGATTTTTAATCCTATTGGATTGATTTCACTAGATGCATTAATTTTAATGTAGATTTTGATTCTTGGTTATATTTGATTTCTTGCACTAGATGAATTGTTTTCAATGTAGATTATTTTTAATCCTATTTGATTGCTTGCATTGAATGCATTGATTTCAGTGTAGATGGTGGTTTCTAATCCTATTTGATTTATTTCACTAAATGCCTTGATCTCAGTGTAGATGGTGATTTCTAATCTTATTTTATTGCTTGCACTAGATGCATTAATTTCAATGTAGATGTTGATTTCTAATTATATTTGATTGCTTGCACTAAATGCATTGATTTAAATTTAGATGATTTAACTAAATGCATTGATTTAAATGTAGATGATCTATAATCCTATTTGATTTCTTGCACTAAATGCATTTATTTCAGTGTAGATGGTGATTTCTAATCCTATTTGATTGCTTGCACTGGATGCATTGATTTCAGTGTAGATGTTGGTTTTAAATCCTATTTTCCTACTTGCACTAGACTCATTTATTTGAGTGTAGATGTTGATTTCTAATCATATTTTATTACTTGCATTAGATGCATTAATTTTAGTGTAGATGTTGTTTTCTATTATTATTTGATTTCTTGCATTAGTTGCATTGATTTCAGTGTATATGTTGATTTCTAACTTGATGTAATTGGATGTATGATGGTACATTAATTTTAAAGTCATTGGATTAATATTGTACATGCAATGATTTCAGTGTAAGCACAAAAAATTATGGACAATGTACATTGATTTTTGTGTTATAGTAATTCAACCTATTAATGTTGGAGAGCAAGAGAGAGAAGGTATGATGTTTACTACAAGAGCTCGAGCTAAATATTTAAATGGTTTACGATTCCAACTGTCCTTTTCAAATAATCAATATGAAAATATGACAAAACTAACATGGGTGAAAATAAGAATAGTAGAAGAAAATAGTTTGAAATCGATCACAATGAAGACTATTCATAATTGACTACATTCTTATTATTCACAGTTTCTATCATTCAATATTATTTCATTGTCACTTTGCATTCAAAATTTTATTTCATCATTAAAGTTATTTTACAATATTTATCATCTCAACAAACTAAGGTAACTAATCAAATTTAAAATTAAAATAACTCAATAAATCTCAGACATATTTAACATATTTAAAATGGTTATGTTAATATTAGATGTATTTACATATTATTGATAAAATTTATCATATGTTCCTCATATTATCGATAGATTTTCCTTGGTCGCACACGACTGAAATCAGCCTAGATCCATCTTAACTCCAGGTCTATCAAGTGCCGAGAGGGATAAAATCTCTCGAGGTGAAAACCTTTCTTTAAGTTTGGCACTCAAAAAAGAGGTTTTCACCTCTAGAAACTTGATCCCTCTCATTGTTTGATAGATCCAGAGTTAAGATGGATCTAGGCTGGTTTACTTTCAATAAATTTGTTGATGTAAAACAAACTTTTAGTTGAGATTAGTCTCCCTATGGAATTTTAATTTACACATGAATACATTTTAGACATTTACCATTCTTTACCTATGGAATTTTAATTCACGCATGAATACATTTTATACATTTACAAATGTTTACCTTTTGGTTGATTATCTTATGATGAATTATTAGACTTTTTTGGCCATACATTTATTTGTTTTAATGTTTTTTTACTGTTGATATAAATAAAAATTGAAAATTGAAAATTGTATCACGATAACATCAAGAAAATAAGAAAGCACTTGATATATAAAATATTAACTATACATATGGCATTTTATTTTGGATTATACTTCATTTAAAAAAAACATGTATAACAAAACACAAATATGAAATTTTATTATGTTTCTAATAAAATATTATTGATAGTAAAGTTTCTAATAAAAGTATTATTGATAGCTTGTGTGAAAATCAGAGTGCCTATTAAATATTGTTTTAACACAATAAAACTTTTCTCATAAAATAGACCTTAGTTCACTTCAAGTATATATAAATTCCAGTATATAAATTTTTTGAAATGTTTTACGTTCAAATACATAGAACTTCAATTTTAAAACACGCCACGTAAATTTAAAGCCTTGTGTGCCAATTGTCTGCAGGTAAAATGAAACGCCTCCATCAATCTAATTGGAAATGACCATACCATACCAGCTAATTCGAAAAGAAAAACGGAATTAGCATTTATAACGTGGCTGGGATAGGTAATGTGGATATGCGTGAGATCCTCTCCGCTTAAATAAAATCTTATCCATTTATTTTTTAAAACTAAAACTCTACAAGTCTATATCTACCCTTATTATTTTTAATAATAATAATAATAATAATAATTTAATAAATTTAAAAATATAAAATTAGAGTCATTTTATATATATATATATATATATATATATATATATATATATATATATATATATATATAATTAAATCAGAAATATTTTTTTTATATATCAACATTATATAATTTTATTAATGAAAAAAAGTCAACTAAAATAAAATATGAAAACTATGAAATATGAAATATTTAATAAAAAGATAAACTAATTTCTATATATATGCTCAAAAGCAAACATTATGCTATTAAATTAAACTAACATAACCATATTTATCAATGTCACTGATATATACAAATAAACACATCTACAACCACATATTAAATGTGGTTGATATACAATTATAAGTATATGTCCACCAACCATCACATTAATAATTATTAGGTATATTTATTAAAAACTAACTATTTCTAATTATTAATAACTATACAAATAATAATAACCAAATTATTTTTTATTTATATCATTATACTTATTAGATTAATATTATTTTGTATATTAATATTATATTAATTATTATACAAAATTTTGCTAATATATTAATAGTTATATTTAAGACTATAATATAAATCACATGTAGCATAATAATAACATTTATTATTAATAATATGTATTTATCTCTAGCATTATGTTATTATCCATAATTATTATATATTTTTGAATATCATTGTCAATATATTTTATTTATTTACTTATTTGGAGTATATTAATATTAATATCTATAGATTATATTATTACTAGTAAATATGTTGATGATGACGACGACGACGATGATGCCGACGATGATAGTGGTGGTGGTGGTTAACGTCCACTGAGATCAAAATTTTGTGTATCAGACCTAAAGAAATGAGTTATTTAGTTTGTTTAAAAATTGTACTCCTATGCTCAAAGAGCTTGGAGAGAAGTGTCTCGAGCTCACTATAATTTTGACATGTTAGAAGGCTAGGAAGGACGGTATTGCAACAATGATTATGAAACTAAGATCTAATGTGGGTGTACGTAGGGCACTGTAATAAGAAGTGATTTTCATTCTCAATGTTCATATTCTCACAAAAATGGCAGATCCTTTCCACCCATGGTGTATAGTAATATATAAGAATATTTTATATAATAATATTATTTAATAATATAATATGTAATAATAATACATTATAAAAATTAAACCTTAGGGTTTAGTATTAAAACTCCTAGGGTTTAAACCTTAATGTTTATTAATTCCTAGGGTTTATTAATTCGTTGTGTTTTAAAAATTGATCCTAAGATATTAATAATCCCTAACTCAGGAATTATTAATATTATAAAGCTAAGAGACTAATAAACCTAAGGGTTTAATATTATAAACCCAATGAATTAGTAAGAGAAGCAATACATATTATAAACCTAAAGGATCAACAAACCCAAGGAATCAATATAAAAGCCACATGAGATTAATAAACCCTAACAATTAACATTTAAACCCAATGGATTAATGAACCTAGGAATTAATTTTTAGTCACAAGGGATTAATAAACCCAAGAGATAGTTAATATTATAAACCTACAAGGTTAAATTATAGACCCAAGGAATAAATATTTTAAACCGAAGGAATAAATATTATAAACCCAAGGTATATCAACTGTAAGATAAATATTATAAACCCTAAAATAAATATGCTTGACCATGGTTGATTTTCATATTGAGACCATGTTTATGACAATGCAACATTGGACCATGGTTGACTATGGTTTATCTTCATATCGACACAATATTTGTCACAATTTGAACCCTTAGATTAATAAACTGAAAGGATTGATATTATAAACCCATGGAAATAAATAACCCAATGGATTGATATTAAAATTGCAAGGGAGCAATAATACACCCAATGGATTAATATTATAAACCCAAGGTGTAAAAACGCTAAGATAAATATTTTAAATGCTAGAATTATCATGGTTGACCATGTTTGATTTTCATATTAAGGAAATATTTGCGACAATGTGATGTTGCACCATGGTTGACCATGATTTATTATCATATGCAAAAAAAAATGGTCACAATGCAACGTTGGACCGTGGTTGATTTTCATATTGAGAAAGTATTGGTGAAAATGTGACATTGGACCATGGTTGATGATGATTATTTATATTATACCCCAAGAATTAATATTAAAAATCCTATGAATAATATTAAACCCTAGGAATAATAACCCTTAAACTAATAAACCCAAGGGAACAATAAACTAAAGAGATTAATACTAAAAATCAAAGTGATTATAAACCCAAAAGAATAATATTAAACCCAATGGACAAATATTATATAAGGTATATACGTTCTCAAATAAACATAGTTGACCATGGTTTACCTCGTTGATTTTCATATTGAGATAATTTTTTTCTCACAATGCGACATTTGACATTGTTAACCATGGTTAATTTTCAGATTGAAACAATCCTTATTATGATGCAACATTAGACCATAGTTGATCATGGTTGATAATGCTTGATTTTCATATTGAGACAATCTTTGTCACAATGTGACAATGGAACATGATTGGCCATGATTATAAACCCGAGGGATTTATATTAAACAATAGGATTAGTATTATAGATCTTATGAATAATATTTTGTATTGAGAGAATATTTATCATAATGTGATGTTGGACCATGGTTGGCCATGGTTGATTTTCATATTGAGATAATATTTATCACAGTGCGACCTTGCACCATGGTTGATCGTGATTTATTTTCATATGGAGGCAATCTTTTTCACAATGCGACATTGGACCATGGTTGCTTTTCATATTGAGAAAATGTTTGTCACAATGTGACATTGAACCATGGTTGACCATGATTATAAACCAATGGGATTTATATTAAACCCAAAGATAAATATTATAAACCCTATGAATAATATTATACCTTAAGAATAATAACCCTTAGATTATTAAACCCAAGGGATTGGCATTATAAACCCAAGTGAAGAATAAACCAAAAGGATTAATACTAAAAACCCAAGGGTTAAATAAACACGAGGTATATAAAACCCAAGATAAATATTGTTAACCCTAAAATAAATATGGTTAAACATGGTTCACCATGGTTGATTTTCATATTTAGACAATCCTTGTCACAATGTGACGTAGGATGATGGTAAGTTATGTTTGACAATTATTGATTTCCATATCGACACAATCTTTGTCACAGTGCAATATTGGACCATTGTTGGTCAAGGTTTATTTTCATATTGACAGAATCTTTGTCACCATGCGACACTGGACCATGGTTTACAATGATTGATTTCACACAACACGACTAGGCATGGTTGAACATGGTTGACCAAGGTTGACCTTTGTTGACCATGATTGACCATGTTTGACCATCATTGACTATGGTTTACCATGATTAACCAAGGCATTAATATTATAAAATCAAGGTATATGAAACCTAAAATAAATATTATAAACCCTAAAATAAACATGGTTGACCATGGTTGATTTTGATATTGAGACAATCCCTGTCACAGTGCAATGTTGGACCATGCTCAACCCCGCTTGACCATGATTCAATTTCATATGGAAAAAAAAAATTTCACAATGCTACGTTGGGCCATGGTTGATTTTCATATTGAGACAATCTTTGTCACAATGCAATGTTCGACCTTGGTTGACCATGGTTCGCAATACCAAAAATGGTTCGGCATGGTTGACCATAGCTGACGATGGTTGACTATGATTGACATTATGAACACAGGGGAATAATAAATCCATAGGATCAATACTTAAAAGCCAAGGGATTATAAACACAACGGAAGAATATTAAACCCAAGGGAATAATATTAAACCCTACGAATAAACCTAAGTGAATAATAAACCTAAATGATTAGTACTAAAACCATTAAGGGATTATGAACCCAAGAAAATATTATTAAAGAAAAGGGATTAATATTATAAACCCAAGGTATATATTTATACTTTGGGTTTATCATAATACGTAAGACATGGTTCACGATGTTGATCATGGTTCACCATGGTTTTTAAATATCGATTATTGTGACTATGGATAACAAAAAATGACTACCATTAACCATGGTTGACAATGGTTGACCATGGTGACCATAGTTAACTATGGTCAATTATAGTAAACCATGATGGTCATAGTTGACGATGGTTGACCACGGTTAGACTATGGTTGAGAATGTGTGACTATTGTTAAACACCGATAACTATTTTTCTTTTACTTTGGTTAATTATTGTATGAATACAGTTCAACATGGTTGATTATGGTTGTCCACGTTCACCATTGAAAGGTTGATTATGTTTGATGATGTCATCACATTGACTATTATTAAATATGGTAAACATAGAGTAGACCAAGTTTGATCATGGTCAACTATTTCAACATTGACTATCAAGCTTTGAGTATGTATAACTAATGTGGTTGAGAGTGATCAACTATTAATATTAATCAATAACAATATGTCATTATGTTTGACTAAAGTTGGAAGTTGTTGACTCTAAAAAATAGTGAGACATCGTTTAAATATGGTTGAACATGGTTTGATAATGATTGACTATGGTTGAAGATAGTAAAACTATGATTGACCATTGTTTTACCATGGCTTGATTATGTTAAACCATAGTTGAGTGTGATTGACTATAGCTAACCATCATTTAAATAAACTTTTACTATGATTGGCCATATATTGACTATGTTTTTTTTATATTTGATCATGTTCTAACTTTTCATTACCATTGAAAGGGTGGTTGTTGATATCTCCCCATCGTTTACCTACAGTTAACCCTTTCCATCCAATATAGGCTTCCATGGCCCACCATGACTATCTAGTATGGTTCAATTAAGTTCACTATGGTTCACTAAAGGTCACCTACAAATAGACAATGATGCAGATGGTAATATTGCTTCACCATGGTAGTCATGCTCCCTAAACTATTTTTTACTATGATGCTCATCTCCACTATAGTTGACCATGTCAATAATAGTCAACCATAACCGACATGTGTTAGTGTATAAATTTATTTATAGTTAAGACATTATGAATAAGTAGATAAACGATTAAATTTTTCTTTCATAAATAAGTGTCTTAATATACAGTTATTAATATATTAATATTTAAATAATACTATTATGATATTAATATTATTACTAAAATTATTAAAGATTACTATTAAAGTTTAATATTAATAATAACGTTAATATTAATGTTATTAAACTTTAATATTAACTTTAATAAAACTTTATTATTATTCTTATTATTATTCTTATTATTATTATTTACCTTAAAGACTTCATTATTATTATTAATATTAAATAATGTAGTTAACTACATTTTGGCTACGGTTAACTCTAATCATCCACTATACTTCAGGGTCAACTATGGCTATCGTCCATGGTTCAATATCGTTCATTATAGTTCATTATAAGTCACACCATGATGCCTATGATAATTATGGTTCACTATGGTAATCATGTTGACTATAATTGACCATGTCAAAAATACTTAGACATACTTAAATAAATTAATGCATAAATTAATTTATAAGAACAACATTATAAATATGTAGATTAATATATTATTAATGCTACATTAATGTTATGTTATAATTTTATTAAAATTATTTGAATGTTATAATAATAATAATAATTAATTAATTAATTAATTAATAATAATCAATTAATAAATAAGTATTAATAATTATTTATTATTAGATTTTATATTTTCTTAATAATTAGATTATTAATAGAATATTTGTCGAATACATATTTATTATACATTTTATATAAAATAGGCCTAAATTAATTAACCATTAAAAATATTATACTAATAAATTTATTTTTAAAAAGATATAATAATTAATATTAATTAATTGTTAGCATTGATTATAAAAGATATGAATCACTTAAAAGTATAAGAATTTTATTAATAATTCATTAACAAAATAATAATTATCATATTATTAGAATTGATCGTGTCAATAATACCCAATCATACTTAAATAAATTAAGTTAATGCATAAATTATCTTAAACTCTTATTAAAATTATTTAAATGTTATAGTAGTGTTATTAATTTTATATGAATGTTTATACATATATGTTTTAATATTATATTAATTTCATAATTTATATTAATTAATTAATATTAGTTGTAATTTTTTTTGTGAGTCAGAGTAATCGACATAATCGACAATGAGATACAACTTTCACAGACGAGGTGCAAGGTCAAACTCTCCGGCTACCATTATAACTTCGCAGAGAACCGCTTAACGTGCAAGAATGGTCCTCGGTTCAGATGAGGCTCGAACTCGTGACCTGCTTAATAGCACAAACGCCTTAACAGCGTGTCCACTGACCACTAAACCATGCCCCTACGGACAATATTAGTTGTAATTAATTAATATCCCCTTTTCTATTTTATAATAATTAACCTATATTTAATAGTTAATGAATACATATTTATTTTATATTTAATATAAAATAATTATAAATTACCTAACCATTAAAAATATCATATTAATAAATAAATTATTAAAAAATATAAAATTAAGATTAATTAATTGGTTATAAAAGTTATTAATCATTTTAAAATATAAGTATTTTATTAGTAGTCTTTTAACAATGTAATATTAATTTTAAAAAACTCTTGATAAATGTAAACAAATTCTTAATAAAATCTAATATTGTTTAATTATTAATATTAATTACAAAAACTATTAATATTATTATTAATTAATTACTAAAAGTAAATTTGTTTATTAATAAGATTTTTTTTTAAGAATTTACTTTCTTTGATCTATAATTTTTTTTTATAAACTTTTTTTTTGGTGAAAATCATATGTAAGAAGATGTTGTCGACGCGTTTCAAACAAACATCCTAATGATCAATCTGACTTCATTAAGTTCATGATGGAATTCGAAGTGGATGGTAGCGTGCCATTTCTGGATGTCCTTTCTAGGAATGATGATGGATCTTTCTCTCATAAATTCTTTACAAAGAAGACGCACATTGAGCAGTATTTACATGCTATTTCTCATCATTTCCAAGCTCAGAAGCTTAGGGTTATCAGTACCCTAGCTACTAGAGCTTTTAGAATCTCTGATGAACACCACTTTGAAGGTGAAAAATATCATCTCTTTAAAGTTTTCAGTAAGAATGGTTATAGCAGGATTCAACGTCTTAGAGCTTTTCAAATGGCTAAAAAGGTCCTAGGGGTAAGAAAGATGCTTATCATCGACTATCGGGAGTTCACCTTCCGTTTATCCAAGGTACTACTAATAAAATCACCAGAATCCTGAAAAAACATAATGTTTCCTCAACCTTCAAGCCCCTCCCAACCATTCGGAGTTCGCTTAGATCGGTTAACCACCCAGTTTTCACTAAGGATGGTAAAGGGGTTTACTTGATTCCGTGTTTTTGTGGATACCTTACATTGGTGAAACTGGTCGATCAATTAATCAAAGAATTCTTGAACATGTTGTTGACCTTAGACATAGTAGATCATGCTCCTCTACCTTAGCAGAGGATGCTGAAAATATAAATCATCACATTTGCAATGAAGATGTTGAGGTTATTGCGAGGATTGACCATTTTCGCCACTGCAAGTTGAGGTAAGCCCTAGAAATCGAAAAGAGGGCAGCTAACCTTAACAGAGATGATGGGTGAAACGTTAGAAGATACTAGATTTCGGCTCTTCACTCTTAGTTTTTGTCCCCTATCCTTCTTGTTTTCTTTCTCCCTTTCTACACTTTTTTTTATTATTTTCATTAGTATTATTATTATTGTTATTATTTTATTCAAATTAGTAAATTTACTTCTTCTTCTTATTATTATTATATTATAATTTAAAATTAATAAAATTGCCTATTGGATATTATAATTATTATTATTATTATTAATTTTAATTTTTTGTTGATCTAGTATTATTAATACTATTATTTTCATTAGTTATTTATTTATTTATTTTTCAAGTTAATAAGAATTGTTTTAAGATCCTCTTACATTATATTAAAAAATATAAATATAAGATTTAGATTCTAATTTACATCATTCAATTAAAAGTAAATAAATAAATTCATTATTAAATAAATAAATAAATGAATAAGAATATAATAAAATAAAATTAATTATATTTATTATTTTAGTTAAACTAGTCCTTATTAAAATAAGGGCTAGTTAGAGCTTTCTTTTACACTGACTGGTTCTAAACGGTAGACAACATCTTCTTAGATATGATTTAATTATTGAATTAATATAAAAATAGATTGATTATCAAATTTATTAGTAATTTAAAAGTATTAATATTTATTAATATTACTTTATTAATACTTTGTAATGCTTTTAAGTTACTTATTTTAAATGGTTCCTTACACTTCAATAGAGTTGGCTTTGCAAATCTTAGTTCTACAAATTTCGAGATATGTTTAAGTTATGTAAATCCAGATTACACATCTAACAGAAATAATGTTATTTTGAGTGTCGCCCAATAATTTCTGGGTAAATGTTTTTGATGTGTTATTTATCTTTTTATTTTTCATATTATACTTGTAACTATTACGAGAGGGGGTTTTCCTGTGGCCTTGCCTTTTTCATTTGGTACCATTAAATGTGATACCTATAACTTCACCCATTATAAATAGATATTTTTTTAGAAAAATTCACCAAATGAGTAGATCTAAATCGGTATTCTACCAAATGCATACATCAACTCTGTTGAAATGGGAGATATGCCTTAAGATTGCATTACTGAACTGAAGGGCGTTTGCAGAGAAAATAGTTTTTTTTTTTTTTTTTTGCATATCTAGAATTGATAAAGAAATATTGTGGACGAGCCCATTTTCAGAGAAACGAAGTAGCGGTAGCCAACTGCCCTCCACGCTCCAGGTGGATTGACTTTCGAAAAACCGTTAATACTAAAGCTTTCCTTTGAGTTGATCCAAGAATTTGGAGGTTAGTTTGGGTTGAACAATGTGAAACTATGCGAGTAACCATAGATGTTGGAGGTTTATAAGAAACTATCCTAAACAATTAATTACACACTTAAAATTATCACAGACAATTAACTGGCCAACACATTAAAAATAAATATAATTTAGAAAAAATAATTTCATAACATTATGAATAACTTTAAAACCATTTTAAAGTTAGTGAAGATAAATTTGTTCATAGAAAGTTATTAAAAAAATGTAAAATTTGATACCATTGTGAAATATATAGCATTGCAGAGTATATAAAAGCTTGTCTATGGCTCCCTACCTACACTTACCTAATTATTCTAATCACAGCGAAAGAAAATTAAAGCAATCATTACAAAATAAAACTCGTTTTCGTTTGAATGCATCAGATCAAGGAATGTTGAGAAATACCAAGTGAACTGATGGCAACCAAGATTACAAATTCAACCTACTTAATTTGAGTTCAAGGATTGAGACATTTACTCAAACACCTATAAGAAAACTTTCTTACTTTATTTGGGAAATTTGAGAAAAGATTTTTGGTTTTTCTTCACTTGTTTAAACAAAGAAGAAAACAAATATTAAGAAATATTTATTGTTCAAACAACAAAGAAAAAAAATAATAAGAAATATTTATTGTTTAAACAACAAATATTAACGAATATTTATTTTGCTTCTTGGAAAAGTAGAGAAGCAAAGAGATTAAAATATTACCGTCTTCATGAATCTTTGAATATGAAAACCTAATAGACAAATTTTACCTGATTGCAGGAAATTACAATATTTTAACATTCCATGTCGTTTATACCATTGCCCAGTACGGAAAACCATAAGTGCACAGCTTGGTGTTTCATGATTGAATGGCCACTTTTCTCAAGCCCAAAAAAAACGTTATATTGGAAAAAGTTAAATGAACACACAATCATTCAACACACATTTCATAACACGACACGACGTAATCTAGGAATCTAAATTTGTTTACTCCTAATAAATGGTTTTTATAAGTGGCAACTTATTAATGACATGGTAAATTTATAAGTGTCAACTTATTAATGACAAAGTAAATTGTTAATTACAATTTCGTAAAAAAATAATTTAAATAGAGTTTAAATATTTAATTTAAATAGGTAAGAAAGTTATTACTTTCAATTTCATTCATTTAGAAAGTGATTAAAAATATATTAATATTTTTCATTATACATTTCCATTTCATTAAAAAAATTAATTAGCAAAATAATTGAAGTGACTAATTTCAATAAAAGAAATCTAATAATTATTTAGCAAAATAATTAAAATATCCATAGAAAAATTATTAAAATATCCATAAAAAAAAATTAAGAGTGAATTATATACATCTGCTTCCATATTTCCAGCGGGCACATATTTCTCTCAATTTTTTTTATTAATTTAAATTAGAGCACCAAATCATACAATCTCTACATTACAGTAGTTGACTCTGTCCAAACCTTACAAATTTCACTCAGATAGAAAGGGCAACGGACGGGGAAGTCATAGCATACCACACAGCATGAAACAATTACAACTCATCGGTTTCAATACACAGATGGCGTCATCCTTTTATTTTGACCACCATCAATATTAACTCTTCAAACTGAACTTGCAAGAAGTTGCGAAAGCTCCCAAGAAAAAAGAACGAATAAATTTCTTCTAATGTTGTACCCACTTAATAAATTTAAATCTTCACAATGTTTGCAGGGCTTCAGGCCTTTGCCCCTGACCGGACGATTCAGCGTCTCCAAATAGATGAAACAAACATAGTATGATAGTGCAATTATGCACTACAAGCGTGAGAGGTTGGATCCGACAGGGAAGTAAGAGGTGAGTATAGGAGTTTTCTTCCTCTTTACGCCCTTCTTTTTCCGCTTATTATTCCCTTTACTCGATTCTAGTGGCGAAGAAGAAGAGGTGGGAAATACATGTGAATCAAAGGGTTTGAAGCAACCAGTGATCAGTTTAAATGAAATCTCCATAATGATGATCAACTACTCAAAACGTTCTTTAGCAGTACAGATTTCAAGACCTGCAAATGTTGCAGATTCAAACGCTACAAATGTTGCAAAGCACCATCGTAGCCGAGTACACGTACTTTTATAGATATATTGAATTTGCCGGTTTGCGTGGTGTGCACACCAAGTGTTTTTGGCTTGGAACTTACGTTTACATCATGCCAACAAAATGTAGCCAACGTCACTGAAGCATATGATCAGACAGAAAATATTAATTTGCAATATCACCTTACCTCTTCGGATTATATTATATACCCCGAAGACGTACCCACTTACCTCATCGCTTGCATTTTTAATTATTTAACCTAAAACGCCGATACCTCGTGAATCTGAATAAACTTTTAGAATATATTGAGAAAATTAGTTATACCAGCGTATATCGATGTTGAAGTATAAACTTATTTTTAAAATACAAAATTTGAGGAAAGATTTGAATTAAATAGATTGTATGCACGATAAATGGCGATTAACATATATTTATACTAATTTTATGTATGTATAAATAGATCTATGTAATTTTTCAAGTTTATGTGGCGTTAAAACTTTGGTTTTTAGGATTTGATGCAAATATCATTGGTATCACTCTTATATAATTTACCCTTTTATTGATGGCATCACAAAATATTAGAAGGAAGGAATATGGAATTCTTTGCGAAAGTTCTTAAAAGTGGATGAAGATTAATTTCAAATGACATTTTCACGTTTTCCCATTCCTGGTAGAGGTTTACCTTACCTTATTTCATTATTCTCATTAAAAACTGCAGTGGTTTGAGTCTCTTGTCTATGATAATACCCCATTTCGTTGTCGTACATGTTTGCAAATTTGCCAGCTTCAAAACACTTGTCCTCAAGGGAAAAAAAACTTAAAAGAAAAAAGAAAAAATACCTAACTCAAAAGCCAAAAAGTTGGAAGTTTTCATAAATCGAGGAAGTTTAAATAGAGGATGCTGAAATCCCATAAAACACCTCAAACATTTATGACCAAAAATCTCACCATGTGGAGCATAATTCGTCATTAGTTCGAGCATATTTTACAGTAGTTGTTAGGTCTTTAGTTCACCAAGAGATTGAGAAGATTCCATGTGAAAAAGAAGTAAGTAGTACTAAATGAATTCATGCATGAGTGGTAGCATATGAATTCATGGATGAGAGTTTTGATTCTGAATGTAAAAGAGAATCAAATGAATATGGTATCTTTTACTCCCAATTCTACTGGCTTATACAAAGTGGAAAAAAAAAAGTAAATTTCTCTTGTGATTTTTTATTCATCTTGGATTCTAAGATCTATTGTTTTACTCATATGATTTTTACCATCTACAAAATGTAATTTTGTTCATTATGAATAAAATTTATATTTTTTTTTGTCTAAAAAATATTTATTTAATTGACATTGATATTATTTTTGTTATTAATATTAATCCCACATGTCAACTCCATATTAAAAATTGAATAAAATACACATTTCCATTACTACAGAAAGTGATATATATGTGTGTGTGTGTCTGTTATTGTGTCCAGAGGAGCTTACAACCCAGTTAAAAATAGTAGGAAGTAAAAACATCTCTTTCTATATACACTTCACTTGCAAAGCTTTTTCGGGTGCAAAATACAATGTGCAATATATAGTACCAAATAAGCATGTTAACCATAAAAACTTAAATAGTTTATTTAAATCTTCAATTGAAATATTTTTGAAATGTATAGAGCATATTCACTTTTTTTTAATTATAGGCTACATTATTTTCTATTTAGAGAAAGTGTCAACTTGAAGGATGAATAGACAAACTTATAAATCCCCTCAAATATTGAATAAAATACACATCTCCTCATGATGGAAAGTGAAAAAGATATATACTTTTTAATTTCAATTACTTTATTTTTCTATAAAATTGTGATAGTGCTCTACAACCCATAAGGTATATGTGTAAAATTTTAAATGTTGGCTCAATTAAAAAGTAATAAAATTATAAAAGCGATATCAGATTATTATTATTGGTAGATCTGGAGTTAAGATGGATCTAGGTTTGGTTAATTATTATTTATAATTAATTATAAATATAAGTATAAATATAATTATGATTGTATATTTTTTTATCAATACAAAATGTTGATTATTACAACATCTCTACAATATTGGGATGAAATATTTACATAGGACCTAATTTTACTTATGAGCCTAAAATATAATGAAACTTTTTAATAAAAAGTGAATCGACATGGGAAATAGTGGATAAAATATAATATTACAATATAATATATTACCCAATATTTATTACCACCCCCACCCAGTAAAAGGTGGTCACAAGTGGGGGTAAATATTAATTAAAATATTATATTATTATAGTTTACCTAATATTTCTGGTCACACCTCCACCTAAATATTACATCTTACTCAATATTCCTTTTCACCCCTACTAATTTTATAGTTGAGTTTTTTTACTTTTCAACTTCAAATATAAAGAAAAATTACAGTAAGAAGTGGATCTGTAGGGAGAAAATATTAGATAAAATGTAAAAAATATTAGATAAAATGTAAAAATTACATTTTTCCTCATATTTTAAATGCCCTTCAATTACTTTGTCTCACTATATAAGGTCTAATGTAGAATAAATGTGAAAATTAAATGATTTTATTTATGGACACATCAATTTTTAAAGTTATACATATATATATATATATATATATATATATATATATATATATATATATATATATATATATATATGCATATGCTAGCAAGTACACCAAATGTTGCAAAAGAGACGTTATAAGTCAATATCGTTATTTGGAACTTGTATTAAGAATAAAATTGTGTTTACATTCAAAATAAAGTTCTACTCATCATTAATAAAATATGCATTAGAAACAATATCACCTAAATCATTGTTAATCAAATTTGCATTCTCTTGAATTGTTAGGATAAATATTATTAATGTCAAGCATGGATATCATATTAATTATGGTGTTTCCATACATATCCATACATAACTAGATTAATTTTGTTTCTTAACTTTTATAGCCACACTAAGATTATTTGAAGCAAACAAATGAGGTTAAACAATGATAAGGAGCTCTCTCTTCATGGTACACTTCAAATTATGTCCAAATGTTCCAACAACTAAAGCTAGTACTACATGTTTATGTCCATCTTTTATTTTTTTTCATAATAATATATTCAAGAATATTAGTTTAAACTAATATACCACATTTTGAAAATTACTCAAAACCAATAACAAATATGACTTTAATTCCAAAATTTCTTTAAATATAGGAAATGGGAGCTTCCATTCTTCTTAAATTAAATTATAAGATAGGTGACGAAAGTAATACAAAGGGAGATGGGAGAGAAAGGGAGAGAGAGGAAGGAAGGGAGAGAGGAATCAAGAGAGAGAAGTAGAGAGAGATGTAGTTAAGTGGGAGAGGGAGGGAGGGATGAAGAAAGACATAGAGTGAGAATGGTGGAGAGAGAGACTGAGTGAGAAGGGAGAGATGGAGAGAGAGTGAGGGAGAGATGAGAGCCGGAAGGAGGAGAGAGATAAGGGAAGAGAGTGAGGGAGAGAATGGGAAGAGAGGGAGCTAAGGGGAAGAGAGAAAGGGAGAAGAAGAGGGAGGGAGGGAGAGATATGTAGCTATGGAGAGAGAGTCTGTATGTTTGGGATGAGATAGAGAGAGGGAATAAGAAAGTGGCACATAGAAACAAATATAAATATTATGTAGTATTATACAAAAAACCTATATTTGTCTTAACCCGAGATATATCAAGCATGGATATCATCAAATATATCCAGGTGCAATCCTTTCCTCAAGTTTTGCACTCAAAAAATAGGTTTTCACCTCGAGAGATTTGATCTCTCTTCCCTTGATAGATATGGGGTTAAGATGGACATAGGTTGGTTTTATCTCATATATATATATATATATATATATATAATATATCCTTCTTACTTAATTATAATATCAATAATTTATTTTTTGGATCTCACTTGTCAACTCTGTTTTAAGTAGTGAAGGAATTACACATTTTATCATACTAAAAAGTAGGAAGCAATTCTAGACTAAAGTAAAACAACCATATAAATTAAATGGCTAATAAAGGTTGAGAGGCATTATAATAAGTATCAAAGCACTTACTTCATAATACATCTCACATTGTTAAAATTTTAAAAATCATAAAACTAAATAAATTATAACTTTATTTTAAATTATTATTATTATTATTAATTATAAAAAATTATTAATATATAAGTTAAACATATATATGTTTTAAAAAACATAAAACAATATTCTTGTTTTAAATAGGTTTTGTTACAATACCATGGGTGAATATCATAACTAACTTCATATGACAGTTGGTCATATGAAATTTTTGTAATCAATTAACTTAATTAAAAAGAAAAAACTAGCATAACTACTTTGGATGTAAATATCAACCTTTGATTTTTGTATATTACTATGAATATTAATATGAATAACATTGAAAAATTCAGTGTAGTTTAAATCCCTACCATCCACATATTATTGACAATTAAATTAAAATTTTGGAAGCCTTATTCCTAAATAAACATGCCTATCCACTTAATTAGAATTTTATTATTTTCAATTATTTTTTCTCTCAATATAAATTTGATATAAAATTAAAATGAAAATTAATATTTGACATTGAAATATTTTTTTGTTATTACTATTTTTTAATTATTTTATGTAAGTATTATTTTATTATTTTTAAATGCAATGTTATCAACTAAATATTCCCCATGTTAGAGTATAGAGAACCTCATGTAATAAGACATTAGAGAATGATTAAAGCTATATATATATATATATATATATATATATATATATATATATATATATATATATATATATATGATTTTAATTTTTTTAACATAATTTAGTATGATTGGTTTATTTTTATATTTTTTTTATATTATGAATTTAATGTTCTAAACTAGGTTGAATTTCGAGTGGGGCTAGTGCCAATATCTGACGGAAGAAAAATCTAACCTCATATGGGATGATATTGCTGAAAATGTGCAAGGCTCAGTTGACATTGGATTCTCTTTGAATAGTTTTCATACCTTAAAAATGATTCCCGCCCTCTTGTTCTACCTATGATATGTGAATCTATTACCAAATGGGGAATAGACCCCTTATAAATCAACTAGTCTACACATCATGGGATTACAAAAAACTCCTCTTTGATAGTTTCTTCACCCATAATATTTTATATGGATGTGAGGTTTGGGGATGAAATATATATAGAGATTCATTGAGGAATACATAACATATCTAAAAGTTTCTTATAATCTATAATATCAATATTAAAGGAAACATAATCGACCCTATCCTCCTCATTGAAGAAATATATTTCCCCATCAAAAGAATGGCTATGACCAATTATCTTATGTATAAGAAGGCTTTAAAGAACATAGAAGACAAGAGGTTTTCTCTAATGGCTTCTAGCTCAAGAGAAAACCTCATTTAAGAAAATTTGCGATGGCATATAAGGATTCCAAATCTTGGTTATACCATTGAGTGATAAAGGTGGAAGCCAATGTGAATAATAAGAGTAATATTAAAAATGGTAGTGAAAAAAATTGAGAAATTGTGGTTTGATAAATATTTATTAGAAAAATGAAACAAAAATATGATAAGGAGGTGATCAATCCAAATATTGAAAATACAAGGTATCTCTATATTAACTATATAAAAGAGGAAAATAGATATTACTAAAATAAGAAAAAGTTTCTATGAGATCCATAGTGAAACTGGGCATTTTTTTATTCCTAAACCACTATGGGATGAAATATTTTGTCACCTCTGAAACACAAAGAGGGTTGAAGATGAAAAGTGTTTTCTCTTATATTATCCATATTATACTCAAATTAGATATAAATTTGAAAATGTTTGTCACACTACCGACTTTCTCAACCTTTTAACTCAAAAAAAGTATGTTGATCTTAAAACATTTTTTGTAATGCTCCCCATCCTTTTCCTCATCATCATCATCATCATCATCATCATCATCATCATCATCATCATTCTCATCATCATCAGTATCATCATTGTCGTCATCATAGTTGCCACCATTGTCATTATCATTGTCATTGTTATAGATGTTGTCATTGTCATTGTAAACATCATAATAATCATCTTCAACACTTCCATCATCATTATTTTCATTGTCATAATCATATTCATAATAATTGCGACCATCACCACCATTATTATAAGCATCATCATTATTATTCCCAACATCATTATCATTTTCATCGTCATCATCATCATTCACTACTGCCATCATCATCATCATAGTTACCACTACGATCGTCATCATTCTTGTCATGAACATTGTTATCATTCTCATCTTCATGAACATCCTCCGCCTTGATTTGCATCATTATCTTTGTCATCATTATCATCATCATCCATCACCACCACCACCATTTCCTCTAATATATCTATCAAAATAAATGAAATAAAATTTCTAAAAATTATATCTATTCTAACAATATCTTTTATCATACTAAAATCTGTAAATCATGATATAATAGCCCAAAAAATCACCCTTATAAAACTTTTAAAAATAAATTGCTTCAATTTGAACATCACCGAGAACCAGCATGAATGTGAGAAGCATACGTCTTATGAATTAATAAATAACATGTCACCACTTTCAAACATCATAATCATTTGCAACAAAAAATTATTCTTTGGGAATGATATTTTGTTATAATCATCAAAATATTCACGACACTGGTTATAGCCATAAAAACTACCATCTCCACTTTTGTTTTTAAATTTATTTTTATGAGTATCAAAATCATCTCGACCAATATAAGGATATATTTTTTCAAGATTGAAATCCTTAGTGTTCTCCATAGGATCCCTCATATGTACGTATGCACTGTGAGCCAACTATGATGGCACGTCCATATGCATTGAGAGGCAAGTGTGATAAGTTTCATTCACAAGAGAGAACTAGGAGTTTTACTTAAGGTGATGATGTAAAGACTGTACATTTAAAAGTATCCATAAGGTTAGACAAAGTTCAGTACGAATTCCAACATAAGGGAATGGTTGGTTGTGAATTCCTTTACACCATTCATCTCATTTCATAGGTAATAGGATCTTAGAAAATGGTAATATTTATTGTTGATGTTGTTTATTTATTTTAAAAGGTTTTAAAGGTTTTTTTATGGTAATAGTTTTGAAAAAGCGAAGACAGTATTATGATTATGAATAGAATTAGCATTTTTTTATAAATTATTTGATAAATTTGAGTTAAATCAATGTGTTTAACATATTGTGTGAGGTTGTTGTTTAATTTTATGAATAATGTATTTGGGTCATCAAAGGCACTTATGGATGATATATTTGATTAAAATTGTTCTACTGGCTTATTGATGAGATCCTACTTAGTGACAACTCCATAGTCCTCCTTTCTATATCCCTACACACGATAAAATATCCTTCTCGCCTCGTTATCCACACACATCTCTAGATTCAATTTAGTGTTTAAATTAAGCCATTTAAGGGCATGTAAATGAATTATATGCTATTTTTATTGAATTAGTAGTTTCAATGGTGTATTTTGATGGATTTTCTGAAAGACATTATATATAACTATTTTTACAAAAAAAATTCATAATTTTTCTTTACCAAGGTTATGTTCATTAAATAATATACTAAAAACCAAAATAGAGAGATTTATATTATTCAAAAGATGGATTATAACTACACAATCTAGGTGAAATAGGTGGGGAGTGGGGGTGATTGGGTTATTGTAACTACCCATCCCATATTTATTCAGTTTTACCATCTTTTCAGAGTAAGCATGAGAAGAATTGATAATAATACATGACCCAACATCCTAGATAAAATTGAGGAAGTGGGTCTGACTTAAAATACAAATTGACAACTCATAAAATTCTATAGGGGCTACAAGTCACTCAGAGGTTGAGTAACCACCCCAAGTGGCCAAAACCTAAGTTGGACACCCTTTTATCTGACCTAGGTCTCTAAATTCTCCCATAGAAGGCCCTCCATGCGGTTGGAAGCCTCAAAGCATATGCACAAGCCTACATCCATGCGGTTGTGACCTAAAATGTCCAATTCAGAGTATGCGGTCTGAAATTCTGATCCTAAATTGCAGGTCAACCTCTATACTACTTCCCATAACTTAGTGAGACTTTATAGAATCAATAATGACATTAGGACAAATTTATTCATTCAAAATTTGATCAAGGACTTGCCCTAACTAAGCCTAACTATGTCAGTCATTCCGTAAAACATGATGATAACATGTAATCTATAGGTCATGAATGCATATCTTAACATAGAGGTCTGATACCTATATCAGAATCATCAAGAATTTTTAATTCCCTCTCATAATATCTACAATAACATATATTCACTCATGCATTCATGAACCATTATTTAACAAAGAAAAACACATCAAGATCCATATCTAATATACATCATATAACTAGTATATAATCAACAAATGAACAACATATACACCATGATAAAACAACCATCAAAGCCCCATAATAAAAATTACAATTAGTTATTGAAATAAAAGACTAAAACGCTCTCATTAACATATGAAAAATCCAACCAAGTTAGGGACTTACACACACCACCTAACCATAGATTGGGAAGAATCAAATCTCTATTTCAACCAATCACACCCATGCCATATTCCAAGCATGCATGTGGGATCTCATGAAATAAACCAAACAACACGAGATATATAATTCTAGAGTCGAAGCCACCTCAACCCTCAACTAGTGATTCCACCTCATGGTCAGACACCACTAACACCAACTAGATTAATCTCTACCAAAGTTGTCGAGGGCTACAGAGCAGTTGTCCCAACTATGGCTCCAGGAACTAGTAACTCAACCCACATCCTTATAGGGATCCGTAGCACTTGTCCAACCAAGCCTCTAGGACTAGTAATTTAACCAACCAAGGGCTACAGAGTAATTTTCCAACCAAGGTTCCAGGACTAGTAACTTAACCCAAGTTGTTATAGGGCTCCAAAGTGTTTGTTCCAACCAATGGTTCCAGTAACTAGTAACTCAACCCACAACCATAAGGAACCTGTGCACCAACAAAAAATAACAAGTGGAAAAACCCACAACAAGATGGATATCCATAAAATGGAAAGGCTAGGAAAAAATATTGTTACTCTAGGAAATCCTCCATGGAAATGATAGATCATAACCAAATAACCACATGCATATACCATGCATTCCAAAACTAAAATGAAATGATACCTACAACTCAATACCTGCAAGTCAATGCGATTGTAGATGTTGATCCCGCTGTCCCATTGCACTTTCCTTCTTTTTTGTTTCCTTCCTTCTCCAAATCCAATGAAAACTAGTGTTCTCCAAGCATGCTCCAACAATGCTCTAAGATTTTTCTAATTCTGCAGGGGTATGAGAGAGAGAATAAAATAGAGCTCCAAGCTAAAGCTGACAAGGTTTAAATTGACAAATGCTAACTAGCAGAAATCTAAACTGAAAAAAAAAAGATGTGAACTGATCCTCAAAATCCTTTTTATCACTAAGGATAATATTTTCTTCATTTTCCTCTATTTTTCCTTCAATTTTCATCACATGAAATTTTGTGACATTTTTCCTTCCTTTTCTCCTATTTTCCATTATTTTCATAAATAAATTCCAATTAATGACACTTTTCCTATTCTAATTTCCATATACATTAATTAATCTCCAATGATCCCCTCCATTTTCGTTTTTCCCAATATTTTACTTGGAATATGTGTATCATGGAATTGGTTATTATTTTTCTTTATTTACATAGGAAATAAACTAGGGGTTGTTACAACCCCTTCCCCTTGGTGGAACACCTTCCTCAGTGTTCAATGGAACCTTTAAAAAAAAAATAAACATGCTACCTATGGAGCTTTATAACATAGCTTGATGCAACATTTACATCATATCATACTGCTGAGAACATGACCATCATAACATGAACACCATACCACTTATTGGAGACTTATAACACAACTCGATACAGCATTTACATCATATCATGTTGTTGAAGAAATAACCAACACATCATGAACACAATACCATTGGAGCTTTATAACATATCTCGTTGCAGTATTTACACACACATGCATATACATGGACATAAATAAAACACAATACCAAAACATAGATCAAAGCACATCCAATCAACCAGTCAATAGAGAAGGATACATATTCTGCATCTAATCATCCGTCTCCCACATAGCTTCATTATCCTTCTATCTCCACATGTAATACAAACATTATCCTTCTATCTCCACCTGTAATACAAACCAATAAATCACATTATTAACATAATTCACATAATTATGAAGAAATGACACATGGAAAATATCATGGACATTCACTGTCAGAGGCATTGCAAGTCAGTAAGCCACTGGTCCAATCCTCTCAATGATATAAAAAGGCCCACAACACTGAAGTTCCAACTTGGCACATGATCCAATGCTCAAGGATCTATTCTTGGGCTTGATGAAAACGTACACATGTTCCCAACCTAAAACTCCTTAAATACCCTGTGTTGATCTGCATAACCCTTATGCCTATCATGTTCCACCTTTATATTCGTCTTGATAACTTGCATTTCATGTTCCATCACTGCCAACAAGTTTGGCCCAATCAATACCCTATTCACTAGGTCGCTCCAACTCATAGGAGTATTAGAACTTTTCCCATATAGTGCCTCAAATGGACTCACCCTCAAATATTCCTGATACCCATTATTGTAAGAAAACTCCACTCATTGAAGATACTACTCCCACCTCTGTTGCTGATTCATAAATCTCAACATGTCCTCTAGAATCATGTTTACCCTCTTTATATGTCCATCTCTCTATGGATGATAAGTTGTACTGAAGGCCAACTATGTACCTGAAAATTCAAACAACTCATTCCAAAACCTAGAATTTAACTTGGCATCTTTGTCTAACACAATATTCCAAGGAATACCATGCAAACTTACTATCTTGCTGATGAAGACTTGTAATACCTCACTAGCTAAATTTGTAGACTTTACTGGCATGAAGTTTGCCACCTTAGTCAACCTTTCAACCACACCAATAATAGAATCTTGTTTTCTGTATGTCCTTGGAAAACATATAATGAAGTCCATGGAAATGACCTCCCATTTACACTCTAGACTCAAAATCAGATGCAATAAACCACCTGAATGCTTACACTCTACTTTTACCTGTTGAAAATCCAAGCATCTCGCAACAAACTCTTCCACCTCTTTCTTCAAATTTAGCAAGTGGTATAGATTCTTAATCATTGTCAATGTCTTATGATATCCTAGGTGACCTGAGTATGACTTGACATGAAATTATTGCAAGATAAGCTTCTTAACTTCACTATTTTTTGGCACATAGATCCTATCCCTAAATTTGACCAAAAAATTTGTCATGAGATGATATTCCACATCATGTTCACATGTACCCTACTACTATAACCTGTTCTTAAGCTGTTAGTATCTGTCATCCTATTGTACTGCCTTCAAGATCTGATCATGTAAATCTATCACATATGAAATCATAATTTCTATGGCATTTACATGTACTCTTGTACTAATATCATCTGCAACCTTGTTCTCTTTACCCAGAATGTACTTGATCTCAATTTCAAACTCAATGAGTGTACCAACCACCTATCTTGCTTGGAATTAATATAAGGTTAGTCAAAGAAGTGCCTCAGCCAAATATGATCACTCATCAAAATCAACCTCCTACCAAGAAGATAATGTCTCCACATCTTTATTGCATGAATGATAGCTGCCAACTCAAGATCATGCATCATGCAGTTCTTCTTGTGCTCATTTAGTTTCCTTGATTCGTAACATACTAGCTATCCTTCTTGCATAAAAAATCTGCTCAGTCCTCTCTTACAAGCACTCGTACATGCCATGAACTCTTTGTTTGGATTTGAAATATTTACAACTGAAGCATTTTTAAGTAACTACTTAAAATGCTGAAAAATAGCTAGACATTCCTCTCTCCATTCAATTTTCTTCCCTTTTCTCTACAAGGATGTAATAAGATAGGAGATTCGTTAAAGGTTCTTAATGAACCGCCTGTAATGACCTGTTAGCCCCACAAATGATTTCATATCTTCCACCTTCCTAGGTATTTCCCATTCCATGATATTTCTAATATTTTATGATTACACTGTTATACCTTCCTTGGAAACAACATGCCCCAAGTAATGAACTTTTTTATGAAATAAACTACACATACTAAGCTTGGCATACAGCTGATGCTCTCTCGACAGTCATAACACTATTGCTACATGTTCGACGTGCTCTTCCTCATTCTTATAATATATCAATATAGCATTAATGAATACAATCACAAACTTGTCTAGATACGGAAGCAACACATTATTCATCAAACACATGAAAATAGCTGGATCATTATACAAACTAAACCGAACCACAACAAACTCATATTTCGCATATGTTGTTTAGAAATAAGTCTTATAGATTTCCTATTCTTTTATGTGTACATAATGGTATCCTGATCTCAAATACATCTTCAAGAACATTATTTCTCCCTTCAACTAATCAAATAAGTGATCAATCCTCGGCAAAGGATACCCATTCTTGATTTTCACCTTATTAAAATTTATCTAATCAATGCATAACCTGAGAGTACCATCCTTCTTCTTCACAAACAATATCAGTGCACCGTAAGGCGACACAGTTAGCCTAATGTATCCATTTTCAAGCATTTCCTTCAACTGAAACTTTAGTTCCACTAACTCTAGAGTGGTCATCATGTACAGTGCATTTGATGTTGGTTTTTCCCTCGACATCAACTCAATAGAAGATTCCCCTTCATTGTGAAGCTTTAAATCTGAGATGTCTTCTAGGAATACATCCTTAAACTACTGCAAAACCATATACCTATGCAATATATCTTCGTCCTCAACATCCTTACCTTTTTCATTGGAAACATGAACTACAAATAATACACACCCTTTCCTGTTACTGTGCTTTTCCTACATAGTTGTAACCATCCTCACTGATTTAGGGTTCTTCTTACCATGAAATATCCTCTTCTCTCCATCATCATCTAAGCACTCCATCACCTTATCATATCAATTTAAATTAGTCCTAAGGTACAACCAATCCATACCCAACAATATTGAACTCTTTTCTTAGTACCTATGGCCAACTACGCCAACCAAGAATTTGCATGCACTTCTTTATTCAAATGAAACTTATCCACTAGTTTAAGATTCATATAACTATATTTAGATCAAGGTTCATATAGACACAACTTGATCACAAATCTTACCTTTCATCTTGATAATATATGTCTGGTGATCAACCTGCTTAGTATCCAACGCTACATAAATCTGAATAATACTTTGTCCAACATACCCAACTTGTTGTGCCTCATAATCACACTAAATATATGGTCTACCACCCTGATGTTGTGGACAATATCTTCTCTGATGATCCTTTCCAAAATTCCAACAAAATAAATGTTTCATGTCATCACCCTAGTTATAATCCTCATATTGAAATCCTTGTCCTTTGTTATTTGCATTGAACTTCTTGTACAATTATGCATTCTCCTTATTAGATATATCTTATGGTTTTCCTGTCTTATTAACCCACTTTCCCTTATTTTTATCATTACATTTCCAATTCTTCTTAGACTTAGTCTTATGCTTTGATAGATCATAGCAGTGCTTCAGCTTTTTGATGGATTCTTCTAGCGATTTTGGCTCATCAAACATAATCATATCCTTGAATGATACTGACAACCCACTCAGGAATCTTTAAATATTTTATTTATCCTCCTTAATATAAGGTACATATCTGAGCAAGTCCAATAATATTCTAGTATACTCCTCATCAGTCATAAATCCCATCTTCAAATCATAGAATTAATTTTCCCTATAGCATAGTATCTCTCAGATAGATACATCTTCCTAAAAAATCTCCCAAACTCATTCCAAGTCATCTCCTCTTCCTGAATGGATCTGTCATTTTTTACATCCTCCCACCATACGTCTACTTTCACTTTAAGACTAAAAGTAGTTATCCTGGATTTTGTATTATCTAAGTAATCATGCAATATTAGGAATTTATTCATCCCAAGCAACTACACTTCTACATCATATGACTACAACTTAGATCTCAGATCTACTCACTGTTGTTTATAACTTTCTCAAATCCCCAAGGGGAATGTATTAAGGAACTTGTCTAGTATACAGATCTGAAATAGATTTATAATTTTGAATAAATATCTGCTCTAGATATGAAGTGTAAGATACTCAGTTGTAGCATCAATGAAATAATGTTGTCAAGCTTTGCAGTCTCAAATATGTTGTTGCAGCACCTCAATCTTGAGGGTTTCTTCATGTAACTCTTATTTTTATATATTGTACATTGTATGAACCATGCTGTATATCTGATTTACTAATTTCCATACCATATTGCATCCAATACCTTCATAAAATCATGCTTCCTGTGCTTCAATAAATTCTGTAGTAATTAAGTCATGGGGATTGGGCATTTTTAAGCCATATCGGGAGTGGGAGATATGTTTAACATAGATAGAGTCATTTTTTTATTCTCAAATTGGGTATGTGATGCCCACATGACCTAAGCTACGAGTTCCCACCATCACTTTCCCTTATTTTTATGCTCATATCTGAAATTAACCTTTTTAGGGCATAAATTGTTGTTTTTCCCCAACTTTTGGCTCATAAAATGAAGTAAAGTTTTTTTGTGTAGCTTGGATTGATGGCTATGTGTTTTTAACACATCCTATGAGCTTACTTAATGCTTGATATCCATTACTGTGTTTATACATTACTGCAGTATGTCATTGGGCATTTATCAAGCCATACTAGGTGTGGGAGGCCTATTTACCCCACCTAGAAGGATTTGTTTTTGATATCCTCTTGGATTTAGGACTCAGATACTTAGATATAAGGGATCCAAGTTCTGGTTTCAAATCTTGTAGCATCCATTCCTAGAAGATGCGTTTTCCAGACATGCCTTGCTGACAATTCCCTTTTTGGGGATATTACAGTGGTATCAGAGCATGATCTATGGCTCAGCCTAGCTATCAGAATAATAAAGAATAATACTGAAGAAATACTACATAGTGTACAAAGAGAAGAGTTTTTCTACAATCTCTCTCAAGCCATGCATGAATTGAAGGAAGAAATCAGGGGAATGAGGAGGGGAAGACATGCAAATCCCTCAAGGAGTTCTTCTCATGAAGAAAGCTCCAGTACTTCTTATGTTGTGTGTGAGAATTCAGCCACACAATCTGGTCTACAATGCTATAACATGCCTACTTTCTTATTGAGAGAAAGAGGAGAAGGAGGAATGACGGAAGAGGAGATCTCCCTGCTCCTTTTCCAAACCTTGGAAGGTATTAAAGAAGATCTCAAGGAGATGGAAGGGGAGGAGTGTAGAAGATTTCTGTAAGGGTTTGAAACAAGCCCTAAATATTCTCATGATGGGTGTGAGCATTCAGCCACACATGCAGATCCACAACGTAATCTATTGCCCCCATTTACTACAAGGAGGATGGATGAAGAATATCCATCACCACATGGAGGTGAAAGGGGAGCCACTGCTTCCACTAGAGGAGCCCTTGCATATTTACAAGGAGTTCCAAATGATCCAACATGTGGGAGCCAAAACACAATTCCAGAGCAACATGCAGTAACATTGGTGGATTGTGAGATGGAAGGAGAGGAAGAGAATAAGGATTAGCATCAAGGGATGATGAATATTCAACCTTATATATTTCAGAAGAATTCTACACAAAGGAAGGAGAATGCACTGTGCAGATAAGAGAGGGAAAAATTAATCCACTCATACATGCAGTCCACTTCAGATTTTGATGTCTCGCTGCATGGAGGCATTCCACCTAGTAGGCAAGCAGATCTAGAATTGGTGACCGACATCTTGCCTCTTGGCTCACCATTCTTGGATTCCAAGGAGGTGAGGAGTTTGGAGGATGAATTTGGCATGAGGGATGTCAAAGTAGAAAGGAGCAGCATGAGGAGAGGTTCATATGCTAGAACACCAGCGATGTCTCTTAGGAGGATTGATCCCTATTGGAGGTCTCAACTTTTGGTAGAGTACTCCAAGGATATTGGTGCATGCATGATTCTTGATTACCCAGATGGAGATGATAGATACATAGTGGATGATGTGGTCATATATTCCTATGGTAGGATCTTCTTGACTAGATCTTCTAGTCTCAAGGAAAAGTTTCTACATGCAGCACATGAGGACTTCTCTTCTATGCACATTGATGCATATTTCCAGTTGGTGGAGGAGTTCACTTGGGAGGGCATCCAGCATGACATGTTTCAACATATGGAGAGATGCATAGCCTGGATGGTAATGAAGAGGAGGTAACAACCACTTCCATACTCTTTGGAGGTGAGGGAGAATTTCTAGTTGAGCCATTTTAGCTCAAGATCTCAAGTGCATGATGGAGGAGGTATAATTTCACATTTTGTATTGTACTTCTTTTCCTTGTTTGAGTAGATTGATGTATCAATAAGAGTTGTTCCTTCTTGCATATTTTATAATAATATACTTGCAGCCTTTTGTAGAATTGAGATTGGCTATCTTATTGGTGGTTTGTGGGGGAAGCCACATGATTTTTGATGTGCATCATTGACACCACTTGGTACTTTCATGATGCTATCTTGTAAAATTATTGTGGCAGAAAACAAGTGGCTAGAAAAGCACTTGTTATTGTTTGGTTTGATGTAGGCCAAGGATGCATTGTGCTAGTTCCATGAGGTAAACTATGACCCACTTTCCAGTTTTCATGTGATAGCTTGTTTTCAATTGTTTTTGCTTCCATATATTGTTGTTGTTTCTATGTACATGGGAAGATTTGTTTGGAGATTGGGATATGTGATGGAGATGCCCATTGGAAGTATGATTCTCCCTACTATTAATGTTGTATGTTTTAGGAGGAGCAATGGGAAAACCATGATTGCCACATCTAAACTCTTATCTTCAAATGGGGTGAGCCATTTGAAGAACTTGAGTGCTTGGAGGAGCCACTTCATGGTTGAATTATTTGATGGGGTAGCTTGGGCCATTCTTAGCAGCCATATCATTTCAGACCAAGGGCATAAACAGCCCCATACTTACCATTAATGGAGAGAGAAACAATTTGGATGGGAAAATCTAAACTCTCCATTCAGCCCCAACACATTGCATAGATCCGGAGTTAAATTCTTCTTTGATGAGCTAATTAGAATGGCTCATTTCATTTGGATGACTACATGGGTCAAGGAATCACTCATTGTGAAAAAGAGTTCCCGTGTTTTCACCACTCCAACCATGAGGAGGCCATTGACCAACAAGGAGATCACCACTCGTACCTTCCATTTCCTCATTATGTACACCTTGTTATCTTACACTTGGAGGGACTCATTGGAGGATAGATTCATTGCCTATCATTTTCAGCCATGGTGGGATCCATTGATGAGGCCACAAGAAGAGGAAGGGAGAAATTTTTCTCTACCTTGCAGTTTCTTGAGGGCAAGCAACGTTTTGAAGGGGGAGGACTGTAATATTCCTAATTAGCCCAAGCTAATAGGAATATTTAATTTTTTTTTACTTTTTCTGTCTCATGAATAAAATTGTAAATTAGGATCAACATAACTCCTAAATAGCAAAATAAATCAATGCTCAATGTGAAACAAGATAAATTTGAACTATCTTCATAAACACACTTAAGTGTGAAATAGGTTGGATCAATTGACTGGGTCAACAGGACAAAATCCATGACACTGTCTACATGCATTGTACCTCCTAAAGGCGCAGCACAGTTCATGTTGGAGGCCACTCATGTGAATGAAGCAAAATCATCAAGATGGTTTAGGGTTTGACAAGATTCCCATATTATAAAAGGAAGAGGAGGACACCAAGGAAGGGGTTGATCATTTGATATTGCTGAAGGTATTTTCTGTTTAGACATCCCTCATTCTCTAGCTGTTTAGCTGAGAATAGTGTTGTTTAGCACTTGGGTGTTCTTGGTCGGGAATCCCACCTCCTTCCTTGAGTAGCTCTTGGAGCAGACTTGTTCTATCTTGTCCACTATCAGGCTTTGGGCCAAGCTTCATCTTCCAACCACAATTCATATCTTGTTGAGGGTTTAATTTTTTTTTTCAGACTGTAGCAATGGAGGCTAGATCTATTCAGATCTAGGGAAATCTAGTGCCTCTTCTCAGTGAGTGTGTCTTTTAACATCCTGGAAGAGTGTATTGGATCATTAGAGCTACATTTTGAGATCAAGGCATCAGGCCTAATCAGTATTGAAGCTAACAGTGTAGTTCCTCTCCCATAACTATGTCATCTGCAAGAGGGAAGTTGCAGGGTGTTTGAGCAACGTTTTTGAGGAGTGATCTCTGGTGTTGGGGAGATTTCTTGGCACTGTGGTGATCCATGGATTGGCCATACAATCCATGTTCGCTTCAGATATTATTTTGATATGGTTCTATTTACTGCATAATTTCTGAATATTACTTCAAGACTGCAACTTAGATCTTAGATCTACTCACTCTTGTTCATGATTTTCTCAGATCCCCAAGGGGAATGTATTAAGGAGCTTGTCTAGGATACAGATCTAAAATAGATCTATCATTTTGTATACAGATCTACTCTATATCTGAAGTGTATTATACTCAACTATAGCATCAATGAAATAATGTTTTCAAGCTTTGCAGTCTCAAATATGTTGTTGCAGCACCTCAATCTTGAGGGTTTCTTCATGTAACTCTTCTGTTTATCTATTTTAAATTGTATGAACCAAAATATAGATCTTTTTTACTGATTTCCATACCATATTGCATCCAATACCTTCAAAAAATCACGCTTCCTGTGCTTCAGTAAATTTTGCAGTAATTAAGTCATGGGGATTGGGCATTTTTAAGCCATATCGGGAGTGGGAGATCTACTTAACATAGCTAGAGTCATTTGTTTCTACTCAAATTTGGTATGGGAGGCCCACATGACCTAACCTACAAGATCCCACTATCACTTTCCCTTATTTTTATGCTCATATCTGAAATTAACCTTTTTAGGGCATAAATTGTTGCTTTTCGCCAACTTTTGGCTCATAAAATGAAGTACATTTTTTTTTGTAGATTGGATGGATGGCTATGTGTTTTTAACACATCCTATTAGATTATTGAATGGTGCATATCCATTACTGTGTTTATACATTGCTGCAGTACCTCATTGGGCATTTATCAAGCCATACTAGGTGTGGGAGGCATGTTTGCCCTACCTAGAAGGATTTGTTTTTGATATCCTCCTGGATTTAGGACTTAGATACTCAGATCTAAGGGATGCAAGTGCTATTTTCAAATCCTATAGTAGCCATTCCCGGAAGATGCATTTCCTAGTCATGCCTTGCTGACAGTTCCCTTTTTGGGGATATTACAGAATCAATATAAAAGCCACATTAGATTAATAAACCCTAACAATTAACATTTTAAACCCAATGGATTAATAAACCTAGGAATTAATTTTTAGACACAAGGGATTAATAAACCCAAGAGATAGTTGATATTATAAACCTAAGGGGTTAAATTATAGACCCAAGGAATTTTAACCCAAGGAATAAATATTTTAAACCGAAGGGATAAATATTATAAACCCAAGGTATATCAGCTGCGAGATAAATATTATAAACCCTAAAATAAATATGCTTGACCATGGTTGACCATGGTTTATTTTCATATCGATACAATATTTGTCACAATTCGAACCCTTAGATTAATAAACCTAAGGGATTGATATTATAAACCCATGGGAATAAATAACCCAATGGATTGATACTAAAATTCCAAGGAAGCAATAGTACACCCAACGGATTAACCTTATAAACCCAAGGTGTATAAACGCTAAGATAAATATTGAAAACGCTAGAATTATCATGGTTGACCATGGTTGATTTTCATATTAAGGAAATATTTGCGACAATGAGATGTTGGACCATGGTTGACCATGGTTTAACATGATTTATTTTCATATGACAAAAAGAAATTTGACAATGCAACGTTGGACCGTGGTTGATTTTCATATTGAGAAAATATTTGTGAAAATGTGACATTGGACCATGGTTGATGATGATGATTTATATTAGACCCCAAGAATTAATATTACAAATCCTATAAATAATATTAAACTGTAGGAACAATAACCCTTAAACTAATAAACCCAAGGGATTAATTTTATAAACCCAAGGGAACAATAATCTAAAGAGATTAATACTAAAAATCAAAGTGATTATAAACAAAAATAATAATATTAAACCCAATGGATAAATATTATATAAGGTATATACATTCTCAAATAAACATAGTTGGCCATTGTTTACCTCATTGATTTTCATATTGAGACAAAAAAAATTTCTCACAATGCGACATTTGACCATGGTTAACCATGGTTGATATTCAGGTTAAAACAATCCTTGTTACAATGCAACGTTAAACCATAGTTGATCATGGTTTATAATGCTTGGTTTTCTTATTGAGACAATATATGTCACAATGTGACATTGGAACATGATTGACCATGATTATAAACCCAAGGGATTTATATTAAACAATAGGATTAGTGTTATAGATCTTATGAATAATATTTTGTATTGAGAGAATATTTGTTAGAATGTGATGTTGGACCATGCTTGGCCATGGTTGATTTTCATATTCAGACAATATTTGTCACAGTGCAACCTTGCACCATGATTGACCATGGTTGACCATGATTTATTTTCATATGGGGAGAATCTTTTTCACAATGCGACGTTGGACCATGGTTTTTTTTCATATTGAGAAAATATTTTTCACAATGTGATGTTGGACCATGGTTGACCATGATTATAAAACAAGGGGATTTATATTAAACCCAAAGATTAATATTATAAACCATATGAATAATATTATACCTTAAGAATAAGAACCCTTAGATTATTAAACCCAAGGGATTGGCATTATAAACCCAAGAGCATAATAAACCAAAAGGATTAATACTGAAAACCCAAGGGAATAATATTAAACCCAAGGGATAAATATTATAAACATAAGGTATATAAAACCCAAGATAAATATTATTAACCCTAATATAAACATGGTTAAACATAGTTCAGCATGGTTGATTTTCATATTCAGACAATCCTTGCCACAATGTGACGTAGGATGATGGTAAGTTATGTTTGACCATTACTGATTTCCATATTGACACAATATTTGTCACAGTGCGATGTTGGACCGTTGTTGGTCAAGGTTTATTTTCATATTGACAGAATCTTTGTCACCATGCGACATTGGACCATGGTTTACAATGATTGATTTCACATAGAAGACTGGGCATGGTTGAACATGGTTGACCAAGATTGACCTTCGTTGAGCATGATTGACCATTGTTGACTATGGTTTACCATGATTAACCAAGGCATTAATATTATAAAATCAAGGTATATAAAACCTAAAATAAATATTATAAAGCCTAAAATAAACATGGTTGACCATGGTTGATTTTGATATTGAGACAGTCCCTGTCAGAGTGCAACGTTGGACCATGGTCGACCATGTTTGACCATGATTCATTTTCATCCGGAGAAAATGTTTTACACAATGCTAGGTTGGGCCATGGTTTATTTTCATATTGAGACAATCTTTGTGAGAATGCAATGTTTGACCATAGTTGACCATGGTTCACAATGTTTGATTTTACACAAAATGGTTGGGCATGGTTGACCATGGCTGACGATGGTTGACTATGATTGATATTATGAACCTAGGGGAAAAATAAATATAGAGGATAAATACTTAAAACCCAAGGGATTATAAACACAAGGGAAAAGTATTAAACCCAAGGGAATAATATTAAACCCTAGGAATAAACCTCAGCGAATAATAAACCTAGATGATTAGTACTAAAACCATTAAGGGATTATGAACCCAAGAAAACATTATTAAAGCAAAGGGATTAATATTATAAACCCAAGGTATATATTTATACTTCGGGTTTATCATAAGACATAAGACATGGTTCGTGATGTTGAGCATGGGTTCACCATGGTTTTTAAATATCGATTATTGTGACTATGGATAACCAAAAATGACTATCATTAACCATGGTTGACAATGGTTGACCATGATGACCATAGTTAACTATGGTCAATTATAGTAAACCATGATGGTCATAGTTGATGATGGTTGACTAGGGTTAGACTATGGTTGACACTATGTGACTATTGTTAAACACCGATAACTTTTTTTTTTACTATGATCAATTATTGTATGAATACAATTGAACGTGGTTCATTATGGTTGTCCACATTCACCATTGAAAGGTTGATTATGTTTGACGATGTCATCACATTGACTGTTATTAAATATGGTAAACAGATAGTTGACCAAGATTGATCATGGTCAACTATTTCAACATTGACTATCAAGCTTTGAATATGTATATCTAATGTGGCTAAGAGTGCTCAACTATTAATATTAATCAATAACAATATGTGATTATGTTTGACTAAAGTTGAAGGTTGTTGACTCTCAAAATAGTGAGACATTGTTTAGCTATGGTTGAACAAGGTTTGATAATGATTGACTATGGTTGAAGATATTAAAATTATGATTGACCATTTTTTTACCATGGCTTGACTATGTTCAACCATAGTTGAGTGTGATTGACAATAGCTAACCATCATTTAAATACACTTTTACTATGATTGGCCATATATTGACTATGCTTTTTTTATAGTTGATCATGTTCTAACTTTTCATTACCATTGAAAGGGTGGTTGTTGATATCTCCCCGTGGTTTAACTATGGTTAACCCTTTCCATCCAGTATAGGCTTCCATGGACCACCATGACCATCTAGTATGGTTCAATTAAGTTCACTATGGTTCACTAAAGGTCACCTACAAATAGACCATGATGCGGATGGTAATATTGGTTCACCATGGTAGTCATCTAGACTAAACTATTTTTTACTATGATGCTCATGTTCATTATAGTTGACCATGTCAATAACAGTCAACAATAGCCAACATGTGTTAGTGTATAAATTTATTTATAGTTAAGACATTATGAAAAGTAGATTAACGATTAAATTTTTCTTTCATGAATAAGTATATTAATATACATTTATTAATATATTATTAAAATTATTAAAGATTACTATTAAAGTTTAATATTAATAATAACCTTAATATTAATGTTATTAAAATTTAATATTACTTATTAAAGTTTAATATTAACTTTAATAAAACTTTATTATTATTCTTATTATTATTATTGACCTTAAGGACTTCATTATTATTAATAATATTAAATAATGTGGTTAACTATATTTTGGCTATGGTTAATTCTAATCATCCACTGTAGTACTTCATAGTACTTGAGGGTCAACATTGCTATCAACCATGGCTTAATATAGTTTATTATAGTTCACTATAAGTCACGCCATGATGCCTATGATAACTATGGTTCACCATGGTAATCATGTTGACTATAATTGACCATATCAACAATACTTAAACATACTTAAATGAGTTAATGCATAAATTAATTTATAAGAACGACATTATAAAATGTGTAGATTAATATATTATTAATGCGACATTAATGTTATCTTAGACTTTTACTAAAATTATTAAAATATTTTATATATATATAATAATGCCATAACTTATATTAATTAATTATTAATTAATAAACTAGTATTAATAATTATTTATTATTAGTTTTTATATTTTCTTAATAATTAGATTATTAATAATATACTTCTGAAATACATATTTATTTTACATTTTATATAAAATAATTATAAATTAATTAACCATTAAAAATAGTATATTAATAAATTTATTTTTAAAAAATATAATAATTAATATTAATTAATGGTTAACAATCATTATAAAAGATATTAATCACTTAAAAGTATAAGAATTTTATTAATAATTCATTAATAAAATAATAATTATGATATTGATTATAATTGATCGTGTCAACAATACCCAATCATACTTGAATAAATTAAGTTAATGCATAAATTATCTTAAACACTTATTAAAATTATTTAAATGTTATAGTAGTGTTATTAATTTTATATCAATGTTTATACATATATGTTTTAATATTATATTAATGTCATAATTTATATTAATTAAATAATAATTAATTAATATTAGCTGTAATTTTTTTTTTTGGTGAGTCAGAGGAATCGACAATGACAAACAGCTTTCACACGCGGGGCACATGATCAAACCCTCTGTTTACCACTATAACCTCTCAGGGAACCACCCAGCCTGCAAGAGCGGTCCCTGATTCAGACAAGGCTCAAACTCATGACTTTCTTAACAACATGGACACATTAACAGCATGTCCACTGACCACTAGACCATGCCCCTACAAGCAATATTAGCTGTAATTAATTAATATTCTCTTTTATATTTTATAATAGTTAACTTATATTTAATGGTTAATGAATACATACTTATTTTATATTTAATACAAAATAATTATAAATTACTTAACCATTAAAAATATCATATTAATAAATAAATTATTAAAAACTATAAAAAAATAATATTAATTAATTGGTTATAAAAGTTATTAATCATTTAAAAATATAAGTATTTTATTAATAATTTATTAACAATGTAGTATTAATTTTAAAAAACTCTTAACAAATGTAAACAAATTCTTAATAAAATGTAATATTAATTAATTAATTATTAATATTAATTAAAAGACCTATTAATATTACTATTAATTAATTATTAATTATGAATAAAAGTAAATTTATTTATTTAGTTTTAGGAGTTTAGTTTCTGTGATCCATAATTTTTTTTACAAACTATTTCGGTGAAAATCACAACAAGATGTTGTCGACGCGTTTTGAATCAGCATCTTAATGATCAATCTGACTTCATTAAGTTCACCATGGAATTCAAAGTGGATGGTAGCCTGCCATTTCTGGATGTCCTTTTTATGAATGATGATGGATATTTCTCTCATCAAGTATTTTGAAAGAAGACACACCCTGAGAAATATTTACATGCTAGTCCTCATCATTTCCCACCTCAAAAGCTTGGGGTTCACAGTACCCTAGCCACCAGAGCTTTTAGAATCTCCGATGAACACCACTTTGAAGGTGAAAAATATCATCTCTTTAAAGTTTCCAGTAAGAATGGTTATAGCAGGATTCAATGTCTTAGAGCTTTTAAGATAGCTGAAAAAGATCCTAGGGTTAAGGATTATCCTTGTGATCGACTATCGAGAATTCACCTTCTGTTTATCCAAGGTACTTCTGATAAGATCGCCAGAATCCTAAAAAAACATAATGTTTCCTCGACCTTCAAGCCCCTCTGCGCTATTCGGAGTTCGCTTAGATCAGTTAAGGACCCGGTTTTCCCTAAGGATGGTAAAGGGGTTTACTTGATTCCATGTTCTTTTGGACACCTTACACCGGTGAAACTGGTTGATCAATTAATCAAAGAATTCTTGAACATGTCGCTGACCTTAGACATAGTAGATCATGCTCCTTTGCCTTAGCACAACATGCTAAAAATATAAATCATCACATTTTCATTGAAGATGTTGAGGTTATTGTGAGGATTGACCATTTCCATCACCGCAAGTTGAGGGAAGCCTTGGAAATCGAAAAGAGGCCAGTTAACCTTAACAGAGATGATGGGTGGAACCTTAGCAGATGCTTGATTCCGACTCTTCATTCTTAGTTTTTGTCCCCATGTCCTCCTTCTTGTTTTCTTTCTCCCTTTCTACTTCTTTTGCTTTAGTTTTATTATTATTATTATTATTATTATTATTATTATTATTATTTTATGATTCAAACTAGTAAAACTAATTATTATTATTATTATTATTATTATTAATTTTAATCTTTTGTTGATCTCGTGTTATTAGTATTATTATTTTCATTAGTTATTTATCTGTTTTTTGTTTTTAATCTAGATTAGTAAAATTACCTATTAAGTAAAGTTAATAAGAATTGTTTTAAGATCCTATTACATTCTATTAAAAAATATAAATATTAGATTTAGATTTTAATTTACATAATTCAATTAAAGAAAAAAAAATCATTATTAAAGAAATAAATAAATGAATAGGAATATAATTAAATAAAGATCAATTAAATTTCTTATTTTAGTCAAACTAGTCATTATTTTAGAGTGGAGTTCAAGCTTTCCCTTTTAGAATGGAGTTCGAGCTTTCCTTTTCTATTTAAACAAGTTCCTCGATTAGTTGGAGCTTCCGTTTTCTATTTAAACAGGTTCATGTCTTGTCCTAATGATGAACCACACTGGCTAATTCTAAACGCATCGACAACATCTTCTTACATGTGATTTTCACCGAAAATTTTTATAAAATTAAAATTTAGTATTAATTAATTATTACTTAATATTCTTATATATATTCCTCGCATCTACCTGGAAGGGTTTCGAAGTGTCTTATTATAATTGAGGAACTAGGGTTTTCGAGCAAATATTAATAATTAATAATTAATTATTGAATTAATATAAAGTAGATTGATTATCAAATTTATTAGTCATTTAAAAGGAATAAAATTTATTAATATTACTTTATTAATACTTCTGTAATACTTCTAAGTTGCTTATTTTAAATTGTTCCTTACATTTCAATAGAGTTGGTTTTGCAAATCTTAGTCCTACAAATTTTGAGATATGTTTTTAAGTTATTTAAATCCAGATTACACATCTAACATAAATAGTGTTTCTTTGAGTGTTGACCAATAATTTCTGGATAAATATTTTTGATGTGTTATTTATCTTTTTATTTTTCATATTATAGTTGTAACTATTACGAGAGGGCATTTTGGTGTGGTATATTCAAGCATGTCCTTGCCTTTTTCATTTGGTACCATTAAATGTGATATCTATAACTTCGCCCATTGTAAATATATATTTTCTTAAGAAAAAATCACCAAATGAGTTGTAACATACACCGTTAACTTCACCTGGAAATGTAAGGAGTAAAATTTTTTTATACAAATTACTCATGGGTAACTATGTATTCACTATTAAATATTCCTTACTTATCATTACATAGAATGTTTCCCATTTCATAGTGTAACTTTAGATTAAGAATAGTAAGCTCCTTAACCATTAACAACCTCCATTACAATACATTAACATAATACCATATGATGTAACCTTCCACTCATTTCATTTTTCATGTTGTCATCACATACTTGACATTATAAATATCACAACAAGAAAGGGAATGAACATCATCATCTTGACACAATAATCAATCACATCATTGAACACCAATATACCCCAGAAACCCTGTAGGGTGAAAACCAGCAACGTTTAATTTTATTATTAAACGCTCTTGAGGATGATCAACCCTCACTCAATGGCTTATAAGGGAGACCATCCCTTAACCATCGTTTATAAATCTTACAAGGAAATATACAAATATCTAGCTTAAAGCCATTACAATAAATATGATACCATTTACCCTCTGGTCTTCATATCTTCATATCTTGATGGCATGGATGTACCTACAATGGTCCATCATACACTGGATCATCTGGTAGTTCGTACTCATCTGCATGAGCCATAGTCATTTACCTGCCACCAGGTTAAGCATAATATTTCCTTTATACATATCACCATCATACCCTGCTATTGTCACCTTCAACATACATTGATGTCAAGATTCATAAAGTATAATAAACCATTTCACATATCTATACTATAGTAGTTTCTCCATCTACTCATGTATATTCATGACATGCAAGTAAAGTACCTTGACATTCTCCCTTTGACAACACATATCTCATATGTGCTGGTTATAAGTCAACATAATAACTAATGTTTCTATTGCATTAGCGTTGCAAGACAATAGCTAGCTACATCTCCCCAGCATACATCTAAAATAAACTGATACTTAGTTATGATACTCGTGCATGCAATTTACATAATTTAATCAAAATAGCTAACCCTTGAGCTATTACTTTTAGTACACAAAGTGCAATCTAACATATCAAATGTTGCTCCCATGCATGAAAATGCATATAAATACCAAAAGAGTCTCCAACGAAACATATAGCTTCCTTTACGAGTCTTACCAAAGGAAATCTCAACGCTAGTGAGCATGTAACCATATGTTTTCTTTTTGTAAAACTATGCAATTAAGAATATAAATACATGTCTTCTTTTGCAAAGAATATACTAAACAATCATTTCCAATATACTTTAGCACCACATGCTATCTTTCCCACCTACAAATATTTATATTCTTTCCAATGAAAGTTATTACTTATGTTGCATGCCTAAGCATGATCTTCTTCCAAAAGGAATTAACATCATAATCATGGTAATATAAAAGTAATCCCACAGTTTTCTCATCTAAAGAAATTAAAACTGAATAGCTCTTTATCGGAAGATTTATTAAATAACTAATCTTTACCAACACCATGGTAATCTATTCATGGATTTATGGATAACTAATATTCACAAACACCATGGTAATCTACCCATGGTTTTATGAAATAATTAATCTCTATCAACACCATTGTAAACTACCCATGGATTTATTAATTCATTAATCTCTACCAATATCATGGTAAACTATTCATGGATTTATGAAACTATCCATGGATTTATTAATTCATTACTAATTACAACATGGTTAATGAATATAAATGTGAGAAAACTTCTCTTTTCTTCTTCATCGCACATGAAGATATTTCAAGAGTTACCCTCTTTAATCTATTCAAGAAAATACCTTGGATTTTTTCTCATTTCATAAACTAAATGAGTACAAAATACCTTTTTAAAATAAGGGCATGCATCTTCTATTTTCTTGCTTATACAATATTATGTAAATATTTTTATTAAATATTTATCCTCTTTAATCTATTCAAGAAAATCCTAACTTATTATATCTTCCCATGAAATATTTTCTCATATATTCACTTCATCTTGATATGGGAATAAAACTTATTTATAATGTGATTGAAAGATAACTGAGGTAAATAATCAATAGTGAATTTGTTTCAGTCATATTCCAAATAACTAAGGAAATACCCTCTTCTTTTTGTGCAACTCATCCCAAGAAAGATGAGCAAAATTATTACTTATTATTTAACATTTTCCCGTAATCTTTTCCCAAGAGAAGTTATATATATAAATATATTCACCAAAGAAAATATTTATATGCAGTCTCATTTTTCACATAAGAACCTTAATTCTCATCCCTTTCAAACCCATGAAAAGCTACTGCATTCCTTTTCAAACCCATGAAATATTTTCATGAATTAAACTACTAAATTCTCTTTAAACCCATGAAATATTTTCATGAATTAAATTACTAAATTAATTTTAGTAAAATAACCTTTTGAATTTATATTTCACTTGCACTAATTATGCAGAATATTTAAAAAAATACAAGGCATGATTACTTATCTTTTTCCTTGAAGAATAACCACCGTAACAAACTTCAGTCCTTGCTTGGAGAATTTTGATTGCTCCATTCTACATAAGGAAGCGACCTCTTTCTACATTGTTTGCATTCAACTTTTGAGATTATTTCATGATTGCATTGGCTTCTTGTACCGACTGCCTACTTTTCAACTTTCTGGCATCAACATAGAACTCATTTAGCTTCCGATTGGGTCCACATGAATTGATGATCTAGTCCCGGATGATCTCTTTGTGCATGGGAAGTCGTCAATGAAATAGATATGAAATATTCAAGGAACGACATATTTAGAGGTGCAGAGGGTTGCGCATCAATTTTGCACTGAATAATTAAGGGTAGAAAAATCGAACCCCCAGAATACTTCCGCCTGCAATTCGCCAAATTTCACTTGCAGATGGTGGAGGCAGAACATCTGTTGAAGTCTTAATATATCACTTTGATGAGTAAACGAGAGTAAATATAACACACAGTAATGCCCTCTAGTGACACAAATCAAATACGCTGACTCTCTTTTTCTACCAATCATGGAAAATGCTCCCGTAAAGAATGAATACCCATTCAGGAATCTGTTTTACATTAACTGATTCTTGATTTTCTTGATACAACTGTTTTGGTAAAAAGAAAATATTTACCATTTGAATTCACATGAGAGGTTCGTTACATACTCCCCCCCCCCCCCTTAAGAGAACACCATCCTCAGTGTGCTTCTCTCACTAAAACTTAAACTTATACTCATGATATAATGATATAAATAACCCAAAGGGGTCCTTCCCCTCACAAGGAAACACCTTCTTTTCTTTAAATACAATTAATTGAAACAATAATGTTTTTATACATATTCATAAGCATGTATAGAACAAAGAATATTCCATTTCCATTTTTGAATACTTATCCATTATTTACCAATTACTATTGGAAGAATGATGGCTTTTACGCAAGCTCTCTGAAAATGGTTGAACAACCCATCAACACTCCATCGAAAGAGCCTGTAATGTATGACTAACAATTCATTCACATTAGTCACATAGTTTCAATCAAATGAAAATACTTGCAACTATCAAACATTCTTGCAGTATTAAGATATGTTTTAATCAAATTTCTTCCACAAATACTCAGAGCACACCAATCCTCTAATCAATGCATCACGTGGACACCGTCTTAGCTCCTGCTAAAGACATCCACACAGTACTTTAAAAAGTACTCAGAGAGCACCTAGCTCTCTAATCATACCAATGGTTAATCAATGCACCATAGGCATATCCTAGCATCTGCTAAGACATTCAAACAAATTAGTAATAATATAAATGAACTTATACATTCAGTAATTCATTTTCCGAGCGCTAAGCTCCTTTTCCTCTTAATATCTACATAAGATATATAAAAATTTGTTTTGATATGACACATAACTTTTACTTAACTTATTCCGTTATGAGAACCATAATGGTAAAAACACCGTTATCGATGAAATAGGTAACCGCACTATTACCTACTTTTTTTTGGTAGCATAAAAAGCACCCGATTTTGAAAAGTGGTGATGCAGAATCACCCTTTTTTTTTTTTGCACATTTTTGACACTCTAATATTTTTATTTATGAAGTATGAATATTTGTTTTAAAATGTTAGTGATTTTCATGTTAATTTTGAAACGTATTGATGCAGCATCAACTTTTTTTTTAGAGTGGTGATTTTCAAGCTAATTTTGAAACGTATTGATGCAGCATCAACCTTTTTTTTCGAGTGGTGATTTTCATGTTGGTAATAAAACACAAAACTTAGATAAAAAAATATATCTATAAAAACAATAAAAAAAACCAATAAAAATGTAAAAAAAAATGAAATTAACTCGTAAATTAAAAAAATTTAAAAAAAATAAACAAAAAAAAACAAAAAACAAAAAAAATTATTCGAAAATTATATGAAAAGAAATGACAAAATTTGAAAAAAAAACACATAATTTAAATAATAAAAACAAAAATTAACCTAAAAAATTAAAAAAAAAAACATCAAAAACATTTTTTTTCTAAGTTATTAAAAAAAACCATATAATTTAAAAAAAAAAATTTAAAAATTTAAATTAAAAAAATAATAATAATAAGAAAAAAAATACAAATTTTAAAATTAACAAAAAAAACAAATTAAAAATAAAAAGAAAATTTAAAATTGAAAAAGAAAATTAAAAAAAATAATTAAAAAAAAAAAAAAACTATCACTAAAAAACAAAAGAAATGAAAAAAACTACGTACAAATAATTAAAAAACAAATATCCATAAATTTACTGCTTTTTTTTTAAATGAAACAATTTATAAATTTTAAAAATGAAAAACTAGATAAACTAAAAGATTAAAAAAAAAAATTAAATTAAATTAAAATTTAATAAATTTAATAAATAAATTTTAAATTTTAAAAAATAATTAATCTAAAATATTAAATTTAAAACCAAATTTAAAAAAAACAAAAAAAAAAACCAAATTAAAACAAATTAAATTTAAAATAAAAAATTTGAATTAAAACAAAAAAATTAAACTTTTTGAATTTAAAAAAAAAAATTTAAAAAAAAAATGAAATTAAAAAAATATATATATTAAAATTAAAAAAAAAAAATTGATCGTGGTGGCGCCGCCAATTGGACTCCCGCCCAGGGGGCGGCAGAGGCCGGCCTCCGCCGCCATCTAGGTGGGAGGCTGATTCCAGGAATCACCCTCCTGCAGCGGGAAGCCGATTCCTGGAATCGCCCTCCCGCGACGGGAGGCTGATTCCCGGAATCGCCCTCCTACCGCGGGAGGCTGATACCTGGAATCATCCTCCCGCTGTCGAAGGCCGATTCCCGAAATCCCCCTCCTGTCGCGGGAGGGCGATTCCCGGAATCTACCTCCTACAGCCGAAGGGCGATTCCCGGAATCGACCTCCCGCCGTCGGAGGGCGCCACCACGATCAAAAAAATTTTATTTTATTTTTTAATATATTTTTTTTTTAATTTGACTTTTTTTTTAATTCAAAATATTTGATTTTTTTTTTTAATTTAATTTTTATATTTCAAATTTAATTTGTTTTATTTTATTTTATTTTGGTTTTTTTATTTTTATTTTACTCATTTTTTATTTTATTTTATTTTATTTTGTTAATATTTTTTATTAAATTTTGTTTTTTTTTTATTTAATTGATTTTTTTTCATATTTTTTTTATTATTAAATTTTATGTTGAGTTTTTCATTTAATTTTTTAAAATTTAATAAATTTTGTATTTTTTTTTTATTTATTTGAATTTAATATTTTTTTTTAATTATTTATTTTTTTATTATTATTTTTTTAATTACATAAAAATTTTTATTATTTTTATTTCAATTAGAATTGTGTATTTAAAATAATTTTTTTTTTTAATTAAACTTAATATTTTCAAATTAATTTGTGTTTTACTTGAATTTTTATTTAATATATTTTTTTTTTAATTTATTTTTTTCAATTTTTTCATTTTTAATTGATTTTTAAAGTTTTTTAACTTTTTATTTTAACAATGTTTTTTTTTTCTTTATATTTAAAATTTATTTTTTATTTCAAAATTTATTTGTTTATTCATTTATTTATTAAAATTTAATATTTTTCTTTTTTAAATTTAATTTGTTATTTTAATATTAACATTTTTTTTAAATTTAATAAAATCCAATATATATATATTTTTAATTTAAATTCATATATATATATATATATATATATATATATATATATATATATATTATTTTTATAATTTAAATTTAATTTTTTTTAATTTTTTTTTTTTTTTAATATATATTTTTTTAATTTAATATTTTTATTGTATTTTATTTTCATTTTTTATTTTTAATTAATTTTTCATTTTTTTACTTTTAATTTAATTTTTTTTTTAATTTTATAAAATTTAATATATATCTTTAAATTTAATTTTTTATTTTAAAATTAAATTTTATTTTATTTTTTAGTTTAATAAACATTTTCTTTTTCTTTTCTAAATTTAATCTTTGTATTTTATTTTTTATAATTTCTTTCTTTTTTTAACTTGTTTTTCTTTTTATTTTTTTATTTCTATATATTTTGAAATTTTGATCTTTAATTTTTTTTTTCTTAAATTTGAGGTTTTTTTTAATGTTTGAATTAAAAAATTTATTTTGCTTTTATTTTTTATTTTTTTATTCCCATATATTTTTAAATTTTAAGCTTTAAAATGTTTTTATTTTTTTCTTAAATTTTAAGTTTTTTTTTATGTTTGAATTTTAAAAATTTAAAAATGTTATTTCTATTTTTAGAAATGTCAAAAATATGACACAATTTTTTATTTTTTTTGGTTATTCCTGCACCGGCTGGTTTTATTTTGAGGGTGTTTTTTCAATCATTTTTTAAAGAAACAATTTTGTTTTTAGCATAATTTTATAAAATGGTCAAATTTGACCTTAAAAAAAAACCAAGTGCGTTCTGGAATACAATTTTTTTGTTTTTGGGGTGGGTTTTCACGTTTTTTTGAGTCGTTTTGGGCTAGAGTTCCTGTTTTGGGGTCAGGTTACCTATTTCATCGGTAACATTGTTTAAACAAAATGCTCCTCCTAATCCATAGGATGGAGTCATTTTTTCACATCCAGACTGTCAATCTTTCCACACTAAAAAGTCTTTATACTTATCTGGAAATTCAGTCTTTCAAGCTATGGTCCTCCCAACCATCAAGGGAGGCTATTACGTCCTCCACTTGCCCCCTAGCTCCAGAATCTGGACGGTGCCATGGGTTAACAGTGGATCTTTTTGCTATGACCTTGGATGGCCAATCCAGTCACACTTAGAAATTATGGTTTTACAAGGGTTGCTATAAGATATTTTCAGCTGGTCCCAACCAGCTCTATAAAATACTCCCCCTTTACCAATTTCACAGAACGCCTACTCCTCCTCTGGGATTCAGCTTTATCCTCAAAGGAGTAGGTAACTGGCTTTCCAACTGTCCCCAACCACCTCCTATTCTTGGAAACATTTTTACCATTAGCTTAAAAATATTTTCTTTTCATTAATTAATTTCAGCAAATTTTCTTTATCAACAATGATGATTTAAGTTTTTCTTGCTAGATAAAAGAAAATTAAACAAATTGTCTTTAACTAGTTAATACTAGTTAACTTTAATGAAGCTATCACAACTTCCCCCCTGGAAGTAACATACATGTGTTGTACATTAAAACATGATACTTTAACGTTTACTGTTGCAATTCACATTGCAATGTTTGTGACGCTTTATTTTCACATATTTTATGTTTCCATTAAGCTACCCATGCTTACAATAAGAAACAATGCTAATCGTAAATATGCATTTCTCAAGCACATATTATCTTACACAATCATTTTAAGTTCCTGCATAAAATGTTGTCATGCATACAATTTTGTCATGTATAAAAGTATATAAAAATATTCATTAATGCGTATGTGTCGATAACGATTAGGGTATGAGTGCAAACATTTCCAATTCCCATAATGTTCTGTTCCAACAGACTGACACACGAATTAATTATCATAACCATTTGTTCACAACTTTCAAATAGATTTAGTCAAAATCGATTCGTGCATATAACTTTCATTAGTTATTCATTCATAACTAATCAATTCTATTAATAATTTTAATGCACCTATGAAACGAGTCACTCTAAAACTAGTCATTCCATGCCATTATGATCTTAATGCATTCATGATGACTCATGCAAAAACTAGTCAGTCAACTAGTTATTATAATTAAGTCTTACAACTTGACCCATTAAGAGGCTTTATTCAATTTAATACTCCATCATCTTGTACTTTCCCCATGTTTTTCATTCATGCATTAGTTTCACACACCATCACTATACACATTCATCTTTTTAAGTAGTGCATGGTAACTTTAGAAATTTTATTGCATGTAAAAACAATTACTTCTTTTCAAACTCAAATGAAAAGTAACTATTTTTCTTTCATGCTTTTTATACTTTCTTTCCTAAAGAAATAAAGCATAATACACATATTAATCTCATATGCATATTCTTATCCGGAAAAAGTATATTATAATAGCATGTACCTTTTTAAGAATTCTCTTAAATAGAAGCTAATCTCATGCAATGCCATGTATATAACAATTCATTTTTAAAGGAAATCAACATTCATATGCATAGACTTCTTAAAATATAATAATTATCTTTATTTTATTTGAAGGACTTCTCTCCGTACTGCAGTACTCATCCCCATCAAGAAATTCACATTTCTCCTCTACAACAATGTTTTCTTTTAGCAACATCGACAACACTTTATAGCATGATTAGATAAAGCCTTAGTCAATAAATAATCAATCTTTGAGTGATCCTTTAACACCCATTCATGTGCATATATAAGATCTAAATACAATGTCACAACATGCTTTCTTCTAACATCTCTACGTTAGTGTGAGTAACTAATTATCAATTCATGTTAAATAACCCCCACATTATTATGACATTTTTCACACACGCACACATTCGTATAAGACAAATCACCATATTTGTTTAGAAATTCCTTTAATGGAAAATGACACAATGTGCATTCGCTTTACTTAAACTTTTACAAAAGATCCACCACTTCAGCGTTTTCCTTTGGAGCATGAAAATATATTAAAGCTAGCATATTGGCTGTTGTTCCTATGCATACAATGCATAAAGATTCTAATCTTAATTTCCCAACAGAGTACTTAACATAATCGATTAACATAATCGAGTAGGCAAACTCATGATTCCTCTTCGAGGACATATAACATAATATTTATGATAGCATAACATAATCACATACTCAATAGATCTTCTATCCATGAAAAGAACCTTGCTCCTATATGATTCTACATGCAAGTTGCTCATGCTTTGCTTCCAAGAATTTACCATAGATAGCCTCTTTTATGCATAAAAACAACGCAACACTAACAAGGTTAACTTAACCTTTAATATGCCTACATCAAGAAGTTGACATAATCCACCTAGCAATGTAGTATATTCAAGAGGTTATTCTCTTTAGCCTATATTTATTTTCAAGAAAATAACTTGGATTCCCTATCATCTAACACACTAGTACGAAATCTCTTTTAAAAGAAAACAAGCTTCCTATCTTTTCTTTAAATAAGATATATATAAAGGCAAGCAAGTTTACTTATTTATGTTTTACTACTGCTCACACCTTTCAAGATACGTACTAGTAATCTTTGCAAGAACTCACATGGGTTCTTCTCAGCAAAACTAGCATAGTAGTTTGGTCTTTTACCATGGTATATCTTTCTAAAGGATTATCATATTAGCAATGCTTTATTACTTTCCAAAAGAACTAGCACAATCTTGCATATTAAGTAAAACCACATTTTACTCTATATTTGTCTCTTTTAGTTGCAAAATTCACATGCAAGAATTATTTCAATATTTCTCTCCCAGAAAAATTCAAATGTATATTAGTTTAAATTTTTCAAGAAAAACACGCACATGTTTCATTTTCAAGAAACCAAATTCCCATCTCCTTTCATGAAAACTTCGACATAACAATGGAATTATTACGTACATGGAAAAGACATATCCTTTTTAAAGAAACTCTAACTTCATTGCTATTTACTTTGTACGCAATCTATTTCCCATATATGCGATAACTATGGTTTCAAGAAAAGAAAGATAATAATACTTATCTCTTGAAACTCTTTATTCAACCTGGATTAGAGATGTGATGCCTTCCTTCACATATGCGATGCCTTCTTTCACATACGCACATTTCATCTCGAATCTTTCAATTTATTTTCCCAAAAGTGCTAGTGTTGCAACCTTTAGCTTTGATACCACTTGTAACATACACCATTAACTTCACATGGAAATGTAAGGAGTAAATTTTTTTTATACAAATTACTCATGGGTAACTATCTATTCACTATTAAATATTCCTTACTCATCATTACATAGAATGTTTCCCATTTCATAGTGTAACTTTAGATTAAGAATAGTAAGCTTCTTAACCATTAAGAACCTCCATTACAATACATTAACATAATACCATATGATGTAACCTTCCACTCAATTCATTTCTCATGTTGTCATCACATACTTGACATTATAAATATCACAATAATCAATCATCATCATCTTGACATAATAATCAATCACATCATTGAACACCAATATACCCTGGAAACCCCGTAGAGTGAAAACCAGCAACGTTTAATTTTATTATTAAACGCTCTAGGGGTGATCAGCCCTCACTCAATGGCTTATAAGGGAGACCATCCCTTAACCATCGTTTATAAATCTTACAAGGACATATACAAATATATAGCTTAAAGCCATTACAATAAATATGATACCATTTACGCTCTCGTCTTCATATCTTCATATCTTGATGACATAGATGTACCTACAATGGTCCATCATACACTGGATCATCCGGTAGTTCGTACTCATTTGCATGAGCCATAGTCATTTACCTACCACCAGGTTAAGAATAATATTTCCTTTATACATATCACCATCATACCCTGCTAATGTCACCTTCAACATACATTGATACCAAGATTCATAAAGTATAATAAACCATTTCACATATCTATACTATAGTAGTTTCTCCATCTACTCATGTATATTCATGACATGCAAGTAAAGTACTTTGACATTCTCCCTCTAACAATACATACCTCATATGTGCTGCTTATAAGTCATCACAATAACTAATGTTTCTGTCACATAAGCACTACAAGACAATAGCTAGCTACACCTCCTCAGCATACATTTAGAATAAACTGATACTTAGTTATGATACTCATGCATGCAATTTACATAATTTAATCAAAATAGCTAACCCTTGAGCTATTACTTTTAGTACATGGAATGCAATCTAACATATCAAATGTTGCTCCCATGCATGCAAATGCATATAAATACCAAAAGAGTCTCCAACGAAACACATAGCTTCCTTTACGAGTCTTACCAAAGGAAATCTCAACACTAGTGAACATGTAACCATATGTTTTCTTTTTGTAAAACTATGCAGTTGAGAATATAAATACATGTCTTATTTTGCAAAGAATATACTAAACAATCATTTCCAGTATAGTTTAGCACCACATGCTATCTTTCCCACCTACAAATCTTTATATTCTTTCCAATGAAAGTTATTACTTATGTTGCATGCATAAGCATGATCTTCTTCCAAAAGGAATTAACATTATAATCATGGTGATATAAAAGTAATCCCACAGTTTTCTTATCTAAAGAAATTAAAACTGAATAGTTCTTTATCCGAGGATTTATTAAATAACTAATCTTTACCAACACCATGGTAATATATTCATGGATTTATGAATAACTAATATTCACAAACACCATGGTAATCTACCCATGGTTTTATGAAATAATTAATCTCTATCAACACCATGGTAAACTACCCATGGATTTATTAATTCATTACTAATTACAACATGGTTAATGAATATAAATGTGAGAAAACTTCTCTTTTCTTCTTCATCGCACATGAAAATATTTCAAGAGTTACCCTCTTTAATCTATTCAAGAAAATACCCTGGATTTGTTGGCATTTCATAAACTAAATGAGTACAAAATTCCTTTTTTAAAATAAGGGCATGCATCTTCTATTTTCTTGCTTATACAATATTATGTAAATATTTTTATTAAAGAGTTACCCTCTTTAATCTATTGAAGAAAATCCTAACTTATTATATCTTCCCATGAAATATTTTCTCATATATTCACTTCATCTTGATATAGGAATAAAACTTATTTATAATGCGATTGAAAGATAACTGAGGTTCAACAGTGAATTGTTTTTGTCATATTCCAAATAACTAAGGAAATACCCTCTTCTTTCTGTGCAACTCGTCCCAAGAAAGATGAGCAAAATTATTACTTATTATTTAATGTTTTCCCGTAATCTTTTCCCAATAGAAGTTATATATATATATACTCACCAAATAAAATATTTATATGCAGTCTTATTTTTCACATAAGAACCTTAATTCTTATCCTTTTCAAACCTATGAAAAACTACTACATTCCTTTTCAAACCCATGAAATATTTTCATGAATTAAACTACTAAATTCTTTTTAAGCCTATGAAATATTTTCATGAATTAAATTACTAAATTCATTTTAGTAAAATAACCTTCTGAATTTATATTTCACTTGCACTAATTATGCAGAATATTTAAAAAAATACAAGGCATGATTCCATGAAGAATAACCACCGTAGCAAACTTCAATCCTTGCTTGGAGAATTTTGATTTCTCCATTCTACATAAGGAAGCGACCTCTTTCTACATTGTTTGCATTCAACTTTTGAGATTATTTCATGATTGCATTGGCTTCTTGTACCGACTGCCTACTTTTCAACTTTCTGGCATCAACTTAGAACTCGTTTAGCTTCCGATTGGGTCCACATGAATTGACGATCTGGTCCTGGATGATCTCTTTGCGCGTGGGAAGTCGTCAATGAAATAGATATGAAATATTCAGGGAACGACATATTTAGAGGTGCAGAGGGCTGCGCATCAATTCTGCACTGAATAATTAAGGGTAGAAAAATCGAACCCCGAGAATACTTCCGCCTGCAATTTGCGAGAGTAAATATAACCCACAGTAATGCCCTCTCGTGACACAAATCAAATACGCCGACTCTCTTTTTCTACTAATCATGGAAAATACTCCCGTAAAGAATGAATACCCATTCAGAACTGATTCTTGATTTTCTTGATACAACTATTTTGGTAAGAAAAATATATTTACCATTTGAATTCACATGAGAGGTCCGTTACATGAGTAGATCTAAATCGATCTTCTACCATAATGCATACATCAACTCTCTTGAGATAGGAGATATGCCTTAAGATTGCATTACTGAATTGAAGGAGAATTTTTTTTTTTTTTTTTTAATATCTAGAAATGATAAAGAAATATTGTGGACGAGCCCATTTTCAGAGAAACGAAGTAGCGGTAGGCAACTGCCCTCCACGCTCCACGTGGATTGGCTTTCGAAAAACCTTTAACACTCAAGCTTTCCTTTGAGTTGATCCAAGAATTTGGTGGTTAGTTTGGGTTGAACAATGTGAAACTATGCGACTAACCATAGATGTTGGAGGTTTATAAGAAACTATCCTAAACAGTTAATTAGACACTTAAAATTATCACAGACAGTTAACTAGGAAACTCATTAAAAATAAATATTAATTTAGAAAAAATAATTACATAACATTATGAATAACTTTAAAACCATTTTAAGGTTAGTGAAGATAAATTTGTTCATAGAAAGGCAGTAAAAAAATGTAAAATAAAATAGCACTGTCAAATATATAGCATTGCAGAGCATATATAAGCTTGTCTACGGCTCCCTACCTACACTCACCTAATTATTCTAACCACACCAAAATTTTTTTTAAAGAAATCATTACAAAATAAAGCTTTCTTTCGTTTAAATGCATCCGATCAAGGAATGTTGAGAAATACCAAGGGAACTGACGCTAACCAAGATTACAAATTCAACCTACTTAATTTAAGTTCAAAGATTGAGACATTTGCTCAAACACCTATAAGAAAACTTTCTTGCTTTATTTGGGAAATCTAATAAAAGATTTTGGGTTTTTCTTCACTTGTTTAAGCAACAGAGAAAATAAATATTAACAAATATTTATTGTTTAGACAACAAAGAAAACAAATACTAAGAAATATTTATTGTTTGAACAGCAAAGAAAGCAAATATTAACGAATATTTATTTTGCTTCTTGGAAAAGTAGAGAAGCAAAGAGATTAAAATATTGTGTTCAAGATTCTTTGAATCTGAAAACCTAATAGACAAATTTTACCTGATTGCAGAAAATTACAATATTTTAACATTCCATGACATTTATACCATTGCCCACTACGGAAAACCATAAGTGCAGAGTTTGGTGTTTCATGATTGAATGGCCACTTTTCTCAAGCCAAAAAAAACATTTTATTGGAAAAAGTTAAATGAACACACGATCATTGAACACACATTTCATAATACGACACGACGTTATCTAGGAATCTAATTTTTTTAATCCTTATAAATGGTTTTTTATAAATGGCAACTTATTGATGACAAAGCAAATTGTTACTTACAATTTGGTAAAAAAATAATTTAAATAAGATTTACATATTTAAATTATTTAAATATATAAGGAAGTTATTATTTTTAATTTCATTCATTTAAAAAGCAACTAAAAATATACTAACATTTTTCATTATATATTTATATTTCATAAAAAAAAAATTAAAGTGAACAATTCCAATAAAAGAAACCTAGTAATTATTTACCAAAATGATTAAAATATCCAGAGAAAAATAAGAGTGAATTATATACATCGGGTTCCATATTTCCAGCGAGCACATATTTGCCTCAATTCTTTTTTATTAATTTAAATTATAGCACCAAATCATACAATCTATACATTACAGTAGTTGACACTGCCCAAACCTATACAAATTTCACTAAGATAGAAAGGGTAATGGATGGGGAAGTCATAACATGCGACACAACATGAAACAATTACATCTCATCGGTTTCAATACACAGATAGCGTCATCCTTTAATTTTGACCATCAACAATATTAACTCTTCAAACTGAACTTGCAAGAAGTTGCGAAAGCTCCCAAGAAAGAAGAACGAATGAATTTCTTCTAACGCTGTATCCACTTAAAAATTTAAATCCACATTGTTTGCAGGGCTTCATGCCTTTGCCCCTGACCGGACGATTCAGCGTCTCGAAATAGATAAAACAAACATGGATATGATAGTGCAGTTATGCACTACAAGCGGGAGAGGTTGGATCCGACAGGGGAGTAAGAGGTGGGTATAGGAGTTTTCTTGCTCTTTACGCCATCTCTTTCCGCTTATGATTCCCTTTACTCGATTCCACTGGCGAAGAGGAAGAGGTGGGAAATACATGTGAATCAAAGGGTTTGAAGCAACCAGTGATCAGTTTAAATGAAATCTCCATAATGATGATCTACTACTCAAAACGTTCTTTCGCAGTACAGATTTCAAAGACCTGCAAATGTTACAGAGCACCATCGTACCCGAGTACACGTACTTCTATAGACATATTGAATCTGCCGCCTTTGCGTGGTGTGCACACCAAGTGTTTTTGGCTTGGAACTTGCGTTTACAGCAAGTCAACACTAATGTAGCCAACGTCACTGAAGCATATGATCAAACAAAGGAAATATTAATTTGCAATATCACCTTATCTCTTCGGATTATATTATATGGAAGAAGTTAAAGCTGGGACAAACCGGAGGTGATTTGACACCTCCGGTCCTCCTCTCTCCGGCAGATCACTCCGCTCCGGGACTACGTCTATCGGAAATATGACTCTACGATTTTACTTCCTCGACGTTCGCACTCGTCGGTCTCCGGGCATCTCTGCCATCCTAGTGTCCCGTCAACTTCTTATGTCGTTGTACGCGACCTTTTTCAGCTGGCCTCCGTTTCTCCGTTGACGTCCATCCTCTCCATCTGTATGTTAACTTTTCATGCTATCTATGCTATGTATTGGCTTTGTGAAATTTAAATTTGAATGGCACGGGAAGGCGGGATTTGAAATTTAAATTTGAATAGCACAGAAATGAGGGTTTGAAATATAAACTCCATCTTAGAGGGATGATTCCGACATCTCTATCCATTTTTGCCAGCGAAACCAAGATGAATTCCTTTCTGTTAATCTGCACAGCGAGCAATGGAGAAAGTGCTTGAGCAGCCAACCCCTGAGATGTGCTTGGCTTCCAAAATCTTCACCAGAGGGGGAATACACTCTCTGTCACCCAATGTCTTATTGGTTTGATGGTTGAATGAAAGATTGCAGATAGAAGAAGCAACCAGTTGCTGAACAGTCGGAAGGCCCCTTTTTTTTAAGAATAAAAGCCAACTTTTTCAGAAACCTGAAGAAAATATCAAGGCCTTACTGGCTCCTGCGATTTGGGCGTAGTGGGTTTTTCTAAAAGGCGTCCCCTCCTCTTTCAAAATTTTTACCACATGCGGCAAAATTTGCCCCTCGCCATTTATACAAACTTTGCTTCTCTACATTTGTGGCCTTAAGCGTTTGGAGCTTCCAAGAGATATGATTTGGTCTGATTATTTCATGGCGGCTGCAGTGATGACTCCTTGGGGCTGTGCGAAGGTATGAGCATTTCCGAAGTCTTTTCAAGCATTGCTTCGATGGAAAATATCAACGTATGAAGAAACGTTCTACGCTAAAACCAAGAATGGCAATCTGTGGAAACCATGAATATGTTTTTGTTGCATTTTCCTTTTTCTTTTCTGACTCCAAAGAGTTAAAGTTGGTAAAGTTCTTAGAGATCGGTTGTTTCACCGTGTGCTTTCAAGATTGTAATGAATCTTGTAGCGATATAATTCTGCTCTATACAGATGTAGCGAAAATTCCATTTACTTTGTCAATCAAAACGCATTTTTTTATTTTGGGATGCAGGAACTTTATTACATTTTCCAAGTTGTTAATGACCGAGTTGGAGCAATGGGCCGAAAGCTGATTTGCAGTGAGCCGACAGCTGATTTGCGGTGAGAAGTTCAAATTTACAAAAGCTCGAGATCTTATAATCAAATCATATTTTTTTATTAAATCAATATTTAAAACGGAAGTGAGACTAGACGTTCAATTGGGTTTTGAAAATAAAATGTTAAGGTTGATATAATTTTATATGTTTGGAGCTTATCTAGAAATTTTTTCCTTTCTAAAAAACTATTAATATGGCTTTATTTCTGGGTGATTGTTGATTGAGGTTATTTTTATAATTATTTTAAATTATAAAATTCCTAAATAAAATTCTTACGTTCATTGATTTTACTTTTATAATTATTTTAAATTATCAAGTTCTTAAATAAAATTTAACAAAAAAATTTATTTTTAATAAAGCATTAATATATTTTTTATTAATTATAGAATTAATTAAAATCTAATAATATAAATAACATTTTTTATATTTAATTTATAATAAATATTTACATTTATTTAGTGTTATAAGAATTAAATTTTATTATTTTTAAAACTACACAATTTAATATTTTAAGATGTTTAATAAATTTAAATTAAGATAAATTTAATTAATAAAAAAATCAAATTTATAATTTCAAAATATTTTATAAATGTAAATACTTCAAGGGGTAGAATTTAATGGTGGAAAATGAGTAGTTTTTCAGCCTTTAGAATCAAAGCTTACTTACGTATCATTTTTTTTAATTTAAATTTTTAGGGTGTAGATTAATTAAAATGTTCATTCAAATCTCTATTAACTTTGTGACCTCCTTGAGCTAACTCAAGTTGTGGAAGGTGTTACGAGATAATTAAGTTGATGTCCAAGGTTTGTTATGAATATGGAGCTAAAAAGTCCTCTGATTTTTTCATAGTTTGTATAATTAAATTTGATACCACCATCGTATCCAACACATCGACAGCATTGCAAAATATAAATTTTATCTCAATCTGACTCTTGGATTTAAAGTTATGCTCCCTTCAAGTATCACCAATCGAATAAGGCCATGGGTGCACGTGTGGGTCTTCCATGTCACTACAAGGTGTCCATGTGTCCATTACCAGGTCTCCATGTCACTTGCCATCTCAATTAAGGCTCATGGGCCCCACCAAGAATGGCCCCATGGGTTGTGCAGTGATTTCACATTACCCCCAATTTTAGGTTCTTGGAAATTAAAGTGGTTTTTCATGGATGGTTTCCTGTTTTGGAACCCCCCCGGCTAACTCACGGTAGACCAAGGGGGGGGGGGGGGGGTTGAGATGAATGAGGACCATAGATAGGACCCATTGACCAATCATTTTTCCATGAGGCAGTGCCCTTTTAACGTGGGCCCCATGGTGAGAATACTAATGTCAAACCCTCCCATTAACTCATAGCGGGCCAAGGGGGCACAAAATGAAATGTGGGTTGTTGATCTGGCCATCTTGTGGTTTTGTCATCCAAGGTAGCATGTTATTTATGGAGGTCAAAAGTTTGATCTGATGAGTGGTGGGAGGTTTCGTCGAATGGTGACCCCAAGAGATGGGAATTTCGTAGACAATTACCATCACCACTCTATTGCCACCTCCCTACTACAAGTGTTCGTTCTGTGTTACATTGCACATTGGTTGTGGTAATGAGCAGTGGGTGGCGATAAGGTCATGTAGCTCCCACATGGACTCCACATTTCTCCAACAAGTCATCTAAAAGGGTCGTGCATCCACATCAGCATAGTTCCACACCAACTCGCCACTACCATGTGGCATCCACAAGGCATTGTCATGGTGGCTTAGGTGCATACCCCACATAACCCTCTATGTTCTGTTTAATGATGATTTTACATTATATATGATTCCAGATTAATCGGGGGTGTCATGCCATTTTCCAATGTTGGCATGCCTCTATAAATAGTTTTCTTCTTTTCCCTCCAAAATTCATTACTCTTATTTTATTATTTTAAGTATTATTTTTCCTTAGGAGGCCACTTTTAGGCTGAAATTTACTCTAATGTATTTTAAAAGCAAGGACTAGAATAATCTATGGTCCATTGTCCTAGCAAATGACCAACCTTATTAGAAAAACAACAACCCTCCCAAGCACAGGGGATGACTAACTGAAACTAGAGAACATTGATAGGACATTGAAACTATAATATATGGATGAAAAATGTAAAATTTCATTTCTAGATATGGTCAAAATAGACAGAATCTAGCCATGGTATTTACCCATGATATTTGCCCATGGTATTCTCCTTTGTTCATATTGAATGAATGTGCAACAATGTTCGAGAATGAATGTGCGACAATGTACCACTTAGAGATATTTAGAAAATGATGTGTTTAAAATGCTAAAAACTCATCATATTTTAAAAAAATGAGACTAGAGAAATTTCAATAGATTTACAAACAGTCTAAGTCAACTTTCTGTGTTTAAAATGCTAATAACTCATCATATTTAAAAAAAATAGAAGACTAGAGAAATATCAATAGATTTACAAACAACCTAAGTCAACTTTCAGTCTCGCCATAAACAACCAATAGGACTAATTCCAAATCTATTCCAAACACCAAATTTCCATGAATAATACATGGTGGACGATTCTAATTGTTTTTTCTTCATGGTCTCTCTTGTTTAAATGTTTTTAAGTCAAAAAAATTAATAACTTATGGACATTATTTTTTTTATCTAATTTTTAACTTTGGAATATATTTTCATATAAAAAGTATTATAAATAAATGTATTTGTGCGATCAATCTATTTCACATTAAAAAGCACATGGAGTTTATTTTTTCAATTTAATTTGAAAATATATTTTTATAAAAATATATTATAAATAAATTTAATTTGTATTGATTTTATTAAAATTAATAAAAATATAAAATCGCAAATCATAAAATTTATTCACTAAATTAAATTTTAATTAGAAATAACTTTTGAATTGCACTTAAAGAGGTTTTTTTTATTGCTCTTGACGCACTCAAGTTGTATACATAAATAAAATAAATTTAATTTTAAATTACTATATATATATATATATATATATATATATATATATATATATATATATATATATATATATATATAATTTTAATAGATAAATTAAATGTATAAGGTGGAAAAGAAGTTTTAGTTTCTTTGAGTTTCAAATTCAAACCATAAGAAAAGAGCCACTTAAAAGAAAAATAAATTAATTTTTCTAATTTTTTATTTTTTTTATTTTTTATCATTTATAATTTTAACAAATAATTTAAATGTATAAGGTGAAGAGCGGTTCTAATTTTATTAAGTTAAATAAAAATTAAAATAAACATAAAATTCTCTTTACCATATATATATATATATATATATATATTAATTAAATACAATAACAAAAAAAATTCAATATAAATAATTTTATAACCAAATATATATTTCTTATTTAGATTTAATTGATTATTAAAAAAAATACAAAATAATAAATATAAAATTCAATATAAAATTTCCCAAAAACATGTCATCTCTCCTGAAATCTAATAAAACAAGAATAATATAAATTTATTAAAAAAAACAAACAAAATTAATAAAAATTAGCTTACAAAACATGTCATCTTTATCAAAATTTAATGGATTGTCAATAAAACAATTTAATATGCAGAGTTAAAGAGGATGCAATATTTGTTTAGATATAATGAGCAATTAAAAAAAAGAAACTACTAATTGTTGAGGAGGTAAATCCCCTCTGCGGACAGAGGCGATCCCTACTAGCCCAGATCGGGTCTAGCAACAATCAGGTCATGTAGTGATGCAGGTCTCTAGTTACAAAACGACAAAAAAATAATGAATTATGTACCTCAGGTCCTACGTAATGGTCGTTGATGAAAGGATGATGCTTTCCGTCTCTCGCTTGGTAGATCATGATTCTTCCGCTTGACACGTTCGAACACCTACACACATGTGAAGAATACAACGATACACAGCGTAAAATCTAAAACTTGTAACCATACATCAGTCAAAGAGGATGTAATTCATTGCATCAAAGAAATAGACACACAAATGAAACCATAATCAAAGTCGCTTATCATTAAAATAACAAAGGAAAGATACAACCCAAAGCTCTGACGCTAGATCTTCCTTCGGCAGGGCCGAAAATGGAGCACGTCTCAATGAAGCTTGTCGGAAATGGGACAAAGCTCTCTCTCTTTGGTTTGGCTCTCAAAGGCTGTCTGGCAATAGTCTCCTTGCTACAATTTCAGCTCTTAGCTTGCTAAGGGAAAAGGCAAGCTTATATAGATGGTGGAAGAGGAGTTGGGATCCCTACAATCATGGGATTGGTCTTATCTCTAAGGAAGCTTCCATGGTAGGTGGAAAACCACCTCCCGTACATGGAGATCTAGGGAAAAACCTCCCAACTCATTTTAGAAACTCATTTAGGAGTTTGTTGGAATCAAAATTTCGCCATTTATTTTTAAAAAACTATCCTTATTAAGCTTGGCGCAAGTGAGACATTGGGACAGAGCACTAGTTGGTGTGCTCTCTATGGTGGATTTTTCCCATTGGCGCAAGGGCTGAACTGGCTGGTTGCACCAAGGCTAAAAGATCATTTTTTCAGGTTTTTCAAGGGAAACATTCTTCAGAGGAATGATTGTCCTTGTCAAGGGGGGTGCCATGAAAGTGGTTTGAGGTTATGTCACTACTCATAGGTCAGAGGGAAGGCCCTCCAATGTGCGGGACAGGGAATTGCAGGGATGGTGACAAAATGCTGTGTAACACTAATTATATTTAAAAAATAAAGCATACTAATAAATATAAAATCAATAATTTAATACGAGATTAAGGAAGAGCATTGGATGTAGCAATGTCAAGGGATGGTTATAGAAGCAGAAGGTTTTTTATAGCCTAAAAATATCAGAAAGAAAATTCACTACAAGGTATTGGCTATGCAAACTCAGAGCTATAGCAATTCATAATTCTATTTATAATTGATAATAATGATAATTTAAAATAAAATTATAATTTAATTAATTTATATGAAGTTTTTTAATTTTTAAAATATGAAGTGTATCACCAACCTAGATCCATCTTAACCCTGAATCTATCAAGCACCACTGAGAGGGATCAAATCTCTCAAGGTGCAAACAATTTTTTTAGTGCAAAATTTGAGGAAATGTTTACACCTCAAGAGATTTGATCCCTCTCGGTGCTTGATAGATCTAGGGTTAATGTGGATCTAGGCTCATTACATTTGTGCGTGGTCATACAAAATTTGTTGAACATATGATTATTTTGATCAATTTAAATATGCTAAATATTTCTAATATTAATTAGGTCAATTTAATTTTAAATTTTCTTAGGGCCTAAGTTTGTTGACATGAGAGGTTGTTAATAACTTGAATGATGAAAAATGATGAAATAAAAATTTTGAATGTAAAGTGAAAATTTAACAATGTTGAATGAGTGAATCGAAGAGACAAACTATGGGATATAGAATTACACCCTCTCCATATCATTATAGAGTGAGATATAGCTGGAAGCGAAGACCCCTGATCGTGGTGACCAATGTCAGGTGCTATAGGGTAAGTGGAGGGCGACGGATATGTGTGGGCAGGAGGTTCCTTCATGCGAACTCCGACTAACATTAACTTTCCAGTCTGAGAATGTACGCGTCATTTACTCTCATGATGATCGACAAGGAAAGACAGCTAACAATGTTAGGATGGCATTGGAAAGAGCAGAGGGAGAGCCTAAAGAGGAAAATTCTGAAACATAAGGAACCAAATCGTTCTGGCAGGAACAGAGGTTTAGGTCGAGCTGCTGAATAATATGCCACTACTGAAGAATACGCCCTGACTAGAAACACTGCAGACACTATGGAGAGGTCTCAAGCTTGGGTATAGTGGTATGTCATTATTCTTCACTCCAACATTCTACTTTTAACCATAAATATCTGTAGAGGTTAGGATAGAGGTGGCATGGGTAGGAATTGTAACTGCTCTATTCTTAAAGATGTTCCGAGTATGGTTTTTGCCAGTATCTGTAGTTCGGTCAAGAATATTAAGTTGTTTTCCCCGCAAAAGGCTATTCAGCCTCGCTTTTATAATCCCTATAGAAAATTCAAAGTTCCTTACATAAATAGGATTTTCATTTGCTTAATGCATGGTTTGGAGTTCGCTTATGTTGGGCAATTGCAAATGTCAGAAAACTGTTGTAAGCATTAAGAGGACAAGCCAAATGGCCTCTGTTTGGTTTTCGCCAATGGTTTAGGGTATAATAGGGGTAGCTTTCGTTGTTGTTTTATCGGCCTTGTTTGGTCTTGGCAGGAGAAAATCTTTCAAAACCTTTGTAGTCATAGTGAAGGAAAACCAGAAGGCCTCTATTATGGTTTTTCAAGTGATCTTCGTGATACTTGGGTTTACCTTCTTTTGAATTTTGCCTGTTTAGTATGGTCTATAGTTGGTAAGATAAAAATCCTATCAACCTGCTTTGGTCTCTATCTCTGTTAATGGGATTGTATCTATAACTCTACAAACTATCTCTGTCAAGGAACTTGTATTTATAAATTTGCGAATCATGTGACAGAGGTGGAAATATTTCTCAAAATGCAAGGGTTAACCTTCATAACCCTGTCTTCCCGTTATACAGGCTCACAGATAATCTATACAGGTTTAATGTAGAAAAAGCATCATATCCGAACTATGGATAAAAGGCAATCAATGAATCAAATGGCCAAATCAAGAGATAAAGGAAAGTATCAGATTTAAAAAAATATGGGTGAATCTAGCAAGCGAGGTAGGAAAACAAAAAAAGAGATAATAGAGAATATCTCATAAGCTTACTCTACTGGTAATCCTCCACAAATCATAAATGTAATTTAGGGATGGGAGAGAGAAAGTCACACAAATAAGGTAGATATTGAGGCAGAGGAGGAAATTATGAATTTTGTTAATGATCCAGGAAATACTAGAGGCCGCCTCTCTTTATTTCATCAAACTGTTCACACTTACTGGGTAATGAAATGTGTCCTAGCCAAAGCAATGCAAAGTATTCATCCGATTGAAGGGAGTCCAACAGTAATCACACTACTTCAGGATATCAACAATCAACTCCAAAATATCAAGGTGTCACAGTATCAAGCGATAGCTCGAATTGGTAGAATTGAAAGGCAGATTCAATAGATGCAACAAGTGGACATGCCTAGTTCCACTGCAAAGGATCCAGCATCGATTGAATCTTCCTATGGTTAGCAGACCAGATTAAGTTTTAATGAATTTTGCGGATAGTGTTTTTGTTTTCAGTTGTCACTTAACTAATGTCTTAAATAGTAAAATGGCCATTGTGGCTAGTATAATAAAGAAACAATATCAATTTGGGATGGCTTTTAATGATTTAAGGTGGTCAAAAGACCTGGTTTCCTTTGGGCAGGTTGAGGCCACTAACTTTGTATACGATGCAACCTCCCTTTCTATGATAAATAGAAAATAGCAAGGATCTGCCAAATTTACAAAAAAAAAACAATGTTGAATGATAGAAAATGTGAATAATAAGAATGTAGTCGATTACAATCAATCTTTATTGTGATCAATCTCAAATTATTTTCTTCTACTGTTTTTATTGTCACACATATTATTTTTTACATATTTCTTGTTAGTATTAAATCTTACTGGCTACCTTTCTCTCTCTATATCTTTCTTCGTCCCTCCCTCTCTCATCCCCTCCAAATCCATCTCTCTCTCGATTCCTTTCTCTTCCTTCCTCTCTCTCCATTTCTCTCCCACCTCCCTCTGTCTCTTCCCCCATCACACACTCTCTCTTCACCCTCCAACCCTATCACTATCTCCCTCCCTCTCTCCTCCCTTCCATATCTATGTCTCCCTCTTTATCTGTCTCTCTTCCTCTTCTTTCTCTATCTCTATTCTCTCCATTTCTCTCTATTCCTTCGTCACCTCTCTCCCTCATTCCATCTTCATCTGTCCCTTGTCAATCCCTCTCTCTCTCCACCTCTATCTCTCAATGTATTTGTTATTTCCTCTCTCTCTTTCCTCCTCCAAATTCATCTCTCTCTCCCTCCCTCTCTCCCTCTCTCTCCACCCTCCTCCCTCTCCCCCACTCTATAGACTCCCCCCCTTTCTCTGTCTCTCTCTTACATTCGATCCCATTGTAATGTATTTAACAAAATAATCTAAATTAATAAAAACATTTTTGGTTGTAAAATATTAAGCCTATATTTTGGATCAATCATGTCAAAGAAAATACAATAATAAAAAACTTAAAAGAATCATGCACTATCTTTCCTCTATCATTTTTAGTCACCTTTCTTTCTCTCTTCGTTTGGATCTTTGGTTAAGATGCATCTATCCTGGTTTTTTATAGTATTATTTTTATTATACAAATTTCACATATGTATATACCAACCTAGATCCATCTTAGCCATCGATCTATCAAGCGCCGATAGGGATCTAATCTCTTGAAGTGCAAACCTTTTTTCCGTGGAAAATGTGAGGAAAGGTTTTCACATCAAGAGATTTGATCCCTCTCGACACTTAATAGATCTAGGGCGAAGATGGATCTAGGTTGGTTTTAGTCATGCATGGTGATACAAAATTTGTTGAACATATAATTATTCTAATCAGTTTAAATATGTTAAATATGTCTAAGATTAATTTGGTCAATTTAATTTTAATTCTTAGTTTCCTCAGTTTGTTGAGATGAGAGAGACTATTAATTACTTGAATGACGAAAAATGATGAAATAAAAATTTTGAATGCAAAGTGACAATGTAACAATGTTGAATTATAGAAATGTGAATAATAAGAAGATATACAGTTACAAAAAATCTTCATTGTGATCAATCTCAAACTATTTTCTTCTATTGTTCTTATCGTCATACCTATTGATTTTGCCATATTTTCTTATCGGTCATATGAAAAGGGAAGTTGAAATCATAGACCATTCAAATATTTAACTCAAGCTACTGTAGTAAACATCAGACCTTGTCTCTCTTTCTCTCCAATATTAATAATAAATTTCTCCAAAGTCAATCATTATGACTTATGGAGTGTTAAACCCCAAATAATTTTCAATGGTAGTTCTTTTCTATTACCTTGTTTGATTGCAAAGTGATTACCAATGTTGAATGATGGAAAATGGGAATAATAAGAAAGAAGTAGTTTACAGTTTTAGGAAGCAAGCATTTCATGTAAGTGAACATTTTATTTAGGATGAAAATTCAAGTATTGTATTTATGGTTGAATTACTGTAACATAGGAGTCAATGCACGTCATCAAACATTTTTATGTGCTTACACCGAAATCAATGCACATTATTAATATAATTACTTTGAAATTAATGTATATCATACATCTAGCTTAATCAAATTAGTAATCAACAGCTACACTGAAATCAATGCATCTAGTGCAAACAATAAAATAATATTAGAAATAAACATCCATACTGAAATCAATGCATTTAGTGCAAGGAATCAAATAGGATTAGAAATCAATAACTACACTGAAACCAATGCATCTGGTGCAAGAAATCAAATAGGAGTATAAATCAACATCTACACTAAAATCAATGCATCTAGTGCAAGCTATCAAATAGGATTATAAATCGACATCTACATTGAAATCAATGCATCTAGTGCAAGTAATCAAATAAAATTAGAACTACACTAATTAATGCATCTATTTTAGAGAAAAAAAAATATTCATGAGTTTGTAGATCTAACTTCTATGTCTCTATTTGTTTCTTTGTGTCTCTTTATTCTTCCCTCTCTCTTCACCTTCCATATTTATGTTTATCTCCCTCCCTCTCTCCTTATCTCTCTCTATCCACCTCTCCCTCCCTCCATCTCTCTATCTCTTTCTTCTTCCCTCTCCCCCCTACCAGCTCTATCTATACCTACCTCCATCTCTCCTTATTTGTATCTCTATCTCACTCCCCTAAACAAATGTCACTCTCTCTCTCTCTCTCTCTCTCCATATATATCTCTCTTCCTCCCTCCCTCTGTCTGTCTCTCTCTTCTTCCTTCTCGCCCCCACTATATTTATCTTTATCTCCCTCTATCTATCCTTTACCTCTCTATATCAGCTCATAAACATACACACTCTCTCTCCAGATCTGTCTATCTATCTATTTATTTGTCTGTATCTCCCTCTCTCTCCCTATCTTCCTTTTCTCTCACCACATATATCTCTTTGCCTCCCTCCCTCTCTTTGTAGGCTCTCTTCTTCCCTCTTGACCCACTCCATCTATATCTCTATCTCCCATTGGCTCTCCTTATCTGTCTCTCCTTCTCACCCCATAACATACTCTCTCTCTCTCTTCTTCCCTCTCTCCCCCCTCTATCTATATCTATATTTCCCCTCATCTCTCCTCCTTTCTCTCTCCTTCTCACCCCCAAAACATACACATACTCTCTCCATATCTATATCTCTCTCTCTCTTCCCTCCCGCTCTCCTTTGTCCATCACTATCTCTCCATCTATCCCTTGTCACTCTCTCTGCCTCTCCACATTTATCTCTCTATGTATTTCTTCTTCCCTCCCTCTCTCACCCCCTATAACTCCATCTCTCTCTCCTCTCTCTCAATTCCTCGCTCCCTTTTCCTCCCACCTCCCTCTCTCTTTTCCCCCATCACACACTCTCTCTACACCCTCCCTCTCTCCCCCCTCCATACCTATGTCTCCATTTCTCTCTCTTCCCCTTATTTATTTATCTCTATCCTCTCATTTTATCTATCTTCTCTCATCCCCTCTCTCCCTCATTTTGTTTTCATCTCTCCCTTGTCACTCCCTCTCGCTCTCCACCTCTATCTCTCAATGTATTTTTTCTTCCCTTCTTCTCTTTCCCCCTCCTCTCTCTCTTCCTCCCTCCCCCCTCTTGTCTTTCTTCCTCCGTCTTTCTCCCTCCCTCTATCTCTCAAATCTAATCCCATTGTACTATATTTAAGAAAGAATCTAAATTAAAAAGACATAACTGGTTGTAAAATATTAAACCTATATTTTGGAAAAATAATGTCAAATAAAATTAAATTAAAATAAAAATTAAAATAATCATGCACTCACTTTCCTATATCATTATTGGTCACTTTTCTTTCTCCCTTGGCTTGGATCCTTGGTTAAGATGCATCTATATCGGTTCTTTATAATATTATTTATATTATATAAATTTCACATATTTATTTATATTCTAATTTTTAATTTTATTAAAACATTCATTTAATCTCTATGAGAATATTTTTAGTAGTCAGGTGGAGGTTCAGATATATCCCAAAAGTAATTATAACCTTTTTTTTTAGATTTTATTAAAAAATGTCATAAAATAAAATAAAATAAAATATTTATAAAATAATTTAATTGTGAAATAAATTATCGTTTTTGGCTTCTAGAGGGTCTCTCAGTGCAATAATATATATATATATATATATATATATATATATATATATATATATATATATATATATATATATATATATATATATATATATATATATATATATATATATATATATATATATTAAATATCAAAATTATTTTAATATACAACAAATATTTTCACAACCTTTTAGATAATATAACTACTTATTCATTAAATGTCACATTATAAATTGTTTCATATAAATTTAATGAACTATAATAAAAACTAACCAAGATAATTTAAAATAAAATTGTTTCTTTTTGGATTATATGAGAGTTTATACTATCATTTTTTTTAACTAATATAATCAATATTTTTTTTAAAGGTGCAATTAGTAATTATGTTAAGTTTTTGGATTTTTAATCTACATATCCATATTTCTCTACATATAATGTTAGTTTAGGTTCCCACATAGCACACAAAGTTAGTAGAGATTTGTATCAACTTTTCAATTGATCTACACCCTAAGAGTTTAAATTTAAAAAACTGATATGTAGGTAGGCTTTGATTCCAAAGGCTGAAAAATTACTCATTTTCCACTATTAAATTCTGACCCTTTGAGTATTTACATATATAAAATACATTGAAATTATAAACTTAAATTTATTATTAATTAAATTTATTTTAATTTAAATTTATTAAACATCTTAAAATATTAAATTTTATAATTTTAAAGATTATTATTTTTAACATAAATGTAAATATTTACTATAAATTAAATAAAAATTAAAAATTATTTATATTATTAAATTTAAATTAATTCTATAATTAATAAAAAATATATTAAAGCTTTATTAAAAATAAAGCTTTGTTGATAGATTTTATTTAGAAACTTTATAATTTAAAATAATTATAACAATAAAGTTAATTAACGTAGGAGATTTATTTAGGAATTTGATAATTTAAAATAATTATAAAAATAACCTCAACCATATTAATAGGTTTTTTTAGAAAGAGAAAAAAATTCTAAATAGGTTCTAAACCACATATAAAATTATATGTAACCTTAACATTTTATTTCCAAAACCTAATTCAACGTTTCACTTTCTTTTTAAATATTGATTTAATAAAAAATATGATTTGATTATAAGATCATGAGCTTTTGTAAATTTGAACGTCTAACTGCAAATCCCCTTTCGACCTATTGCTCCAACTCGGTCATTGAGGTTGTGACAATTTGATTACATGATTAACATGTTGAACAATCTGGTTTCTTTTGGCACGTAGTTTGGGCAAGAAAATGTAATATAGTTCCTGCATCTCAAGATGAGAAAATGTGTCACATGATTGACAAAGTAAATGGAATTTTCGCTACGGATCGGTCTTTAGATTTCTACAAGATTTATTACAATCTTGAAATCACAGGGTGAAACAACCGATTTCTGGGAACTTTACTAACTTCAACGCTTTAGAGTCAAAAAAAAGAAAAATGCAACAAAAACATATTCATGGTTTCCACAGACTGCCATTCTTGGTTTTAGCGTAGAACGTTTCTCCATACACTGATATTTTCCATGGAAGCAATGCTTGAAAAGACTTACGGAGATGCTCATACCTTCGCACAACCCCAAGGAGTCATCGCTGTCGCCGCCATGAATTAATGACAGACCAAATCTTACCTCTTGGAAGCTCCAAATGCTTACGACCACAAGTGTAGAGAAGCAAAGTTTGCATAAATGGCGAGGGGAAAATTTTGCTGGATGTGGTAAAAATTTTGAAAGAGGAACGCCTTTTAGAAGAACCCACTACGCCCAAATCACAGGAGCCAGTAAGGCCTTGATATCTTCTTCAGGTTTCTGAAAAAGTTGGCTTCTATTCTTAAAAAAAAGGGTCCTCTGACTGTTCAACAACTGGTTGCTTCATCTGCAATCTTTCATTCAGCAATAAAACCAATAAGACATTGGGTGACACACAGTGTATTCCTTCTCTGGTGAATGTTGGAAGCCAAGCCAAGCACATCTCAGGGGATGGCTGCTCAAACACTTTCTGCATTGATCGTTGTGCAGATTAACAGAAAGGAATTCATATTGGTTTTGCTGCCAAAAATAGATAGGGATGTGGGAATCATCCCTCTAATACTGAGTTTAAATTTCAAACCCTCCTTTCGGTGCCATTCAAATTTAAATTTCAAAGCCCGCCCTGCCGTGCTATTCAAATTTAAATTTTCAAATTTCAAAGCCCGCCCTTCTTTTCCATTCGAAACTTATGGATGGATGGATTCCACCAATACATAGCATAGATAGCATGAGAAGTTAACGAAAGGATATAGACGGAGAGGATGGATATCAACGGAGAAATGGAGGTCAGCTGAAATAGGCCGCATACAACGACATAAGAATTTGACGAGACACTAGGATGGAAGAGATGCCCGTAGACTGAGGAGTGCGAACGTCGAGGACGTAAAATTGTCGAGTCGTATTTTCGGTAGGCGTAGTCCCGGAGCGGAGTGATATGCTGGAGAGGGGAGGAACGGAGGTGTCAAATCACCTCCGGTTTGTCCCAGCTTTAGCTTCTTCCATATTATATATGCCGAAGACGGACAAACTTACCTCATCGCTTAGATTTTTAAATATTTAACCTAAAACGCCGATACATCGCGAATATGAATAAACTTTTAGAATAGAGAAAATTAGTTATATTTTAAAATACAAAATTTGAAGAAAGATTTGAACTAAAGAGATTGTGGACTTTTAACATTTGATAAATGGGAATTAACATAGATTTGATAACTGTGGATTAACATAGATTTATATTATTTTTATGTATGTATAAATAAATCTGTGTAATTTTTCAAGATTATGTGGAATTGAAATTTTGGTTTTTAGGATTTGATGCAAATATCACTGGTATGACTTTTTATATAATTTACTCGTTTATAGTTGGCATCCCAAAATATTAGAAGGAAGAGGGATGAATATTAGTTTCAAATGACATTTTCTCATTTTCCCATTCGCTGTAGAGGTTGACGTTACCTTATTTCATTATTCTCATTCACAAGTGCAGTTTGAGTCTCGTGTGTATGATAATATCGCATTTTCGTTATCGTACATGTTTGCAAACTTGCTATTTTCAAAACACTTATCTTCAAGTGAAAAAAAAAAAACAACTTTAAAAGAAAAAAGAAAAAAAAAACCCAAAAAAGAAACCTAAAAAGTTGAAAGTTTTCATAAATCCAGGAAGTTTAAATAAGATGTTGAAATCACATAAAACACTTCAAATATTTATGACCAAAAATCCCACGATGTTAGCATAATTCTTCATGAGTTTGAGCATATTCTACATTAGTTCCTATGTCTTTAGTTCACCAATAGATTGAGAAGATTCCATGTGAAAAAGAAGCAATTGCTACCAAATGAAAGAATTCATGCATGAGTGGTTGCAAATGAATTTATGGATGAGAAAGTTTAGATTCTCAATGTAAAAGAGAATCAGTTGATTATTGTATCTTTCACTTCCAATTTTAATGGTTTCTGCAAAGTGAAAAAAAAAAGGTAGAAAAGAGTAAATTAGTGTTATTTTTTGTGATTTTTTATTCATCTTCAATTGTAGGATTGTTGTTTTACCCATATGATTTTTACCATCTACAAGATGTAATTTTGTTCAATATGAATAAAATTTCTATTTTTCTTTGCCAAAAAAATATGTACTTAATTTACATTGATATTATTCTTGTTATTAATATTAATCTCACATGTCAACTCCATATTAAAAATTGAATAAAATACACATTTCTATTACTACAGAAAGTGATATATATCTAGTTGAAAACAAGTGGGAAGTAAAAAATATATTTTTCTATATACACTTCACTTGCAAAGTTTTTTCGGGTGCAAAATACAATGTGCAATATATTGTACCAAATAAACATGTTAACAATAAAAACTTAAATAGTTTATTTAAATTTTCCATTGAAATATATTTTTGAAATGTATAAAGCATATTCACTTTTTTTATTATTATTATAGGCTACATTCTTTTCTATTTAGAGCAGGTGTCAATATGAAGGATGAATAGACAAACTTATAAATCCCCTCAAATATTGAATAAAATACACATCTCCCTCATTATGGAGACTAAAAAAAGATATATACTTTTAAATATCAATTACTTTATCTTTCTATAAAATCGTGTTAGTGCTCTACAACCCATAAGGTAGATGTGTAAAATTTTAAATGTTGGCTCAATTAAAATATAATAAAATTATAAAAGTGATATCCACTGTAAACATTTAAATGTTGGCTCAATTAATAATAAAAAGTTAAATTAATAAAAATAATAAAATTCAATTTGTTATATTATGAATTTTTTGTTGACTTGTGAATATGCTTTGCTACAAAACCATGGGCTAATACCATGGCTTATCAACACCACATGCCCAAAAACTATAACTTATTTCAAAACTAAAATATTGTATAACAATATGACAAATATTTTTAGCCATGGATATTCACCCCCACTTTAAGGAAAATATTATTAACTTGTAAATATTATTTGTTAAATTATTTTATAACAACATGACAAGATTATTAACCATGGATATCCACCTCCACTTTTCCATTTATATTATGAACATGTGAGTAGGCTTTGCTACAATACCATGGGCCAATAAAATCTATTATTTATAATTAATTATAAATATAATTATGATTGTATATTTTTTTATCAACACAAAATGTTAAATATTACAACATCTCTACCATAGTGGGATGAAATATTTACATAGGACCTAAGTTTATTTATGAGCCTAAAATATATATATATATATATTTAATAAAAAGTGAATTGGTCATGGGAAATATTGGATAAAATATAATATTACAATATTATATATTACCCAATATTTATTACCACCCCCACTGAGTAAAAGGTGGTCACAAGTGGGAGTAAATACTAATTAAAATATTATATTATTGTAGTTTACCTAATATTTCAAATATAAAGAAAAAATACAGTAAGAAGTGGATATGTTGGGAGGAAATATTGGGTAAAATGTAATATCATAATATTATATTTTACCTAATATAACGTAGTAAAAAGTTGATGGAGGTAGGAAAAAATATTATATAAAATGTAAAAATTACATTTTTCCTCTTATTTTACCAACCTCCAATCATATTTAGAAAAATGCCCTTCAATTACTTTGTCTCACTATATAAAGTCTAATGTAGAATAAAGGTGAAAATTAAAGGATTTTATCTATGGACACATCAATCTTTAAAGTTATATATATATATATATATATATATATATATATATATATATATATATATATATATATATATATATATATATATATATAGTAATGGTATATGCATATACTAGCAACTACACCAAATGTTGCAAAGAAAATGTCATAATTCCATATCATTATATGGAACTTCTATTAAGAATAAAATTGTGTTTACATTCAAGATAAAGTTCTACTCATCATTACTAAAATATGTATTAGAAACAATATTGCCTCAATCATTATTAATCACATTTGCGTTCTCTTGAATTGTTAGGATATAGATTATTAATGTCAAGCATGGATGTCATGTTAATTATGGTGTTTCCATACCTATCCGTACACAACTAGATTAATTTTGTGTCTTAACTTTTATAGTCACACTAAGTTTATTTGAAGGAAACAAATGAGGTTAAACAATGATAAGGAGCTCTCTCTTCATGGTAAACTTGAAATTATGTGCAAATGTTCCAACAACTAAAGCAAGTACTACATGCTTATGTCCATCTTTTAAATTTTTTCATAATAATATATTCAAGAATACTAGTTTAAACTATTATACCACATTTTGAAACTTGCTCAAAACCAATAACAAATATGACTTTAATTCCAAAATTTCTTTAAATATAGAAAATGTGAGCTTCCATTCTTCTTAAATTAAATTATAAGATAGGTCACGAAACCAATAAATGTTGAAAGATAATGGAGAATCCTTAATTAGTGTGAGTTGGTTGACGAAACCTTAGGATAGGAATTAGTTTATATTTCTTAGGGTATGGTTCTAACTTCCCTACATATATGTATTCTATATAATGGTTGAGTTGTATTGAGAATGTAGAGCATTCTACAGAGCTAGACTCTCCTGGTTTAGACTCTCTTTCGTAGAGCTGACTAGTGAGTTTTTTTATTTTTTAATTCAACATCACATTTTATCATGGTATCAAAGCTCCACGGTCGAATCATAGCCAGACTGATGTGATCCACACGAGTATCCAGGTGGTAGAGGAGAAGCCCCTGATGACTGAGTGAATTTTTTTTTTCAGGCATTGAGTGGATCATCATGACTTATTGAGGAACAATCGCATTGATGTCGCGGTTCCTCTAGTAACAATCATGCCAATAGTAATAGATTTGAGATGAACAAAGGCACCGATTTGGGAAAAATTTACTCAGTTTTATTTTCGGTGTGATAGTTGCGGAAATTAGGTCGGTAAGCACATCAAGGTGATCTGAAATAGATCTGAGCCAGTGGGAACCACTCATGAAGGAAGACATATGGTGAAATGTCACCAACAAAGAGATCCGGTGAAAGTTCACCGATGAAGGAAGAGATCTGAAGCAGATCTTGCTAGTGCAGAGGAGTCAAAATACTGTCGCACAACGTGCAAAACAACCCGTTTGAATAATCACTGATAAGGTAGATCTGTATCATGATATTTATTTCTGTAAGGATCTGGGGTAGATCCATAATTTTTTTCCTATCCATTACTCGAAGTTTTTTTGAATCGTCAAGATGAATAATCAAATAATCAAAGCATATTTTAATAAGAGAAACAAGCTCGATGGTTCCGATTACCTTAATTGGAAGTTTAAGATGCAGACTGTGCTAGAAGCGCAGAGTGCTTAGACGATTGCAAATGGGGATGGGCCAAAGCCAGCAATGGGAGCCACATCAATTCTAGACTAGGAGAAAATAAAAGGCAGAAACATAATGTTCAGATACAACAATTGAGCTTAGTCCTTCAAAGGAAATTCAAAATAGGTTAGAATCTACACCAATGCTCAAAAGATCAGGTAGGCAGATTCAATTTCCTGCTAGATATAGGGAAAATTCCTTTATAACTAGTATGATGAATGTTGTTTAACCTTCCAGTTATAGAGAAGAAAATAAATGTAGTGAATGGAAATAATATATGGAATAGGAATATGAATCTCTTTTAAAAAACAACATTTGGGAGCTGGTTGAAGTACCTGAAGGGAAAAAAACGATAGGTTGTAAATGGTTGTATAAACCCAATATCAATGCAGATGGAACCATAGATAAATTAAAATCTAGATTGGTAGGGTATTCACAGAAAGAACACATTGATTATGAGGAAACCTTCACCCCCGTATCTAAACTCAACACTATCACAATGATGATTTCTTTAGCTACTAGAAAACACTGCATGATTCACCAACTAGATGTAAAGTCTGCATTTTTAAATGGGGAGTTGAAAGAGGAGGTTTACATAGAACAACCTAAGGGGTTTCTTCAGAAAGGGAAAGAACATTTAGTCTGTAGATTAAAGAAAGCTTTATATGGACTGAAATAAGCACCAAGGTCATGGTATGAAAAGATAGATTCATCTTTTTTGCAACATAGTTACAATAGAAGTAAAAACAACCCTAATCTGTATACTGTGAAAGATGAAAAGGGGTGTATAGTGTTGATTTCTTTGTATGTAGATGATCTAATCATTACAAGTGATGTTGTTAATCTAATGAAAGAAATAAAGTAGAAAATGTCACAAATGTTCAAAATGAAAGACCTTGGTGAGCTAAGATATTGTTTGCGTCTTGAGATTTGGAGATATTCAGGACAAATTTTTTTGTCCCAAGGTAACTATGTCAGAGGTCTACTGGAAAGATTCAGGATGAATCAATGTAAGGTTGCAGAAGTACCATTACAAAATAACGTTAGACTTCAGAGTGAGGATGGCTTTAAAGAGGCCGATGCGACACTTTATCGCCAACTGGTTGGGAGTCTAATCTACCTAACCACTACTAGACCAGATTTTTCTTATGCAGTTAGTGTGCTAAGTCAATACATGTCCAAGCCACTTGAGAGCCATTGGAATGCAGCGAAACGTGTTTTAAGGTATCTCTAAGGAATTGTATATTATGTTATTATGTATATTGATTCTTCTGATGTTAGATTGACAGGTTTTACAGATTCTGGTTGGGCTAGAAATGTAGATGACCGAAGATCCATAACAACTTATGCATTTAGCAATAGATTTTGGGTGATTTCATGGAGCAATATGAAACAAAACATAGTTTCCCTTTTTTCAGCAAAATAAAAGTATCAAGCTATGTGCAGAACAACATGTGAGGTAGTTTCGTTGTAGAAACTTCTCCAGGATGTTAGGGAAGAACAAAGAGATGCAACAATTATTAGATGTGACAACCAGAGCTCAATCAAACTTGTCAATAATATGATGTTTCACAAGAACACTAAACACATTGATACAAAATTCCATTTTGTGAGGGAGAAAGTTCAATCAAAATAAATCCATCTTGTTTATTGTAAAATGTGTGATAATGTTTCTCACACATTCACTAAGCCTCTTGGAAAAATCAAGTTTCAAATGTTCACGGAGATGTTAGGAATATTTGTCAACCCCTTCTCCATTAAGGGGGAGTATTGAAAGGTAATGGAGAATCCTTAATTAGTGTGAGTTGGTTCACGGAACCTTATGATAGGAATTAGTTCCTATTTCTTAGGGTATGGTTCTAACTTCCATACATCTATGTATGTTATATAATGGTTGAGTTGTATTGAGAATGTAAAGCGTTCTGCATAGCCAAACTCTCGTGGTTCAGACTCTCTTTTGTAGAGATGACCAGTGATTTTATTTATTTATTAATTGAACATCACATTTTATAAATAAAGTGTATGACAACTCTTGATCCAAGATAAAAGTATCACTCATGGATGATCTACAACATAAGAACCTGCATTCATGTCTAGAAAGAATACAATAAATTATGGAAAGTATTTGTGAGTATTAATGATAAATGTGATGTACATAATCAATATTTGAACACATAAATATAATAGTGTTACTCAATATTTTTTACTTTCCTCCGTGAATCGCAGCACAAGATAGGGTAAGATGTAAAGAATTAGCTCTCAAACTCCTAGGAATATGTTTAGTTTGCTAGATCTGTAAAGATATCACAAATTATGTCATCCTTACCACCTAGAAACAATTTTTCATATTTCTCCTCCTCATCTCTCTTCTAATATTTATCCATCATATCCCTTGAATTCCCATGAGTATAGATCGATCTCATGAATGACTAGTTACATTTTAGGCCACAATAGGTTGCATGGAGAAATATCAGCTAGATAACAACCTTTCCAAGTACTTTAAACTTATGTAACCATGTGTGTAGCAATCTTTCCAAGTACTTTAAACTTACGTAACCATGTTTCCCACACAAGTATACTACTTTGAGGATAGGCGATTTTAATTTTACCAGTGATAGATTGGGTTGTTTTACCTTAATTTCTTGTGCATACAAGGGATATAGGCCCACAAGACACCATTTCATGAGCTCCATCAGTGCAATATGGGCCTCATCTCTAAATACCAATATAAATATTTCTCTGGTAAAAATATTGGAAACATCCTTCTCCTGCTCAACTGTCAAACAATTGAAAGGGGGTAAATATTTCCCACTACTATCCCTGAAAAGATAGAGAGGGTCTAGAATAAAAGAAGTTGTCAATGTTGGGTGGTAATTCTTGGAAAATATTTTTTCAATGATATACTTCATAGGACCCTCATCGATGTTATACTTCACACACCAATCTTTAACCTTTTTCTTCAATTCGACATTGTCCTACTAAAGGTATATGAGCTTCAATGTCTTGTACCATCATCCTGATCAAGTTGACCAATGACAACACTGCATCAAGGTCATCCCAAAACCTTATATCCTATATCATATATGCAAATCTCCTACCAATAGGATCATGCATAAAATACCATGAAGAACTCATCCAACACTGTAAGTTGAAGTACCTGCATTGAATTAACAACATCTTCCATCATCTCATGATGTTATTTGACTTTATGTCAATTAATTTCTTTCTATATATTAAACCATGACATGTGTTATTATTTTTTCTTCATTATAGGTGCTAGGATATTATGAGCTATAGAGCAATGAACCATACATAACACTTACACATTTAATATATTATTAAAAATGGAAAATAAAATTTATTGATTGTTTATTGGGAATGGAATTATAGAGATAGCCCAAAAGTCATACTCTATATGCGTAAAATAACATAATTCCTTTTAATTAAAAATCAACAAAATGTTGTTATCCAAAAATAATGGAATACATTTAATGCCACACAAAAGACTAAAATTTTAATCTAGTGTATCATGTTGGACACTAGCCATACGATCTTCATTGAGATATGTTACAGGGTTAGTTTTATTACCTATACAAGGCCCAAAATATAAATCCAATGGATCATGATTTGATGTTGGCAGGACCATCTCCATCGAGATTTTTAATGAAATAATTAACGCTTCGAGACCAATGAAATTTTCAGGTAGAAACTTCATACAAGATGACATAAGCCCATGTTGTGAGTACCATGTGTTAGTCTGAATTGGTGGATTTGGACCCCAACAATTAAAGAAAGTACTACATGCCTATGTCCATCCGTTAAATTTCTTCATAATAATATATTCACTCGTATTAATGAATTATTATACCAATTTTTGAAATTTACTAAAAACCAATAATAATAAATATTACTTCAATTAAATATGAAAAATGAAATCTTCCATTTTTCTTAAATTCAATTATAAGGCCGGTCATGGAGGTAATAGAGTGTATGAAAATCATTGATCTAAGACATAAATGGCATCCATAGATAATCTACGAAAAAACAACTTAAATTCATGTCTAGAAAGAATAGGATAAATTATGGAAAGACTCTGTGAGTATCAATGATAGATGTGATGTACAGAATCAATATTAGAGCACATGAATATAATAGTGTTACAAACTATTGTTTACCCTCCTTGAGAACCACGCCACAAGATAGGCCAAGAGTTAAATAATTAGTTCTAAAACTCCTAAGAATATACGTTGCAATTTTCGATCCGTAAAGACATCACTAAGTACATCATCCTCGCCATCTGAAAATATTTCTGCATATTTCTCCTCCTCATTCCCAAATTATATCCTTTCAAGCCTAGCATGTTTAGCAATAAATATCATATTCTGAGCTTACTATTGCATCCCTTGAATTCCCATGAGTGTAGACCAATATCACGAATGACCAATTACATTTTAGATCACAAGAAGTTTCATGGAGAAATATCAGTCGGATAGAAAAATTTCAAAGTACTTGAAACTCATGTAGGCACGTTTCCCACACAAGTAGATACTACTTTTAGGATTTGCGATTTTCATTTTACTAGCGACGGGATCAGGTTATTTTACCTGAACTGCTTGTGCGTACAAGCGATCTATGCCCTTATCACACCATTTCATGAGCTCCATCAGTAAAATATGGGTGTCGTATATAAATAGTAATATGGTAATAATCCTTTCAACGGCCTTCTCCTACTCATTTATCAAATATTTGAAAGGGGTGAATATTTCCCACTGCTATCCCTGACAAGATAGAGAGGGTCTAGAATAACAAGAGTGACCCATGGTCGGTGGTAGTTCTTGGAAAATATCTTTTCAATGATATCTTTCACAGGTCCCTCATAAATTTTATACTTGCCACACCAATCCTTAACTTTTGTCTTCAATTCATCCCAGAATGGCAGGAACATTCCTATCAAAGGTCTATCAGCTTTGATGTCTTGTATCATCATCCTCATCACGACTAGTGAAAAAATTGTATGAAGGTCATTCCAAAACCTTGTATCTTGTATCATATTTTAAAGTTCTCAACAAAGAAGATCATATGCATAAAATACCTTGAAGGACAAAACTTTTAGTTTCCTACCCTATTTTTGGAGATTGTGTGGCTTTGTTGGTTATTTTTGAACAATTTTTGTTTGGCTTATTTTCTATTCAACATTTCAGATTCTAAAACCAAGGGAAAATATTAACAAAATACCACATTTCAATCCAAAAAATTACAAAAAAAATTCTAAAACATCAAATAATACCTAAAAAAAATGCTTTTTGGTGTATTCACATACAAGAGTTGATAATCTATAGGAACGTAGAATTGTCAAGGGAACACTTGACATCACATTTGTAGAGAAAATTATAATATAGTAAAAAAATGGTTGGTATTATATCGTTTTTGCTAGGGTGCTATATTTTTGATCTATGGTGATGAATACTTTACAAGGCCTAAGTTTTTTGCTCATGTGGATACAAAGATTTTCTTGTCTCTTGCACCTAGAATGGAATTACTTTTTCATCCTAATAAAAATTTGTGTGGAAATTTCTTCATACTATTCAGTGAAGCAAACCTAAAGGAAGAAAAAAAATATCTTAATAACATGTTGCTTGAAGAATGAATTTTTGAAATATTTGAGTGTCTACCAGGAACTCAAGATCAAAACATATTCACATATGTCTCTAAGCGATGGATTATGCTCCAGAGCAACATGAAGAGAAGTGAAATCAAGAGATCCAAGGCAAGCCCCAAAAGTTATGGATAAAGACTAATAGAGACTGGTCCAAACAAATTAAACTATCTCAAGAGAATGCAAGTTTTTTTTAGGATCATTCAAAATTGGTTACGAGATTATAAATATTTCTCTTCAGTTATGGGTATATTGTGATAATTTTGTATGAAAATGTTATTTCCAAGTTTAAGATGATTAAAGTTTGGTAAGGATCAATTAACTATAATATTGGAGTTATGAAAGGATGTCTCTTCTCTCCTATCCTTTGTAGCATATAAACTCATAAGTTATTAAGTGTTTGGTAGAAGCTACTTGCGTTTAACCCACTCTCAGTTATATAGTTATGACTATTCTTCTTTATGTTGATGATATTGTTGGTTTGGTGAGGAGTGGTTACAATCATGGAAAAAAACTAAAAATATCCTAAAAAAAAATCCAATATGAGTATGTTTCTTAATAGTTACTCATGATAATTAAATTTAGAAGGATCACTTATGATACTTTGATAGATGATGAAAAAAACTTGGAGGTATTTCATTCAATATATTTGACTCAATAACCATCACATTATCAATAGAAAATGCAGCATTGAAAAAAAGGATAAGTAAAAGATAGGTTGGACTGTCATCATCAAGATTATTAATAAAAAATAACACACTTAAAATGTTTTGTATTTATTAAATGGGTAATAAAAGAAGAATAGATTTTAGTTAAGCTTGAATTTTTTTAAATATAAAATGTGGTAAAAAATTCTCTCTTCTTAAATAAATAAAGTAATTTAAAATAAATTTTAAAACACATAAATTATGTGATAAGTTAGTATATTAATGATGACAATGCAAAAATTTTAAATTTGGAAATATATTAGTGATGAATACAAAAGTGAGGAGTGGTTACAATTTTGGCAAGAAACTAATAATCTTCAAAAAAATCATTCCAAGATGAGTATCTCTATTAATATTGACTCATGATAATTAAATTTAGAAAGACAACACATGAAACTTGGAGGTAGTTCATTCAAATATCTTTGGCTCAATATCCTTCACAACTTAAATAGGAAATATAGCATTGAAAAAAGGATAAATAAAATATAGGTTGGACTCTCCTCATCATTATTATTAATAAAAATTAACACACTTAAAATATTCTATATTTATTAAATGGATAATGAAAGAAGAAGAAATTTTATTTAAACTTGAAACATGTAAATATAAAATGTGATAACAAAATTTTTAATTCTTAAATAAATAAAGTCATTTAAAATAAATTTTGAAATACATAAATTATGTGATAAAATTAGTATAGTAATGATGACATTATACCAATTTTAAATTGCCAACATTTAGGGCACTTTTGCCATCACATTTGTAGAGAAAAATATAAAAGAGAAAAAAATGGCTTGTACTATATCTTTTGTGCTAAGAGTGCTATGTCTTTGATCTACAGGTGATCAAGACTTCAGAAGGTCTCAATTTTCTGGTTATTTGGATACAAATCTTGTCTTTTCTCTTGCACCTCGAATGGAAGTAATTTTCCCTCCTCAGAAAAGAATCAGTGGCAATTTCATAATGCCATTAAGAGAGATGAACCCAAAGCAAGAACATAAATATATTATTACAATGTTGCTTGATGAATGTATTTTTTCAATATTTAGGTGTCTACCAAAAAATTGAGACCACACCATATCCATGTAAGTCTCTAAGTGTTGTATTATTCTCCAAAGCACCATGGGGAGAAGTGAAATCAAGTGATCCAAGCCAAGCCAAAAAACTTATGGAGAAACACTAATAGAGACCAGTCAGAATAGAATAAACTATGTCAAGAGAATGATTTTTTTACCAAAGAGCATTCACAATTGGTTACAAGATTATAATTATTTCTCTTGAGTTATGAGATATACTATGACAAGGTTATATGAAAATGTTATTCCCAAAATTAAGATCATTAAAGATTGGTAAGAAGAAATTAACTACAATATTTGAGTCAAGCAGGGGTGTACCTTCTTCCCTCCACTTTATAACATATGCATTCATAAGTTATTGTTTGGTAAAAGCTAGTTGTGCTTGCCCTAAGGTCACTTATATAGTCATCACTCTTCTTCTTTATGTTGATGATATTATTCTTTTGGTGATGAGTGGTTACAATATTCGCAAGCAACTAAGAATCTCTAAAATGTTTGTTCCAAGATGGGTAGGTTTGTTAATAATGACTCTTGATAATTAAATTTAGAAAGATCACACATAATACTTTGATAGATGATGAAAATAACTTAGAGGTAGTCCATTCAAATATGTTTGACTCAATATCCATCACAAGCTCAATAAGAAATATAACATCCAAAAAAAAATATAAATAAAAGATAGGTTAGACTCTCATTATCATCATTATTAATAAAATTTAACCCATTTAAATTTTTTTTTTTTTATATATTTATTAAATGGATAACCAAAGAAAAATAATTTTGAATTAAACTTAAAACCTTTAAATATAAAATGTGATAACATAATTCTTCATTCTTAAATAAATAAACTAATTTAAAATAAATTTTAAAATCATAAATTGTGTGCTAAAATTAATATAGTAATGATAAAATTATACCAACTTTAAATTTGAAAATACATTAATCCACTATTAAAAAGTTAAAAATAGTTTAAAAGCTTTGGATATGAATTTGTATTTAAGAAAATATTAATTAACATTAAAAACTAAATGAGATATTTTATTAGTTTGACATGTTTGGATATTAATTGATATTTAAAAAATATATTAATTAACATTAAACCTTAAAAGAAATATTTTATTAATTTTAATTTAATCACATTAATAATACAAATAATGTTATGAATTAAATTTTTTATAAATTACATTATTGTTAAAAACTTAAGTTATAGAGCTGACGCATTTCAAACTACTAAGTGTAGCTGATCACGAGGAGGATCATTACATTCTTGATGATGAAATACAATTAGTATTTTCAAAAGCGTTGAATCTATGAACTCAAATATGATTATCTGTAAGAATTGTGTTAAAAAATAGCTATGGATCACAAAATTTTGCAATCTCAAACTTAAGTTATGATAAAATAATATTATTATTATTATTTTAAGGTTTGGTTAGGCTAGATATCAAGTAAATGTATGAAATATTTTATTGATTTAATTCTCTTATTTATCCCCTAAGCTTCATTCTATCATCATAAGAACCATATTACATGGTTCCAAAAGTGTGGATAAAATAATGTTAATGTCATGGATGTGGACGATTAATTCCAGGTCTAGTCTCCATATAAATAATTGAAAGCTAAATCCTCTGAAGATGTAAATATTTTATTCCCTTTATATTTTAACCAATAAATTTTCCCTGCTTGAGTGATGAATAATTTAGAAGGCCTGAGTTTTATGGTCGTGTGGATACATGTCTTTTCTTGTCTCTTTCACCTCAAATGGAAGTACGTTTCCCTTATCAGAAAAAGATGAGTGGAATATATTTTGTGCTAATGGTTCTATGTATTTGATATACAAGTAATGAAGACTTTAGAAGGCCTAAGTTTTCAATTCATGTGGATACAAATATTTTCTTTTCTCTTGCACCTCGAATGGAAGTATTTTTCCCTCCTCAGAAAATAGTCTATGGCAAATTCATAATACCGTTTAGAGAGATGAATCTAAAGCAAGAACAAAAAGATCTTATTAGCATGTTTCTTGGTGAATTTATTTTTGAAATATTCAGGTTTCTATGAATAAAGCGAGACCATAACATATCTGTGTATGTCCCTAAGTGTTGGCTTATGCTATAGAACACCATGTAGAGAAGTGAAATCAAGAGATCAAGGCAAAGCCCAAAGACTTATAGAGAAAATCTAATAGAGATTACTCATAACAAAGTAAACTATGTCAAGAGAATACAAGTTTTAGCAAGGACCATTCACAATTGGTTACCGAATTATAATGATTTCTCTTAAGTTATGGGATATACTATGAAAAGGTTGTTGAAAATTTCAATGCAAATTTTAACATCTTTAAGGGTTTGTAAGAAGAAATTAACTACAATATTGGAGTTAACCAAGGGTGTCCCTTCTCCCCTACCCTTTCTAGCATATACATTCATAGGTTATGAAGTGTTTGGTAGAAGCTATTTGTGCTTGATCCAGTATCACTTGTATATTCATCGCTCTTATTCTTTATGTTGATGATATTGTTCTTTTGGTGAGCAGTGTTTAAAATCTTGGAAAGAAACTAAGAATCTCCAAAACAAATTGTTCCAAGATGGGTATGTCTATTAATAATGACTCATGATAATTAAATTTAAGAATATCACTGTTATAGGCCATTTTGTCACATTTGATTGTTGAGATTCAACAAGATGATGAACATAAAGACTAAGCTTCACCATCATAAACATGGGCATTTCGCCACTAACTACCCACATAAGAAGAAGAAAAAGAAGGTTGTTGGAGTTGTAGCGGGTGAGGCCTTAGCCTCATGATTTGAACTTGATTTCTCTTTGATCACATGCTTGGTTTCAAGCACAATGGGATCGGTGTGGTATCTTGATAGTGGCGCCTCTTTCCATATGAAGGGAGACAAGGAGTTGTTTAGTGACTTGGAGGAGAAGGACCTCCAAATTCATATATGGATGGGCGACGATGGTAGATACAGTGTGATCGGAATTAGGACCATTACCTTTGAGAGGGAGTCAGGTAAACCATTTCTGTTGAAATATGTTATGCATGTTCCAAGTCTGAATAAGAACTTGGTCTCGGTCACAATGTTGGAAGACAGAGGTTATGACGTTGTTTTCAGTGATGGAAAAGCTTTCCTATGACATAAAACAACTGTTCGAACCAAGAGGATAGGGATTCAAGTTAAGAATATCTACAAGCTATAGGTAGATGGATGCACTGCAATGATGGGAAAATTAGAAGAAGTGGTGAGTCGGGATGAGGGCGAATTATGGCACAAGAGATGGGCCATCTTAACCATAGCGCCTTGAAGAATTTGCAGTAAATTTCTACTGGACTTCCCAAGGTTACCCTTGGGCAATCAAATCAGTGCAAGAGATGTAATATGGGTAATCTTGTGAAGACCACCTTTCATGAGAAGGAAAATCGTTCTTTGGTGATCCTTGAGGGAATTCACACAGACGTGTGAGAACCTTTCTCGGTTGCTTCAACAGAAAAAAAAGGTATTATGTTATTTTTGTTGATGAATATTCTCGTATATGTTGGATATTCTCCATGCAGAAGAAGAGCAAAACATTCTCAAAGTTCTGTGAGTTTAAAACATTGGTGGAGAAAGAGTCGGGGAATCAAGTGAAGGCTCTACGAAGTGATAATGGTGGTGAATGTATTTATGGTGAATTCAAATACTTCTGTAGAAAAGAAGGAATTTGAAGAGAAATAATAGCACCTCATAACCCACAAAAAAATGGGGTCGCGGATAGGAAGAACATAAAGATCATGGGTGATGCACGAGCTATGATTGAGAGGGAGCTAGACTTGCATGCAGTGGAAGAATTGCCAGTTTTGAAAGATGAGCCTCCAGATGTGGAACATGCACAAGAGGAAGTTCATAGAGTTGAGGATTCCACTCACGTAGAGCCAAACATCGAAACTAGCAGAAAGCGTACCACAGAAGCTGAGAGACTGAAGCTTGATGCGGCAGAGAATGTAGGAGTCTGTACATCACAGCGCAGATAGAGATAGTCACCTGACCGATTTACTGGATACATGGCTCTTATGAGCAAGTGTATCATGATAGAGCCATCTTCTTTCAAAGAAGCAGTGCAAGAGCCCACATGGGTAGATTCCATGGTGGAGGAGTATGACTCCATCGTCAGAAACAGTGCTTGGGAGATTGTTCCAAGGCCAACAGGTGAATTAGTTTTAGGATCAAGATGGATCTACAAGGTAAAGCAAGTTGCTGATGGAAGTGTTGAGAATTATAAGGAAATATTTATTTTCTGGGGCTTCTCACAGATCAAGGGGATTGATTATGAAGAAACCTTTGCACCTATCACATGATATTCTTCCATAAGGACCATCCTTGCTATCTCAGCGCAAATGGGTTGGCACATTCATTAGATGGATGTGAAGACTGTGTTCCTTAATGGGATCATTGAGGAAGAGGTGTACATTGAGTAGCCTAAAGGATTTGAGATCTGCAGCAAGCACCACATGCTTGGTACACACAGATCAACAACTATTTCACTGGACTTGGCTTCACCAAGAGTGAGGCAGAAGAAAAACCTCTATCAAATTCTGGTGAAGGGTAAGATTTTAATCATTGTTCTTTATGTTGATGATTTAATACTAACAGGTGATGAACAGTTGATACACTCATGCAAGGTAGATCTTGCAAAGGAGTTTGAGATGAAGGATTTGGCCCTCCTTCATTATTTCCTTGGATTGGAAATACGATAGCGGGAAGGTGAACTGTTTGTGTCTCAAGGCAAGTATGCCCAGGAGATAATTCAGAAGTTTCACATGCAAGGCTGCAACCCTATCGATACTCCTCTTCCTGGAAATTGGAAGAAAGAGGATGCTACATCAACAGAGGTAGTGGATGCCACTGTTTATCAATAGTTGGTGGGTTCACTCATGTATTTAGTTAATACAAGACTGGACATATGCTATGCGGTGAACTAGCTTTCTCAAGTGATGGTTAAGCCTACCAAGCTCTTTTGGAAGGCATGAAAGCATGTCCTGAGGTATCTCAAGGGCACATCTGAGTATGGTTTATGGTACAGTCAGACGGATGAGGTGCAGTTGCATGGCTTCACGGATGTAGATTGGGCAGGCAGCCCAACGGACAGAAAAAACACATCAGGAGGGGTTTTTAGTATCAGATCTACACCAGTTTCTTGGTACAGTGGGAACAAAAGATCCATGGCACTCATTTCAGCAGAAGTAGAATACATGGCAACAATTCAAGCTGCATGTGAGGAAATCTAGATGAGGAAGATCCTTGTCGGTTTGTTTGGTTCACATTTAGATCCTACAGTGATACATTGTGATAATTAGAGTTGCATTAAAATCTCAATTAATCCTGTGTTTCGTGATAGATATAAACATATGTATATCCGGTATCATCATATCAGATATTGTGTGTAGAGGAAGATCATGTTGCTTCAGTACATTCCTATGGAAGATCAGGATGCAGATATTTTGACGAAAGAGCTCACCAGGAGAAAATTCGAATAGCATAGAGGCAGGATCGGGGTGAAGGATAATCCCTATCTTGTTGAGAGGGAGTATTGAGATTCAACAAGATGATGAAGCTTAGTGAAAATCAGTCACCTTCACTAAGTGGGCCTGCAGCGTATTTTTAGGTGTAAGTCTATTTTTAGACTATGTCTATTTTTAGACATGGTGATCATATTTCAGAAGTTGCAAGATTTTATTTGTGGATGGTTGGTCAAGTTGGAAAAATATATGAAATTCTATTTTTAGAAGATTGGGCAAATTCTATTTATAGATGTTGAATCTAAAAATAGATGTGTTGATTATTATTAGCCATTAATAATAATCAAACTCTAAATATCAACTTATTCTCTTGGAGCACTTTATTTCAGTATACAGATTTGGAAAATCAGTGGGCTGAAGGAATTACGAAATTCCTAGGGCTTACTAGTGGTTCATACATGGAGGACTTAGTTACAATTGAAGTGGAAAAGTTACGACAGAGTTGGAAGAGTAGTTCATGGAGTTGTTATTCAATTTAACTCAGTTATTGGATTTAAACTTAGTTGAGCTAGTTGTATCTAGTCTAATTGAATGATACACAAGTGAGAGTGGAGTGAATTAATTAGCTAATTAATTCACAAATAATAACTCAATAATCAATTGAACAAATACATTAGTTAACTATAGTGCATGTCAGTTCCAGTGGAGACCCAGTGGAGAGGTAGGTGAAAGGGTGAGATGGACTATTCGTTGTGACTATAGTGATGCACTGATTGCATCACACACACATTGGAGTTTCCAATGAGGATTGCACAGTCAAAGCAAGGCCAATTCGAATTCATTCAGGGGTCTTCTTCAGCAGGGATTGCACAGTGGAGGTAGGCTATTATTAGGCAAGAAATTTGTTCATAGATTTGGAGACTTCTTCATGATAGTGTGTGAAGATTGATTGTACTAAGAGCTTGATGTACTAAGATTTGTATGAGATCGTTACATGATCTCCATGAGACATAATATATGATATTTGGGGGTTTTAGCTTCATGATTTCTTGTTAAAAAATTATGTTATGTGTGATTATTTTTATTTCTTCATGTGTTTGCATTTGAGTTTAAATTTCCCCAAAATATTAACAGTGGAAGGATTCTGTATTTAGCAATAAGATAAATATTGTTAGATTAGGAGAATCTAGATATATATACATGCATATGTTATATAATTCCTACACTGATCAGTGAGCCTCCTAATGGGATCAAAAAACATCCTATTCCCCATTGTATTCATCTTGCACAAAGCCCTAATAATGTATCTTTCATTTCCGATAATTTCATCTCTAAACTACATCATCTGAGCCAATTTTATGACCAACACTCCCAGTATCCCTACTGGGGTGCGACCACCTACAAGTTGCTCCACTGTGGCCAGTGTTGTTCATCAAGAGGTTGATCCCATTTGCACCTGCGTTGGTTCTAGAAATCCAAGAGAATGATAAGGATTATGGAAGCTTCACTTTCTAAGAGTTTCCAAAAGTTGTTTCAACCACTTACCTTGGATTAACCATTATGATCCTATCCTAACCTACCTTTTAGTTTTTTTCCCTTATAATTTTATCCTATCCCTACATTAAATGTGGATCTAAAACCTTAGAATGGTAAACTTTTGATAATAAATCGTAACTTACCCCTCTCTCCTATATATTTACCATCTTGCATGTCCAAAGGTTAGAATGAAGAATGAGTGAATAGTTGGCTTTGGATAAACTATGCCCTTATGATATTGTAATGAGTGGTTATGATATCATGAATTAGAGTGATTGGAGGTGCATACTGTGAAAAGAAAAGAATAATTCAACAACTTGGCGGAGATCTTCTACAAGATCAACTCCTACTTATGGTTGTAATCTCCTTCTATTTATATTAATGCAAATAATTCTTTTTTTTTTCTATATGTGATGTTGATTCATAAATCTCAATACCATATTGATATATTCAATAGAGTATTTAGATGATATTGCATATCTCGTAGTTTCTTGGTTTGTGTTATCTCACTATGCAGGTTCTAATTTTGGCAATCAGAACTAAAATTGGAGCTTCCAAAATAAAAAAAAAGAGCGAAGTGATGTTGGAAATTAGGTTCGACGCTACCCATGTGTTTCACAACATGGACTAACCACCTCTCGTGGATCCTAATTCTGGCGATTGCAGCGGAGACTAATGCCTACGGGTTTTGGTCTAATGGCCATCATGTTTCCAACAATTGGTATCAGAGCGACATGTCTCGAGTTCAAAAATCACCAGGCTTGCGTTGGAGGGATATTGTTGGAAATTAGGTTCAACGCTCCCCATGTGTTTCGTGACATGGACTAACTGCCTCTTCTGGATCCTAACTCTGGCAATTGTAGCAGAGACTAATGCCTGCGGGTTTTGGTCTAACAGAAACCGTGTTTCCAAAAAGTGAGTGATAGGTTCTAGGTAGGCCTCACTCCTTCATCTATTTACTTTAATGAAAATCATTGGGTTCCTTGTCTCTCTTTTGTTCTAGGTTGACCATCAAACCTAGGGGAGATACCTATGTCTGCAATCATTAATCTTGTATAAAAATCACATATGATACTTTGATAGATGATGGCAATAAATTGGAGGTAGTTCATTCAAATATCTTCGACTCAACATACATCATAAGCTCGATAATAAATATAGCATTGAAAAAAAAGATAAGTAAAGGATAGGTAAGACTTTCATCATCATTATTAATAAAATTTAACACATTTAAAATATTTTATATATTTATAAATGGATAATCAAATAATAAGGAATTTGAATTAAACTTGAAACCTTTAGATATAAAGTGTAATAACATAATTCTTCATTCCTAAATAAATTAATTAATTTTAAATCAATTTTGAAATACATAAATTATGTGATAGAATTAGTATAGTAATGATGACATTATACCAATTTTAAATTTGAAAATATATTAACCTAGTATTAAAAAAATTACAAATAGATTAAGAGGTTTGGATATTAATTTGTATTTAAAAAAATATTAATTAAAATTTGAAATTAAATGAACTATTTTATTAGTTTGATAGGTTTGTATTAATTTATATTTAAAAAAGAAAATTAATTAACATTAAAAATTAATTGAAATATTTTGTTAATTTTATTTTAATCACGTTAATAATATCAATAATATTATGAAATTTATTTTTATAGTTAAATATTTTATATATTATATTATTGTTAAAAACATAAGTTAGGATAAAATAATAATAATATAATTTGAAGGTTTGGCTAAGCTATATATTGAATTAGTGTATAAGATATTTTATAGATTTTCTTCTCTTGATTATCGCTCAAGATTCATTCTATCCTCATAAGAAACCACATTAGATGGTTCAAAAAGTTTGGAAAATTAATGTTAATTTCATGTATGTGAACGATTAACTTTAGATCTAGTATCTATCTAACTAATCGAAAGCTAAAGCCTCTAAATATGTAAATAATCTATCCCATTTATATTTGAACCAATAACTTGCCCCTCCTCAGGTGATGAATACTTTAGAAGGCCTAAGTTTTTTGGTCATGTGATACAAATATGTTCTTGTCTCTTGCACCTTGAATGTAGTGGAAGCACTTTTCCCTCCTCAGAAAAGGATGTGTGGACATTTCATCATACCATTCAGAGAGATGAACCCAATGAAATAAAAAAAAAATGTTATTATCATGTTGTATGATGAATGTATTTTTGAAATATTCAGTTGTGTATCAGTAACTCAAAACCAAAACATACCTGTGTATGTCTATAAGTGTTGCTTCTTCTCCAAAGCAACATGTGAAGAAGTGAAATCAAGAGATCCAATCCAAGCCCCAAAACTTATGGAGAAAATGGCATCTCGTCTCTCCTACCCTTTCTAACATATACATTCATAAGTTATTAAGTGTTTGGTAGAAGCCAGTTGCATTTTCTCCACCCTCACTTGTATAGTCAACCGCCTTCTTCTTTATGTTGATGATATTATCTTTTTGGTGAGGAGTCGTTACAATTTTGGCAAGGAACTAAGAATATCCAAAAAAAAAATTTTGAAGGTGGGTATGTCTGTTAACACTGATCCATGGTAATTAAATTTAAAAATATCACATATTCGACTCAATATCCATCACAAGATCAATAGGAAATATTGCATTGAAAAAAAGATAAATACAAATATAGTTTTTATTCTCATCATCATCCTTAATAAAAATTAACACACTTAAAATATTTTATATCTATTAGATGGATAATCAAAGAAGAATAAATTTGAATTAAATTTGAAACATTTAAATATAAAATGTGATAATAAAATTATTCATTCGTAAATAAATAAAGTAATTTAAAATGAATTTTAAAATACATTAATTATGCAATAAAGCTAGTATAGTAATAGTGACATTATACCAATTTTAAATTTGAAAATATATTAACATAATATTAAAAATTTAAAAATACTTTAACACATTTGGATATTAATTTTTATCTTAAAAAAATGGTAGTGTAAAAAACCAACAGAATAACCTTAAAGATTTTTGAAAATCTTGGTTACACTAGTTAAACTTTAGTATTTTGGGTGCCCTAAGGGTTTTTGATGGTTCTCAATCCATTTCCACCATCAAAAATGAAATTCAAACACTACAACTCCCAGATTTTTTGAAATTTGTTTTCTCAGATGATGAAAAAAAAATGTCCCTATTATATTGCATCGGTAGACAACTCCTTAAAAAAATATTAATTAATATTAACAATTAAATGAAATATTTTACTAGTTCAATAAGTTCAGATATTAATTTTTATTTAAAAAAAATATTAAATGACATTAAAAATTAAATGAAATATTTTATTATATTTATTTTTATCACATTAATAATATTATGAAATTTATTTTGATAGTTAATCATTTTATAAATTATTTTATTGTTAAAAACACAGATTAGTTAAATATGAAATGACTACATGACATCTCTTATAGATTTGATTCTCTTGTTTATCCTCCATGTTCCACTCTATCTATTAAAAAACCATATTGGATGGTTCCAAAAGTTTAGCAAAAATAATGTCAATGTCATGGATGTGGAAGACTAAATTCAAACCTAGCCTCTATATAACTCAATACAATTCAAAACCTATAAAAATGTAAATAACATATCCTCTTCATATTTGAAGCAATAATTTTTTATAAAAATATTATCCTATCAAATCAAATTGTTATAATGATTTCAATTTACAAAAACATATATAAAATTTTTTGAATTTATTTAATATTTCAATTATTAAAAATTTATATTAATAAGAAATTTTTTTTTTCAAATATAATGGTATATTAAATTATCTATTAAATCACAATTTAAAATAATTTTTACACGACCTATTAATTAAAAAAATAAAACATTTAATACACATCTCAACTAAACATAAACTATATATAACCATTATAAATAAATAATTTATAAATAACTAAATGTAAAAACAAATATGTCAAATCTTTTAAAATTAAAATTAATTATTAAATTGAAAAAATAATAAATAATAAAATTTATAAACACATCATAGTTTACTGTTACTAACAAAAACAAATATACAGAACCATTTTAAACAATTTCAAAACAAATATATCTAAAAACAAATGTATAAACTTTCTTAAAAAAAATATTTGATTGTTAAATTAAAAAAAAAATGATGAAGACAAATTTAAGAAGATTTATCATTTACAAATATATAAAAAAAATTCCTTATGTTAGAATTAGGAAAAGCATCATAGCTCCATCGCAATAATCTATACAAATTTTCATCATGGTGAGGATGAGTAGTTACAAAATTGATGTGTCTACGCTTCTAAAGGGAAGATAAATAATTATCCATTCATCTCCATTGCATTTCCCTCTCATAGATGTGACTATGCATTTATAACCAGAGGCGTACCTTTTCACTCATTCCCAATTATCCTGGCATGCTCTTCTATGTCCACAGAAACTTGCTCAAATTATTTGAAAGCCATTATGCGAAAAAAATCTAGCCATCATCTTTTGAGAATCATTGAGAATTTGTGACCCCTAAACACACAATTGCAAAGTTTATTGTTTCCTATTTACACTACGGTATTTTCAAAAGAAACTACAGATAAGTCATGGAAAATTACAAGTTTCCTTGAAATCCATGATAGAGGTGATTAAAAAATGTGTTCATCATACTTTTGTAACCCTCTATATGCACTTGAAAGTTAGATTTGTTTGATTTCTAATGGTGATTAGAAGATGAAACTTGAACTCATTTCTTCATGCTAGTGATGCTTGCATTTTTTTTCTCTTTGCGCTCATTCGTGGCTATTTGATGTTGCCAAAATTCCTCTGTCCAGAAAAGGGAAGTGTCGAGGAAATAGGCGGTCTCCATGGGGTTTTTAGGCTCATTGTTTAGGCGATTAGGGATGTCCTCATGATTCAGGCTGTTGACAATTCAAGTAGTTGTTTGTGGTGGGATCTAATGGCCAAAACCCTTTCAAATGTCTACCAATCTATCAAATGGTGTGGAGGGGTACAGAGTGGAAGCCTAGGAGAGTTCTTCCTAGAGGAACGACATACGGTGTAATGAATCGACACACATATATTTTTGAATGTAACGTTAGATTACAACATCTCCTGATATAATGGCATGTAGAGTGCCTCCTGGCTCCATATAAATATTAAATAAAATATTTTAATTTAATTTAATTTTATAAAATTTTATTAATTTAATTTAAGCAAAAAAAAGTTATAATTACTTTTGATATATCTCTAAACTCTCTATCCTCATGATTACTACAGATATTCCCATAGAAATTAAATCAAGGTTTTAATATAATTATTACTTATATATATAACAATATTATTTAATAATATAATATGTAATAATAATATATTATAAATTTTAAACCTTAGTGTTTAGTATTAAAACTCTTAGGGTTTAAACCTTCAGGTTTATTCATTCCTAGGGTTTATTAATTAGTTGTGTTTTAGTCTATGGGGTCTTAGTTAAATGGTGATGAGGCGGGTTGTTATAACACTCATCACAAGTTCAATTCCCTTCCGAGACCGGGGTGACGTATGTGGACATATTGATGAAGAGAGTAAACAAAAAGAGAAAAATGAGAAAAATGAAAGGTACTACCAAAATTACAAAAAAAAATTAATTGTGTTTTAAATATTGATCCGAAGATATTAATAATCCTTAGTAATAAATATTTCAAACCTAATGGATTAATAAACAAAGAGATTACATTATAAACTCAAGGAACTACTAATATTATAAAACTAAGAGACTAATAAACCTAAGGGTTTAATATTATAAGCCCAATAAATTAGTAAGAGAAGCGACACATATTATAAACCTAAAAACCCAAGGAATCAATCCAAAATACATATGACATTAATAAACCCTAACAATTAAAATTTTAAACCCAATGGATTAATAAACCCTAGGAATTAATTTTTAGACTCAAGTGATTAATAAAACCAAGAGATAGTTAATATTATAAACCCAAGGGATTAAATTATAGACCCAACGAATTATTAACTCAAGGAATAAATATTTTAAACGCAAGGGATAAATATTATAAACCCACGGTATATAAACTCTAATATAAATATTATACCCTAAAATAAATATGCTTGAACATGGTTGATTTTCATATTTAGACAATCTTTATCACAATGCGATGTTGGACCATGGTTGACAATGGTTAATTTTCATATTGATACAATATTTATTCCAATTTGAACTCTTAGATTAATAAACCCAAGGGATTGATATTATAAACCCATGGGAATAAATAACCCAAGGGATTAAGACCAAAATATCAAGGGAATAATAGTACACCCTATGGATCAGTATTATAAACCCAAGGTGTATAACGCTAAGATAAATATTGTAAATGCTAGAATTATCATTGTTGACAATGGTTGATTTTCATATTAAGGCAGTCTTTGTGACAAGGTGATGTTGCACCATGGTTTACCATGATTGATTTTTATATGAAAGAAATTTTTTTCACAATGAAAGGTTGGACCGTGGTTTATTTTCATATTGAGAAAATATTTGTGACAATGTGACGTTGGACCATGACTGATGATGATTATTTATATTACACCCTAAGGATTAATATTACAAACCCTATGAATAATACTAAACCCAAGGAATAAGAACCCTTAAACTAATAAACCCAAGGGATTAATATTATAAACCAAAGAGAATAATAAACTAAATATATTAATACTAAAAATAAAAGAGATTATAAACCGAAAAAAAAAATATTAAATCCAATGGATAAATATTATATAAGGTATATAAGCTCTAAAATAAACATAGTTGACCATGGTTTACCTCGTTGATTTTAATATTGAGCAATATTTCTCACAATGCGACGTTGTACCATGGTTAATTTTTAGATTGAAACAACCCTTGTTACAATGCAACATTAGACCATAGTTCATCATGGTTAATAATGTTTGATTTTCATATTGAGACAATCTTTGTCACAATGTGACATTGGAACATGATTGTCCATGATTATAAACCCAAGGGATTTATATTAAACAATAAGATTAATACTATAGATCTTATGAATAGTATTTTGTATTGAGAGAATATTTTTCAGAATGTGATGTTGGAGCATGGTTTCCCATGGTTGATTTTAATATTAAGACAATAATTGTCACAATGCGACATTGCACCATGGTTAACCATGGTTTATCATGATTGATTTTCATATGGAGACAATCTTTGTCACAATGTAGAATTGGACCATGGTTGCTTTTCATATTGAGAAAATATATGTCACAATGTGGCATTGGACCATAGTTGACCATAATTATAAACCAAGGGGATTTATATTAGACCCAAATATTAATATTATAAACCTTATGAATAATATTATACCTTAAGAATAAGAACCCTTATATTAATAGACCCAAGGCATTGACATTATAGACCCAAGAGAATAATAAACCAAAATGATTAATACTAAAAACCCAAGGGATAAATATTATAAACGCGAGGTATATAAAACCCAAGATAAATATTATAAACGCGAGGTATATAAAACCCAAGATAAATATTATTAACCCTAAAATAAACATGGTTGACCATGGTTGATTTTCATACTCAGACAATCCTTTTCACAATGTGACGTAGGATGATGGTCAGTCATGTTTGACGATTATTGATTTTTATATCGACACAATATTTGTCATAGTGCGAAATGGATCGTTTTTTGCCAATGCCTATTTTCATATTGGCATAATCTTTGTCACCATGTGAAATTGGACCAAGGTTTACAATGATTGAACTTCGTTGGCCATGGTTGACCATCATTGACTATAGTTTACGATGGTTAACCAAGGCATTAATATTATAAAATCAAGGTATATAAACCCTAAAATAAACATGGTTGACCATGGTTGATTTTGATATTGAGACAGTCCCTATCACAGTGCAACGTTGGACCATAGTTGACCCCTCTTGACCATGATTCATTTTCATATGGAGTCAATGTTTATTAGAATGTTTCATTGGGCCATGGTTGATTTTCATATTGAGACAATCTTTGTCACAATGCAATATTTGACCATGGTTGACCATGGTTCACAATGATTGATTTTACCAAAAATGGTTGGATATGGTTGACCATGGCTGACGATGGTTGACTATGATTGATATTATGAACCCAGGGGAATAATATTAAACCCTAGGAATAAGCCTAAGTGAATAATAAACCCAAATGATTAGTATTAAAACCATTAAGGGATTATGAATCCAGGAAAATATTATTAAACCAAAGAGATTAATATTATAAACCCAAGGTATATATTTATATTTTGGGTTTATCATAAGATATAGAACATGGTTTGCGATGTTGAGCATGTGTTTACCATGGTTTTTAAATATCGATTATGGTGACTATGGATAGCCAAAAATGACTATCATTAACCATCGTTGACAATGGTTGACCATGGTGACCATAGTTAACTATGGTCAATTATAGTAAACCATGGTGGTCATAGTTGACGATGGTTGACCTAGGTTAGACTATGATTGACAATGTATGACTCTTGTTGAACATCGCTAACTATTGTTTTACTATGGTTAATTTTTGTATGAATAAAGTTGAACATGGTTGATTAAGGTTGTCCACGTTAACCATTGAAAGGTTGATTATGTTTGATGATGTCATCACATTGACTGTTATTAAATATGCTAAACGTATAGTTGACCAAGTTTGATCATGGTCAACTATTTAAACATTGACTATCAAGCTTTAATTATGTATATCTAATGTGGCTGAGAGTGATCAACTATTAATATCAATCAATAACAATATGTGATTATGTTTGACTAAAGTTGAAGGTTGTTTATTGTCAAACATAGTCACACATTGTTTAGCTATGGTTGAACATGGTTTGATAATGATTGACTATAGTTGAAGATAGTAAAACTATCATTAACCATTGTTTGACCATGGCTTGACTATGTTCAGCCATAGTTGAGTGTGATTGACTATAGCTACCCATCATTTAAATACACTTTTACTATGATTGGCCATATATTGACTATGTTTTTTTTTTATAGTTGATCATGTTCTAACTTTCATTACCATTGATATGGAGGTTGTTGATATCTCCCCATGGTTTAATTATGGTTAACCCTTTCCATCTAGTATAGGATTCCATGGCCCACCATGACCATCTAGTATGGTTCAATTAAGTCCACTATGGTACACTAAAGGTTACCTACAAATAGACCATGATGCACATCGTAATATTGGTTCACCATGGTAGTCATGTAGACAAGACTATTTTTTACTATAATGCTCATGTTCACTATAGTTGACCATATCAATAATAGTCAATCATAGCCAACATTTGTTAGTGCATAAATTTATTTATAGTCAAGACATTATGAATAAGTAGATTAACGATTAAATTGTTCATTCATAAATAAGTGTATTAATATAAAGTTATAAATTTATTAATATTTAAATAATATTATTAAGATATTAATATTATTACTAAAATTGTTAAAATTATTAAATGTTATTGTTAAATTTTAATATTAATAATAACCTTAATATTAATGTTATTAAAATTCAATATTAACTTTAATAAAGCTTTATTATTATTATTATTATTGATCTTAAGGACTTTATTATTATTATTAATATTAAATAATGTGGTTAACCCTATTTTGGTTATGGTTAACTCTAATCATCCATTGTAGTACTTCGGGGTCAACTCTAGCTATGAGCCATGGCTCAATATAGTTCATTATGGTTCACTATAGGTCACTTATAGATAGACTATGATGGCTATAATAACTATGGTTCACCATGGTAATGGTGTTAACTCTAATGATCATATTGACTATAATTGACCTTGGCAACAATACTTACACATACTTAAATGAGTTAATGCATACATTAAATAAGGAAGACATTATCAATATGTAAATTAATATATTATTAATGTGACATTAATATTATCTTAAGCTTTTATTAAAATTATTTAAATGTTATAATAGTATTATTAATGTTATATACATGTTTATATATATATATATATCTATTAATAATGTCATAACTTATACTCATTAATTAATAAGTAATAATTAATTAATAAACTAATATTAATAATTATTTATTGTTAGTTTTTATATTTTCTTAATAATTGGATTATTAATAAACTAATTCTGAAATACATATTTATTTTGATGAAGATGATGATGGTTAACGTCCACTGAGACCAATATTTGGTCTACCATACCTAAAGAAAAGAGTTATTTAGTTTGATTTAAATATTTTATTTTGACATCTTAGAAGGCTAGGAAGGTCAGTATTGCAATAAAGATTATGAAATTGATCTCTAATGTGGTTGTACTCGGGGTACTCTAAGAGGAATTGATTTTCATCCTCGATGTTCATATTCTCACAGAGATGGCAGATCCTTTCCATCCATGGTGGTTTAGGAACTATCCAATGACCTGTTTCACTATGGAGCTCATGAGAGTTTGTTCTAATCTTGGCTATACTAATTTTCTTCTTTGAGCTAGTTAAAATAGAGAGATACTTTTGATCCTCTAGGGTGGGGTTGATAACCTCCTTATAATATCTTAATTTTCTTTTAGCTGCTAGATCTTTCTCACACCACATTTTTTCTTTGAACCTAGAGGTAACAATTTTTTTGATGTTATTAATATTTTGCAAAGAAAATTTCTTGTCGATCTCCCAATGGTTTAACTAGGCCCTCGTGTCTTTATACCAACCTCTTTTAAGCCTTAGGTGGTTTTGGCTGGAATTTAAAGCTAACTTAGGAAGTCTATGTTATCCTATGATATTGAGCTTATGCTTGTACAATAACAGCGTAGTCATAGCTAGGTTCTCGATAGGCGAAAGACCCACTTCTATAAGGAGAATAGGATAGGGTGTATTTCTTTTAATTTTAAGGTTATACTTTATAAAATGCTTCTGGATCTGCTCAATCTTTCTCCAGGATTCTCTAGAGATGCTGCAACCCGAGACCCCACATCCATATAAGATAACAAGAGTGACTAAAGTTTCAAAGATGAACTTCTTTCTATCCCACATTACAAGGTTTTCCATTTTACAATTATTTTCAAGACCAAAATAAGCTTTCCACCACCCATTAATCCTTTTCTGAATGCTATAGTTCTAGTTGAGCTTGTGATGAATATCAATTCTTAGGTACATGTAAGAAGAAACTTCCTCCAAGTTACTATTTTCATACATAAAATTAGCGTAAGTGTCCTTGGATTTGATAATCATAACTTTTGTTTTGTCACTGTTAACAGACATACCCATGGTAGAGCATAAATCATTAAGAAGTCTAAGTTGCTTATCAAGATAAGATGGGCACCTTGCAAGAAGAACAATATCGTCAGCATAGAGAAGAAGGATGATGACTATCCCAGCTAAAATCACGCCAACACATCTTGCTTCCTCTAAACAACCTTCCAGCTTGTCGATGTAAATGCCAAATAAGGTAGGGAGAGGGGGCAAACTTTTTTAACGCCGATATTACACTTAATATCTTTTGACCACCCCTCATTGCTCTTTAACTTGGCAATTACATTCTCGTATAACCTTATAGCGTCCGCTCTTAGCTCAAAAGGAACATTTAGCTTTTATAATCTATTCCTTAGGTTCTTTCTAGAAACTGTATCGAAAGCCTTTCTAAAGTCCACAAAGCAACAAAAGAGATTGGATTTATCATTGCGACATTCCTCCATAATGATCCTAAGTGTAACAAGGTGGTATGTTGTTGACTGATGCCTTCTAAAACCCGTTTGGCCTTTAGCCTTCTTACCTTCACTTTCAAGCCAAATGCTCAACTTATTTTCCAAAATAATACCATATAACTTGGCTAAGAGGGGGATGATCATAATTATCCGATAATTAGAGGGGTTATTTGTATCCCCACTTTTAAAAATAGGGATAATGAGGCTCTGAGTCCAAGGTTTAAGGAACCCTTGCTTGACCGCTTGGTTGAAAAGCTTGTGGATGTAGGGGATGAGGAGAGGACCTCCAATTTTTAATAATTCCACCTGGTAACCTTCAATGCCTTTAGCTTTCCTATTTCCCAGGATTTTAGCCCCAAAATCAATTTCTTCTAATGAGAAAAATTATTTCATTGTGAGCATGGTTTCAAAGTTATCCCTCGCATTTAGAGATTCATAAAGCTTTTTAGGATAGGAATTTCAGTCATGTAAAGAAATTTTATTATTATCTTTAGTTTTCCTAGTTAGAATCTACCTCCAGAATTTCTTAGGAGCCACCTTAGAGAGGTGTAAGATATTCTCCTGTCTTTTACAAATATATTGCCTTTTTTTCCTTTTAGTTAGGGCTTTGTATATTTTATCTTGTCAATTTTGAGAGATTCATCAACAACTTCCTTAATTACTCTCCTTGCACTTTTACAATATTTGTCATACCATGTGTTGGTTTTTCTATTTCTTTTATTACTTGAGACTTCAATTGAGAACTTGTTAATAGAATATGAGAGGTTTGTAGTAAAATTATGATAGAGGTCACCTATGTTGTCTATACTAGATAAAGGAAGAAAATTAGTTTTTAATTCATTTAGAAAGAGATCATTTTTATTTGTATCAAAGATTAAGTTCCTTTGGCTATAAGGGTTATCTTCTATGGGATCTCTATGCATGACAAAACTGATAGTTATGATTAAAGGCCTATGATTAGAGTCAAGCTCGTGGTTATCTAAGATGTCAAAATTTATTATTTTGTTGTATAAAGGGAGATCAGAAATAACATAGTTTGCCACACTGCTTCCAAGCCCATGGATGCAGGTCATATGGCTAGAATTGGGCCACTTCTTTAGATAGTTGCAAATTATGAGATCCTGAGCACTATAGAGCTTGACTAGCTCCGACCCAAACAAATTATCCCCAAGGTCTTCAGAGCTCCTTTTGTACTGGCTAGCCAGAGTAAGGTCTTTGTCTAACCAAAGAGGATTGGGGTTGGAATGATTGCTTAGAAGAATAGATTGGTTGCTTGAAGTTCGAGCATTAAAGTCACCCATTAAAAGGATATTACCTTCATTCCTTAGGCTAAAAAGATCATTCTCTAAACCATTGTATGGACTATTTTTATCTAGATTCTTTTTATTATAGAAGTTAGAATTAATGGTGAAAAATAACAGATTGCTATGTAGGTCTTTTTATCATTAATGTCAGTAATCTCAATCAAATTATATTGGTTGTAAGGGTCGTTTTATAAATCCTAGCATGGGGGGAGATGTTCTTTTTAATGTAGCAAGCTATGCCCCCAATGCCTTTATGGGAGGATTGCTTGTTCCAGGTAGACCATAGTGCAAAGCCATCTATGTTAGGGACCTTATATTCTTCGTGCTCCCAAGTTTCAACAAGAAATATAATATCAACATCATTTGAGATCCAACTTAGTTTGGGGCCCTTGTTCCATGGAAAGCCCCGACAGTTCCAAGAAAGAATTCAGAGAATTTTTATGTCTGATTGTTTCCCATTTTCCTTCCTTCCTAGCTTCTTCTACCTTTTGAACCCCCTTTCTTAATTCTTCTTGATCTTCTGGAATGAGATCTTCATTTATAAATATTCCCATTCCCTTTAGAATTGAGGTTTTACTAAGTATCTCATACTTATGGTCAGTAGAGCTCACCTTTATTTGGATCAACCTTCCTTTATTGTCAATTAATTTCCATAACCTTGTTGCTTCTGTGAGGCACATGGTTTCAATTTGTAATCTATCATGTAATTCTGTCTGGGCTATGGCTAAAGTATCCTCACCTACTTCTTCATTCAAACTGAATATTATAAGTTTCAAGGCCCTTTTGTTACACTCATGGTCTAATTCGATCAATTTTTTCATTTCATATTTAATTGGTTTAATATATAATTTACCTGCCACACTATTTAGGGTGAAACTATTGTTAACTTTTTCTTCTAGTTCTTTAATTATGTCATTCAATTTAAGACTCTCTATATTATCAGTATCTCCTTGCTGGAATGTTTGGTTCATATCTTGGTTTTGTTTTTCTATGACCTGCAACCTAGTCTCCATTGCCTCCATTTTATTCTCTAGTAGTTCTATTTTATTTTCTATTTGTTTTTGGATCTCGTCTTCAAGAGATGTGAATTTTTTTTCCAGCATGGCTTCTAATTGGGTTTGTAGCTTGACTTCTAAAGACTCTTTATACTCATAAAGGCTCTGTAGAGTAATTGTGCTAGGTCTACCTTTGGTAATCTTTGGTGGATGTGGTGAATCATTCATACTTGAGAATATATGAGTAGATATGTATTAGAAAAAGATAAGGAATGTGTGCACCTTAATATCAGCAAACCACACAACAGACCTCAAGTTCCGAGGTCCGAAAAGTTATCAAGAAAAAATACCCAAGTGTTAATCGAGAAAATTCACCGTAAAATTTTCACCGGAGAACTTCCCCGCAGACCCAAGTATTAATCGAGAAATTCACGATAGACCCAAACATTAATGGAGAAAATTTTATATTATATTGTATTATATTAAAAATGTTATATTAATAAATTTATTTTTATGAAATATAATAATTAATATTAATTAAATATTAACATTGATTATAAAAAATATTAATCACTTAGAAGTATAAGTATTTTATTAATACTTTATTAACAAAATAATAATGATTATGTTGATTATAATTGATGGTGTCAACAATATTGATTCATACTTATTAATACTTTATTAACAAAATAATAATGATTATGTTGATTATAATTGATGGTGTCAACAATATTGATTCATACTTAAATACGTCAAGTTAATGCATAAATTATTTTAAACTCTTATTAAACTTATTTAAATGTTATAGTAGTGTTATTAATGTTATACCAATTTGTTTATATATATATAGTATATTAATGTCATAATTTATATTAATTAATTAATATTAGCTATAATTAATTAAGGTTCTCTTTTATGTTTTATAATAGTTAATTTATATTTAATTGTTAATGAATACATATTTATTATATATTTAATATACAATAATTATAAATTACTTAACCTTTAAAAATATTATATTAATAAATAAACTATTAAAAAATATAGATATTTTAATAATAGTTTATTAACAATGTAATATTAATTTTAAAAAACTCTTAATAAATGTAAACAGTTTCCTAATAAAATCTAATATTAATTAATTACTAATATTAACTAAAAAAAACTATTAATATTATTATTAATTAATTATTAAATATGAATAAAAATAAATTTAATTATTAATAAAATTTAGTATTGATTAATTATTACTTAGTTTTCTTATTTATATATAGATTCCACGCATCTCAACCTGGAAGGGTTTCGAAGTTTCTTATTATGATTGAGGAAATAGGGTTTCCGGGCAAATATTAGTAATTAATTATTAAATTAACATTAATAATATAAAGTAGATTGATTATAAAATTTATTAATATTACTTTATTAATACTTCTGTAATACTTTTAAGTTCGTTATTTAAATTGTTCCTTACATTCCAATAGAGTTGGTTTTGCAAATCTTAGTTCTACAAATTTTGAGATATGTTTTTAAGATATGTAAATCCAGATTACACATTTAACTCAAATAATGTTTTAACTCAAGTAATGTTTCTTTGAGTGTTGCCCAATAATTTCTGGGTAAATGTTTTTGATGTGTTATGTATCTTTTTATATTTCATATTAGGGTAAATGTTTTCGATGTGTTATTTATCCTTTTATTTTTCATATTATAGTTGTAACTGTTACCAAAGAAAGGTTTTGTGTGGCATTTTCAAGCATGTCTTGGCCTTTCTCATTTCATTTGGTACCATTAAATGTGATACCTATAACTTCACCCATTATAAATATATATATTTTTAAAAAGAAAATTCACCAAAGGAGTAGATCTAAATACATCTTTCACCATAATGCATACATCAACTCTCCTGAGATATGAGATATGCCCTAAAATTACATTACTGAAATTGAAGAGCGTTTGCAGAGAAAATAGTTATTTTTTTAATATCTAGAAATGGTAAAGAAATATTGTGGACGAGCCCATTTTCAGAGAAACGAAGCAGCGGTAGCCAACTGCGCTCCACGTGGATTAGCTTTGGAAAAAGCTGAGTTGATCCAAGAATTTGGAGGTTAGTTTGGGTTGACCAATGTGAAACTATGCGACCAAAAAAAATTGATTACACACTCAAAATTACTCTAATTATTCTACCTACACTCACCTAATTATTCTAATCACACCAAAAAAAATTAAAGCAAGGTTTGCAAAATAAAACCCAATTTAGTTTGAATGCATCAGATCAAGGAATGTTGAGAAATACCAAGCCAACTTATGGCAACCAAGATTAGAAATTCAACCTACTTGATTTGAGTTCAAGGATTGAGACATTTACTCAAACACCGATAAGAAAACTTGCTTACTTTATTTGGGAAAATTGATAAAATATTTTGGGCTTTTCTTCACTGGTTTAAACAACAACTATTTATTCTTTAAACAGAAAAGAAAATAAATATTTATTGTTTAAACAACAAAGAAAACAAATATTTATTATTTAAACAAAGAAGAAAACAAATATTTATTTTGCTTCTTGGAAAAGTAGAGAAGCAAAGAAATTAAAATATTAATGTCTTCAAGATTCTTTGAATCTGAAAACCTAATAAAGTAGAGTAGCAAAGCAAGTAAAATATTAATGTCTTCAAGATTCTTTGAATCTGAAAACCTAATAAACAAATTTTACCTGACTGCAACAAATTACAATATTTTAACATTCCATGTCGTTTATACCATTGCCGAGTACGGAGTACGGAAAATCACAAGTGCATGGATGCCAAGAGTTTGGTGTTTCATGATTGAATGGCCACTTTTCTCAAGCCAAGAAAAACGTTATACTGGAAAAATTAAATGAACACATAATCATTGAACACACATTTCATAATACGACGTTGTCTAGGAATCTAATTTTTTTTAATCATTATAAATAGTTTTTATAAGTGGCAACTTATTAATGACAGTAAATTTTTAATTACAATTTGCTAAAAAAATAATTTAAATAGGGTTAAAATATTTAATTTAAATATGTAAGGAAGTTATTATTTTCAATTTTATTCATTTAGAAAGTGATGAAAAATATATTAACATTTTTCATTGTATACTTGTATTTTATAAAAAAAAAAAATTAGCAAAATAATTGAAGTCACCAATTCCAATTAAAAAAAGCAGGAATCTTAATAACTATTTAACAAAATAATTAAAATATCCATAGAAAAAATAAGAGTGAATTATATACATCGGCATCCATGTTTTCAGCGGGCACATTTTTGTCTCAATTTTTTTTTATTGATTTAAATTATAGCACCAAATCATACAATCTATACATTACAGTAGTTGACTCTGTCCAAACCTATACAAATTTCACTCAAATAGAAAGGGTAATGGATGTGAAGTCATAACATGCCACACGACATGAACCAATTACATCTCATCGGTTTCAACACACAGTTAGCGTCATCCTTTTGTTTTGACAATCATCAATATTAACTCTTCAAACTGAACTTGCCAGAAGACCGGACAATTCAGCGTCTCGAAATAGATAAAGCAAACACTATACAAATTTCACTCAAATAGAAAGGGTAATGGATGTGAAGTCATAACATGCCACACAACATGAAACAATTACATCTCATCGGTTTCAACACACAGATAGCGTCATCCTTTTGTTTTGACAATCATCAATATTAACTCTTCAAACTGAACTTGCCAGAAGACCGGACAATTCAGCGTCTCGAAATAGATAAAACAAACATGGATATGATAGTGCAGTTATGCACTACAAGCGGGAAAGGTTGGATCCGACAGGGAAGTAAGAGGTGGGTATAGGAGTTTTCTTGCTCTTTACGCCCTTCTCTTTCCGCTCATGATTCCCTTTATTCGATTCCACTAGCGCAGAAGAAGAGGTGGGAAATACATGTGAATCAAAGGGTTTGAAGCAACCAGTGATCAGTTTAAATGAAATCTCCATAATGATGATTAACTACTCAAAACGTTCTTTCGCATTACAGATTTCAAAGACCTGCAAATGTTGGAGATTCAAACGCTACAAATGTTCCAGAGCCTCATCGTACCCGACTATATGTACTTCTATAGAAATATTGAATCTGCCTCCTTTGCGTGGTGTGCACACCAAGTGTTTTTGGGTTGGATCTTGTGTTTACATCATGTCAACACAAATGTAGCCAACGTCAGTGAAGCAATGATGGCAAAAAGAAAATATTAGTTTGCAATATCACCTTACCTCTTCGGATTATATTATATACCCCGAAGACGTACCCACTTACCTCATCGCTTATATTTTTAATTATTTAACCTAAAACGCCGATACCTCGTGAATCTGAATAAACTTTTAGAATATAAAGAGAAAATTAGTTATACCAGCGTATATTTACGATGTTGATTTATAAACTTATTTTTAAAATATAAATTTGAAGAAAGATTTGAATTAAAGAGATTGTATGCCCTTCATTTCATAAATGCGGATTAACGTAGATCTATATTAATTTTATGTGTGTACGTATAAATAGATGTGTGTGCAATTTTTCAAGTTTATAAATAGATGTGTGTAATTTTTTAAATTTAGGTGGAGTTGAAATTTTAGTTTATCGGAATGCAAATTTTATTATAGTGTTTATATTATTTATTTTTTTACTTTTGGCATTACAAAATATTAAAGGAATAGGGAATTCTTTGAAAATGTTTTTAAAGATAGATGAAGATGTTGGAAAAAGTAATTCTTATTTGTTTGATTTGTGATTCTTTTTATCTAAGGAATTTGTTCCTATTGAGAGATTCTTTCAATTAAGTGACTGAGTTATATATATATATATATATATATATATATATATATATATATATCAAGTGCACTATCAAATTTTATCTTGGTATCAGAGCACGTTTGAGCCTGGCATTGGCCCCTCCTTAGCTGAGCGAGCTAAAGAGTTTATTGAGTGTATATTTTTCGATTTATTTTTGGTTTGTTTGTCCGTTTTTTTTGTTTATGCGACATGGAAGGAGAGACACGTCAAGTTGGAGAAGACTCGCCATTGGAATGAGTGACACAAGGAGCTACGAAGCGTCGATCGGTTGGAGCACTTGTCTATGTTGAAGATTGAAGAGCGGAATGAGTGTGGGCAACGTCTCTCTGTGAGCACTGCCTCACCGTTTCCTATTTTATGTATAGCGTGGAGCCTAGTAGAACAAATAAGCTCAATGTGGGAGGTGGTAACATTAGATTGTTATTGCTCAACGACGTATATAACCTCTGTGTAGCAGAGAGCAAGATCTAAGCTCTGGTGTGCAGGAGAGTGTGAATCAACCTATAACGTTTGTGGAGTTGCATACATGTTGGTGAATCTGAGATATTGGTGCAACTCAGACATGCATCAGATTGATCATCCTTCGTGCAGATATTGGTGTTCGAGTGGTTGTTGCTCGCGGATGTTGGATAGGCAGAGGATTCAAACACACAATAACACAAGTATTTCACACATGAGACACATGGTTGTAGCTCTTCTATTAATTATCAATCACTCTCAATCACAATGAATACAGTGAAATCAGTGAAGGGTATTTAACCTAAATTGACATGCACACACTCTCACATAACTCAACTTGATCAAATCTCGCTTAGCTCACTGTCTAACTCACTCACCAAATATATCTATCACTCAACTCAACTAACTCACTTAATTGATTATCTAACAATGCATGCGGAAGGTAATTACATATGTTAACACTCCCCCTTAATTATGACCGCTAAAATAAAACATAACTCATGAAAACTCAAACATGCCTGCTAGTTTATCTCTCAGCTAGGCCTACAACACCGAGGTTTCTTTTGTGAAACTCAAACAAATCTACTAGTATTGGCTTTGTAAAGATATCATCCAATTGATTACTAGATTTACAAGGCTTCAAGTGAACTTCTCTATTGCTAACAAGTTCTCGAATAAAGTGATATCTAGTATCAATATGCTTTCTCTTTTAATGAAACAAACTATTATTGGATAGTGTAATCGCTGATGTTTTGTCATAGTATATCGTTGTTGATTCTTTTTTTTGCTACCAGATTCCATCCAATACTCTTCTTAACCATACTATTTGACATGCTACTGAGGTTCCTCCTACATATTCTGCTTCTGCTGACGATAGTGTCACAATAGACTGCTTCTTAGATGCCCATGATATCACTCTTGAACCAAGATGAAACACATAACCGGATGTGCTCTTCCAATCATCCAAACTTCTTGCAAAATCACTATCCGTGTATCCAATCAAATATTTCTTTTATGTATTTGCATACATTATGCCATAATCTCTAGTTCTTGCCATGTATCTCACAATTATTTTTCCAACACTCTAATGTCTATCTTTTGGAGTCCCCATAAATCTGGAAATCAAACTCACTCCTTGCATAATATCTGGCCTTGTAGCTGTGAGATACATGAGGCTGCCAACCAATATTTTGAATAGAGTTGGATTGACATCTGCGCCTTCATCATCCATACTTGAATTTGTACCTGTTGCAATTGGTGTAGGAACAGGTTTGCAATTATTCATCCCGAATCTTTTCAGCAAATCTCTAGCATATTTATTTTGGCAAATAAAAATTCATTTTTCAAATTGTTCAACTTCAATACCAAGAAAATATTTCATGAGACCAAAATCTGTCATTTCAAATTCTTTCATCATGACCGCTTTAAATTCATGTAGGTCAAGATCACCTGTAAAAACCATATCATCAACATATAGGCAAACAATAAAAATATGTCCATGCTCATTTACCTTTGTGTATAAGGTCGGCTCAATGCTGCTTTTACAAAATCCATTCTTAATCATGTAACTATTGATTTTTCTATACCATGCTCTAGGTGCTTGCTTCAGTCCATGGAGTGCTTTCTTCAATCTGTAAAATTTATCATATTTACCTTCAAATTCATATCTTGGAGGTTGTTGCACATAAATTTCTTCTTCTAGAATTCCATTCAAGAAGGCTGATTTGACATCCATCTGATATATTTTCAACTTCTTCTAAGTTTTTGTTGTTAGAACTGCTCTTAAAGTATCCAATCTGGCTACTGGAGAAATGTTTTTCCCAAAGTCTATTCCTGGTTGATGCGAGAATCCTTTTGCTACAAGTCTTGCTTTAAATATGTTAATCTCACCTTTCTCATTCACCTTTGTCTTGTACACCCACTTCACACCAATGAGGTTTTTATCATTTGGTAAATTAACCAAATCCCATGGATCATTATTTTGAATAGAATCCATCTCTTCATCCATGGCTTGCACCCAATTTTCATCTCTGATTGTTTCTTCAAACGAATAAGGTTGAAATGCCAACAATGCAAAATTTGAACTAACATCCAAATCATCATAAATATCTTTTAAACTTCTCATATTTTTCTTACCTCCACTTGATTCATTACCTGATTGGTTGCTTGGAAATTATGGTCTGTTGATCTGTTTCAAGATCCATTCTTCTTTGAAAATATTGGAGTCCTTGTTGGTGTGACTCTGTTTGGTGTATTCTCTCTTGATTCTTGTTGCAAATCTTCTGCTACATCATCCTCTTCCACCAATGGTGCTTGTCCATCAGTTGGTTTTTCTACAGTCCCATTCCATCACTTGTTCTTTGAAAACCATATCTCTGCTAATTATTGTCTTCTTGGTGACAGGGTAATACAATTTGTAAGCTTTTGACTGCTCACTATAACTAGTAAATATGAAATTTTCACTTTGATCATCTAATTTTCCTCTTATTTTCTTAGTCACATGTGCATAGGCTATACATCCAAAAAATCTGAAATGAGATACGCTGCATGACATACCTAACCATGCTTCTTCTAGAACTCTGTTCATCACAATCTTTATAGGAGATCTGTTTATCACTTAAACAACACATGCAACTGCTTCTGCCCGATACTCATTAGACAAGTGTCTTGCATTCAACATGCTCCTTTTCATGTTCATGATGTTCTATTTTTTCTCTCTGCTACACCATTTTGTTACGATGCGTGTCTGGTTGTAAAATATCTTCTGATTCCATGATGTTTGCAGTACTCATGGAATAATTTCGAATCATATTCTCTACCATGATCTAATCTCAATACCTTGATTTACCGATCACTTTGGTTCTTTACTAAGGCTTTGAACTCTTTGAACTTTGAAAAAGTTTTAGACTTCTACTTCAAGAAGTAAACCCAAGTCTTCCTTCTATAATCACCAATAAAAGTGAGGAAGTAACAACTTCCACCAATTGAGTATGTACCCATAGGTTAACACAAGTCTGTATGAGCCAACTCAAGTGGCTTCTCTGATTTGTATGAAAATCCTTTGCTTTGTATGAAACTCATAGTGTTTCTTTGCCAAGATGAAACACTCACAAGTGTTGGCAGGTTCTTTGATGGGAGGTAAACCTCTGACCATTTGTTTCTGCTGCAACAATCTTAAATCGGAAAAATGCAAGTGTCCAAACTGAAATTGTTATAACCACTAATCATTAGAACATGCAACTGTAAAAGAAATAACCTAATAATTGTAGTTCATAATTATAGGAAAGAGTATGTTCCTCATCATTTTCACCTTTGCAATCAACTACTTGCTTGGGGATTTGTCATAAATAACACATTGTTTCCCCTGAAAGATAAAGTTGTATCCTTTCTGCGTCAATTGACCCACTTATCAAATTGTGCTTGAGTCAAGAGACATAATATACCTTTGATATGGTATTTGGCTCCCCCTGTTTGGTCACAATGCTAACCACTCCTTTTCCATCTACATCCACAGTCTTTTCAGCCCCCAATTTTACCTCTGTATTCATATATTCATCCAATTTTTCAACCAAATTCTTGTTGTCTGTCATGTGGTTACTGCAACCAATATATAATAGCCAGACCTTATCAAACGGTTTGTTCATATCGTTGCATGCTAGGAACATGGAGTTAGTATTCTCTGTACTAACATTAGCTCTCTAATTTCCTTGATCAACTATCTTCTTCCTACGATCACGAGCATAATGACCAAATTTATTGCAATAATAACATTTCACCTTTGATTTTTCAAACCTTTTATTGTTGTCAAAGCTTCTTTTTATTTTTCTTCCACTTTGATGCTCATTCTCTTCTCAGCCATCTCCCTGACAACCATAGTTGTCACCTCATCCTCTGCCTCACAATCAACCTCTGCCTCGACCTCTTGAAATATAAAATTTACTTTTGAAGGCAGTTTCTAAAGTGGAATCCTTATTTTTTTCTATCCTTGCCTCATGCAATAGAAGGGATCCCTTCAACTCATCAACTGTAAGTTTTTCCAAATCCTTGGCTTCTTCTATGACTGCTACCACAACATCAAACTTGATAGACAAAGATCTAAGAACCTTCTCAATCATTATTCGATCTTTAATATCTTCACCATAGATTTTTAACTGATTCATGATAGACATGACCCTATTCATGAAGAAATCAATGTCCTCTATCTCCTTCATCTGCATACTTTCAAAATCTCTCCTAGTATTCTACAATTTACCAATATTGACTTTGGCCATACCTTGATAGATTTTCACAAAATTTTCCCATGCTTCCTTTGCTGAAGAAGTTCTCATTATCTTTTGGAACACTGCTCAGTCCACTCCCTGCTGGATAAGAACAAATGCTTATGCATTCTTCCTCTTGTCTTTCTTTTATTGCTCCATGTCCGCGTCACTGAAGGCACATTATTTTGCTTCGTTCTGAGCTTCTACAAACCCAAACTTGACACGATCCCATAAACCATGCACATTTAGCATGGTCTCCATTGTAATAGCCCACTCATCATAATCTTTCCCAGTGAAAGAATGAAGTTGTTGTTGAAAACTTGATGTGGCCATATTGCTTCAAAAATAAATCTTCTCTGATAAAAGCCCTAAATTTCTCTCTCTCTGTCTCTCTTTTAATCAACAAAATTTAATCTTAGTCACCGAATATATCTATCACTCAACTCAACTAACTCACTTAACTAATTTTCTAACAATGCATGCGGGAGGTAATTACATATTTTAACAGCGAGAGGGGTTGCTTTGTACAACAGGGTCGTGGAAGACATCGAATCCATGACGGTGGATCTTTGAGGGCCGAGATGGAGGGGTATTTGTTTTTGGTGTACTTGTTCTGGTCAAATTCTCGTAGTTCATGTGGAGAAAGCCTGTGTTTAATAATATTGCAGAGAGAATTTCATGATTTTCAATTTAATGGGTTTTTACGCGATTCCAGGCCAACTTTTCAGTCTCCTTTGGGGATGGAAGCCAAAGAAGCTCATCGTGTAGTCTCAGTCTGGGATTAGAGAAAATAGATGACCTAAATCTCATGACTGTAAATTTTTGGGTTCCTCATGTATATGTACATGTACTAATTTGTTGAGGAGAATGTAGCTTTCGAGGTGAACCTAGTCGAAATCATGCAGCAAGTGGAAGCAAGTCAACAGAATCACATGCAAGGGACTGTGATGTAGGGCAGAGAGGGCATGCTGGTAACAACACAACTACTTGCAGAGGTCGATTATGAATGTCAATAATTGCGAGTGTTGTGAACGCTGATTGAGGTCGATTGTGAAGTCTGACTTACAGGTCTGTCCATTCAATCAAAATCTGCGGATATCATCATCGTCTTCTGAACAATCAATCAATATATATATATATATATATAGAACATGTTAGAGAGTAAAAATTCTCGAGCAATTTCTCATCTTCAGTAGAGGTGGATTAATTCTCTCGATAGGTCTAGAGCCTGGACATGCTCTTAAAGGTTCGCCTATATTTGATCTTGTCTTTTGGAGGAAATATCTAGTGATGAAGCTTATCAATATGATGGCCTCGGGGGTTCATATACTCTGAATTGGACATTCCAAAATGAGTTAGGTCTGGTTTTTGTGGATGTTTCATTTTTTGTATGTCGATGAGCTATTAGACAAGGTAAAGCATGAATTTGCAGAAATTTATAATCCAAGGAAACATAATACATTGCCTTAGGTTTCAATAAATAGACAAGGAAAAACTACAAATAAAACTTTAACTACAAGAATACCATCTTGGAAGTGCATTGAAAGAGGTTATTTGGTGCATGTTTATGAGATAGCTTAATAGGTGTGGCCAATTTATTGGAGCTATGAAAATATGTGGACTGATTTTTTTTATTCTTTTTATTTTTTATTTTTTATTTTTATTTTTTTTTATCTTTTTATTTTTATTTTTATCTTTGGAATATTGAATGTATTGAGCCTTATTGAGCTTAGCTAACTCAATGTAGGTAAATTTACTCTGTTAGAATTTTAGAATCTAACAAATGACAATTAAATCATAGAGTTTCAAGATTTAATTGACAAATACAAAGATACCCAAGATCTGAAAAAATAAAAGATGAGGTAAACGAGGAGTAATAATTATTATGATGGACAACAAAGTAAATGTTTGTGTGAGTTAGTGTCGATTTATGGGATAGACTCGATGATAGTATCACGTACATTTATTAGCAAGTCTAGGATGTTTTGTAGTGGTCTTTTTAAAGTATGTTCTTGGTAACTCCAAGAGTTGGAGTGTGTAATTTAAACCTCATGAGGCATATGTATCCCCATGAAGTTCGTGGTAATCTAAAAACCACTTTGTAATTATAGGTTTGTGGTCAGCAAAAACTGTTTTGCAGTGTCGATTTGTGGTCAGCCATAAACCATGTGTGAGAGTGGAGTGGACAGGGAGTCATGTAGGCATGGTTTAGGGTCAGCCAAAAAAATCCTTGGCATGGTTGAGGGTGATTCAAGAAAACCCTAGGCCTGGTTGAGTCGGGTCTCTCATGAGCCTTAGTGGTTGTAATACCTTAGTGGCAGAATTATGGTCCATAGTGGCTAGAGTGCCTTAGCAGAAGATTTTTAGCCCGTGGTGGATCGTGTGCCTTAATGGCAGATTTGAGGCCTTTGGTGACTGAGTTGTGCCTTGGTGGCATAGTCACAAATGAATTTTTCACATTTTCCACACTCCATGTAGAGGTTTACCCAATTGCATTATTTTGATTCATAATTGCATTGGTATGAGTCTCTCACTCCATGTAGAGGTTTACATGATTGCATTATTTTGATTCATAATCACAGGGTTATGAGTCTCTTGTCAATTAGAATACCACATTCCATTCTCGTACATGTTTGAAAATTGGCCATCTTCAAAATACTTGTCCTGAAGGAAAAAAAAACAATAAAAGAAGAAAAAAGAGACCAACTCAAAAGCCAAAAGTTGGAAGTTTTAAAAAACCCAGGAAGTAGAAAGAGAGGATGCAGAAATTTGAGGATTTAGAAATACTAGAAAACACATCAAACATTTATGACCAAAAATCTCAGGATATCACGCAGAAGAACAATTTGAGCATAATTCTTCATTAGTTCGAGCATATTCTACACTAGTTCCTACGTCTTTTGTTCTGCACGAGATTGAGAAGATTCCATCTCAAAAAGAAGCAAGTGGTACCAAAGGAATTCATGCATTCCATCTCAAAAATAAGCAAGTGGTACCAAAGGAATTCATGCATGACAAATTTCAGATTATGATAAAGAAATCGTTGTAAAGGTAAAAGAGAATCAAATGAATATTATATCTTCCACTCCCAACTCTAGTGGTTTGTGGAAAGTGGAAAAAATGAAAGGTAGAAAAGAGTATACTATTGCTATCTCTCCTATGATTTTTTGTTCATCTTGGATTCTAGGATTTTTTGTTTTAGCATCTACAATACCAAATTTTGTTTATTATAAACAAAATTTACATTTTTCTTTGCCGAAAAAATATATAAATAATTGACATTCACACATTTTATTCAATGTCCGTATTAAAATATTTTATTTATGGGCTATATTGTCTACATTATTTTGTTTTTATTTTAGCATATCTTACATGTGCCTCATATTGGGAAGTAAAAAGAATATCTCTTTCTATATACGCATGTGAATTATTCTTGTTATTAATACTAATCCCACATGTCAAATCCATATTAGAAATTGAATAAAATACACATTTCCATTACTATGGAAAGTGGTATATATATATATATATATATATATATATATATATATATATATATATATATTTCAATTACTTTATCTTTCTATAAAATTATGTTATTGTGGGGAGAGGAGCTTACAATATCACGTGGGAAGTAAGAAAAATTTCTTTCTATATACACACTTGAATTGTTATTGTTATTATTATTAATCTCACGTTTCAAATCCATATTAACCAGCATAGGTATATCTTCAGGATGTAACGTGAAATTTTTTGGTCATTTTCTTCACTTGCGAACTTTTTTCGAGTGCAAAATATAATGTGCAATATATGGTACCAAATAAACAATTTAAGCATAAAAACATAAATAGTTTATTTAAATATCCTATTGAAATATTTTTGAAATGTATAAATTTTTTACTTTAAATTATATTCATTTATTTTATTATAGGGAAAATTATTAGCTGGTGTCAACCTGAAAACAAACAAACTTATAAATCTTCTCATATACTAGGTTGTAGAATGAGCCTCTCAGCTCAAATATTGAAACAAATACACATCTCCCTCATGATGGAAAGTGAAAAATATATGTAATTTTTAATTTCAATTACTTTATAAAATTGTGTTAGCTCTATACAGCTGATAAGGTATATGTGTACGTGTAATGTAAGTACAATTTTTTTTAAAAATGTTGGCTCAATTAAAAATAAAAAGTTAAAGTAATAAAATAATAAAATTCAGTTTCTTCTATTTTGAATTTGTTATTGACTTGTGAATAGGCTATGTTACAATGCCATAGGCCAATACCATGGCTTATCAATACCACATGCCCAAAAACTATAAGTTATTTCCAAACAAAAATATTATATAAAGATATGACAAATATTTTTAGCCATGGATATTCATCCCACTTTAGGGTAAATATTATTAACTTGAAAATATTGTTTGTTACAATACCTTGTACAAATAACATGGATTATCAATAGCACATGCCTAAAAATAATCTCTTATTTCACAATCAAAATATTTTATAAGAATATGACAAGATTCTTAGCCATGGATAATAACCCACACTTTACCATGAATATTATTAACTTGTAAATAACATTTGATACAATACCATGGGCGAATATCATGTCTTATCAATACTACATGGGGATATTATTAACTTGTAAACAACATTTGATACAATACCATGGGCTAATACCATGTCTTATCAATACTACATGCCAAAAAAACATAACTTACCTTAGGATCAAAATATTTTATAACAATATGAAAATATTATTAAACATGGATATTCACCCACAATACGTTGGCTTATCAATTCCACATGCCTGAAAATCAGAACTTATTTCATAATAAAAATATAATAAAATGGGCCAACTTGGTAGATCTAGAGTTAACATGGATCGAGGTTTGGTTAACTATCATTTACAATTAATTATAAATATAATTATGATTTTATATTTTTTTATCAACTCAAAATGTTATATATTACAATATTATATAGTACCCAATATACATATTACAATATTATATATTACCCAATATTTATTACCACCCACACCTAATAAAACATTTTCAGCAGAGTGGGTAAATACTAATTAAATTGTAATATTATTATATTTTATCTAATATTTCTTCATGCCTCCACCTAAATATTAGGTCTTACATAATATTCCTCGTCACCCCTACTAATTTTATAGTTGAGTTTTTTTACTTTTCAACTTCAAATATAAAGAAAAATTACAATAAGAAGTGGATCTGTTGAGAGGAAATATTGGGTAAAATGTAATATTATAGTATCATATTTTACCCAATATAACCTAGTAAAATGTGGATGGAGGTGGGAAAAAATATTAGATAAAATGTAAAAATTACATTTTCCCTCCACATGCAATCATATTTAGAAAAATTGTTTTCAATTATTTTATCTCGGTATATAAAGTCTAATGTAAAGTAAAGGTGAAAAGTAAAGGATTTTATTTATGGACGACATTGATTTTTAAAGTAATATTTTTAATTGTTTTTTAATGTAATATATATTTTAAAGTAATGTTATATGTTTCATGTGAATATACTAGAAATTCCACCAAATTTTGCAAAGGAAACGTCGATATCATAATATGGAACTTGTATTAAGAATAGAATTGTGTTTTACATGGAAGATAAAGTTCTACTCATCATTAATAAAATATGTATTAGAAACAACAACACCTCAATCATTATTATTAATCCCATTTTCATTCTCTTGAATTGTTAGGATAGATATTATTAATGTCTAGCATGGATTTCATGTTAATTATGGTGTTTCCATAAGTGTAGCTGCACAACTAGGATAATCTTGTCTCTTAAATTTTATAGTCACACTAAGACTATATGAAGCAAACAAATGAGGCTAAACAATCATAAGGAGCTCTCTCTACATGGTACACTTGAAATTATGTCAAAATGTTCCAACAACTTAAGAAAGTCCTACATGCTTCTGTTCATATTTTAAATTTCTTCATAATAATATATTCACCCATATTAGTGAACTATTGTACAAAATTTTGAAACCTACTCAAAACCAATAACAAATATGGGCTTAATTCCAAATTTTGTTTAAATATAAAAAATGATTCTTAAATGCAATTATAAGATAGATCAAAAAAGTAATAAAGTGTATGACAACTCTTGATCCAATACAAAAGTGGCACTTGTGGATAATATACAACATAAGAACCTACATTCATGTAATATCCCTATTTTTTCTTCTTTTATTACACACTTAAACAATCCTAAAGGTTGTGTAGACCTAAAGGAAAACAATTATTGTGGACATATTATATTTTTAATTTTAATATATGTGGAATTTTAATTATTGTGAAAATACTAGAGTATGTTGGAGACCGAGATTCAAGTACATAAGGATGGAATTAAATCCGAAGACTTTCTCAGATTCTCCAAAAATCCTTGGAGAAAATAAAATAAATTAAAAATATTAGATTGGAGATAAAAATATAAAATATACCTCAATAAAGTGGAAAGTTACTGAGAAGAGGTGAAATAAAAGTAGAAAGAGGAAAAATCTAATTTTAAAGAAGTTTTGTGGAAAAAACAAAAGGAAAGCCTAGGAAAAAGGATAACATCATCCTGATTAACTAAACTTAGTTATGTAAACATGTTGAAGGGAAAGCAAGTTTAAATAAGTAGTTCCTGGGTATACAAGAGGTTGTCTACACTTTGAAGGACCGGTCTTTGCTCAGGGGGGAGGTGTGGAGAGAAAACTCAAGGTTGGATGGCAAACAGTCTTACCCAAATTGGTATCCACAAATAATTTAATTGTATATTATGAATTGTAGTGGTAATGAATGTTAGAGTAATGATTATTCAGGTAAGAAAGTTAGAATTTATCTTTTTATATGGAATTATGATTAAGTTAGAAGAGATTGAATTAAGTAAGGGAATTAGCTTTCTTGAATTATTAATTTCTGTATAAATTTGATTTATTAACATAAACCAACTATATCAGATATAGTCTATCTATATAGTTACATAAGCAATTGCAGTAACAAACCAATACTCAGAATGTCTAAACCCCATTAAAATATGAGGTTAGGTTGTAAAAATATAAAATGTATATAAAAAACTATATATAAATACACGTGGAAAGAAGGAAAATTTGTGTATTTAATAATTATGTAATTAAACCATTTAACATAAAAAAAAAAATGTACATAAATGGAAAATTATCCTTCTCTCAGTGAACATGATAACACAAAATTAAAGATAACATTCTGCCACATAGTAGCGATAGGGTTACTTATAATCATTCATTATTTCATTGACATAGAAATTTAAAAATGATATACATCATAAAGTAATAGAGGACAGCACAAGAACAATCTATCCTAATTAAGTAAAGAAATATATTTCAAAATAATGATAATAATGACTATGTGTCATTACAATTTAAACATAAACATTATATTAATCACGATAAAAATTCTATTACAATCTATTATAAATTATTGCAAATTCCATAGTCCCACATAACTAATTACAACAAAATGTTGAATCTGAGCATATATATGAAGTCAGGAGATTGGATTCCTTAGACGATATGGACCAAACTATACATATAGAAACAAAATTTTATTGTTAACAAATGGAAGAGTTGGTTGGTCAAATTAACAAAAGGATCATGTAATGTGAGTAATTGTGAGTTGAGAATAGTGGAATCCTTGCACAGAACAATATATACTAGCAGTTGCACCTAATGTTGCAAAGGAAACGCCGTAAGGAAGATGGTAGAAAGGGATCAACTCTAATTATCTTGATGTGTATCCTAAACTGGACAACTATAACTGGAAATGGAGGGAACTAAAGTCTACTTGTCAAGAACCACAATGGTAGAAAGGGATCAACTCTAATTAGCTTGATGTGTATCCTAAACTGGACAACTATAACTGGGAATGGAGGGAACTAAAGTCTACTTGTCAAGAACCACAAACTCTGTTTTCTAAAAAATTTTCAGGCACAAGTATATTTTTGTTGGAGTAAGATGGTAGAAAGGGATCAACTCTAATTAGCTTGATGTGTATCCTAAATTGGACAACTATAACTGGAAATGGAGGGAACTAAAGTCTACTTGTCAAGAATCACAAACTCTGTTTTCTAAAAAGTTTTCAGGCACAGGTATATTTTTGTTGGAGTAAGCATAGCTTGCCCTTTATCTAAATGGCTGTCTTAGATTGTTTTTTTTTCTTTTTTCTGACATGCAAAACATTTCCCATATCAAATAAATTTAAGCTTCCTGCATGTCTTCCACATCCTATGTGTACATAGTCTTTACCATTTCTGTGCTTAGGTTTGATTGAACATGTTCTCAGATGAAGCAAGAAATTCAATATAATCTCTGTATCCTAAACTGGACAACTATAACTGGAAATGGAGGGAACTAAAGTCTACTTGTCAAGAAACACAAACTCTGTTTTCTAAAAATTTTTCAAGCACAGGTATATTTTTGTTGGAGTAAGCATAGCTTGCCCTTTATCTAAATGGCTGTCTTAGATTGTTTTTTTTTTTCTGACATGCAAAACATTTCCGATGTCAAATAAATTTAAGCTTCCTGCATGTCTTCCACATCCTATGTGTACCTAGTCTTTACCATTTCTGTGCTTAGGTTTGATTGAACATGTTCTCAGATGAAGCAAGAAATTCAATATAATCTCTGCCCATTGTCACAGTGAACTCCAAAAATGATTACAGCACCAGTGATTTGTCACATACTATTGCATTTATCCACCAACCTTTAATACTAGAGGGTATGAAGAGTTAGGTCTCAGCAATAAATCTGAGACGCAACATTTAATGTGAAATAGAAATCTGGAAGAAGGGAGATGCTAAGTCTGAAATATTAGGATTTGTAGGAACGAAGGGGCATCTCTGATTGGATGATGTACAAACTAAAGTGCACTAAAATTTGTCAAGAAGATGTTCTATTTGCAAATGGTGCAAAACTCATACATTAGACATTGATATTGTCACAGCCAAAGATAACAAGAGGGGAAAACAAAACTTTACAAGTATTCAATATCCAGGGTAGTTTATAGAATTTTCAGAAACCACCGGACAATGAAACTTATTGACGGTTTTCAGGGCTTCCCAGGTTTCACTGTTGGTTGCACAGTCACTCAATGGTTAACCCACTGTGGTTGTGCACATGGAAGTTACAGACTGATTTATAACCATCGAAGGCATTACCACAAAATATAGTGGAATGGGTAAGGAATTGAGAGAGAGCTTTTTAGATCGAATTTATGACCGCTGTAAATGCCCCTTAAAGACTATCCCAGGTAAGCCAAAGGGCTTCATGTACATTTTTAATAATTCTTTTTTGGCACACATTGAAATCATGATAGTGCTATTTATTGCGCGAGACTTTATTTCATTGCTGCTGCAACTCAGCTATCAGCAATTTTGTATACTACTAAAATAGCACGTTCTCAAATTCTGCATATTTGCGGGATTTATCATTTAAGCCCCCAAAACATAGATCGAGGAATTTTTTCAGAGGTAGAATGCTGCAGAGATGTGCCGACCGGGAATGGAATTTATTCAGAGGCAGAATTCTGCAGAGAAGTGCCTACCAGGAATGGAAATTGAATAATAACATGAACGAGTCATTCTAACATTGGAATGATTTTTCTCATTAAGGGAAGGTGAGATGTATTGAAATGAATGCATTACAGTTTAGTTGAGGTCATTCTTTTGTTATGCCCTACCTTTGTCTGTCATGTTTCCTTTTCTCACATTTCCAAATACACTTTCCTATACCTCGTTAAATGCCCACTTCAATTGTAAAATTGCTTGATCTACTTTCTCTATCATCAAACTTCAAAGTAAATATTTTCTATTATTTTCATAACCAACATACTAGAGCTGCAAACATCAAATTCTTCATAATATCTTTAAGGTACCCTAGAAACCACCAAAATCTGCAACTTTCAGCAAAGAATCAGAATACAAAAACACTGTGAGGTGTTATATCACAATGTAAGATGACATTCCTGAAGTCTTCCTATAGGTATAGGAACTGCAACTGAACACAGCTATCTCCAATCAAACTCCTCCATTGATATACTTACCATGGAACCATACATCAAACCTATTTTTGGATCATGGGGTCAAAAACCCATAGGACCACTGTAGCCAGATCAGTAACCCAAGAGATCACCGCAGCCTCTTTTGGAAGCTAGAGACGATAACCCAAGAGACCACTGTAGCCACTTCTTCCATTTACACTCTTTTGATTCATTCAAAATTGACCAAATTGACAGCCACTAGAGGCTCCCCTTATAACTGTTCAACAAGGTAAATATAGAAAGCAAACAAATATAACCAGTGGATAAGTTTTAAAGACCAGCAGCTGCTCACAGGATAATTAGAGTAATTGATTTACCTGATTCAATTAGCCCAAGATCACATACGCGATTCCTCTGTTGATACGCCTAAGTAGATTATAGGGATACATAATGAACAGATTCCTCTGTTGATACGCCTAAGTAGATTATAGGGATACATAACGAAAATCAGTGTTAACTGTATTCGTTAATCAAATTGGATTCGACAAAGGAGGTTGGAAGAATTTAGAAAGGACGAGATTATGGTAAACCTATAGTGGCTGTTGGGGTTACGGTTTCAAGAAATCCAAAATAGCTCTGGGGGTATGGATACAAGGTTAATGGCTTCCTCGCCCATATCCATAAACACCATCAATATGAGTTGGATTAGAAACTCTGGGTATAGCTGCTTGTGTTGAATCTTACATTGTGATATAAAGCTCCACGATATCTTTTCCATGCCAATTTTTTACTCAAAGTTGCAGATTTAGGAAGTCACATTTCAGTAATGAACACTCGGTTCCCCTGTGCCAGAGATATTATCAAAAATGTTGACATATGATCTGCATGTTGTTTATATCTATGGTATGTTGATTACGGTGATGAGAATGTTGATTTATGAAAACAAAAAGGAACAGTATATCAAGCAAATTATACTATCGCAGTGGACATTTAGCAAGTGGAAAAAGATGAATTTGAAAATCTGAAAAATAAAAACATGAGAGGAAGAGCAAGGCGTAGCAAAAACAAACAAAAGTTTACCTGGACTGTGGTTCATCCAATCCAATACAATGCATCATGCAGTTCCTCAATGAGCAAATAATGCATCTTGCAGTCCCTCAATGAGCAAAGTCATCCAAATGTTAGGAGGAGATATTGAGACTACCACTCTTCCATTTCAATTGAAAGGCATCCAATCCAATACAATGCATCTTGCAAATGCCAAAAATCCCAACTAAGGCAGTAAATACTCTGTCAGGTTGTGTTCTACCCTGTGAAACCCTAGCGTAAGTGTTGGGTAATAGAAAAGGAAATATTCAAGATGCAGAGTATAAAAAATGTTAAAAAATAACTAGAAACAAATAATTTTAGTTGAGAGTTTATGCGGTAGAGAAGAGAAGTCTTGTTACACTTATTTGGAAGAATAATAAGTCAACGAAAATAGGTAACTGTAATGAGAAGAATCAGTAACATTGGGCATATAAGTATGCTTAAAAAACAATTTCATTAATATGTCAGGTATTGTAGTTCGTTTTACTGTGCATTTTTAACTGTATAATTAAAACATTGATTTGATAAAAAGAAAATTGGCACACATTGAAATCATGATAGTGCTATTTATTGCGCAATACTTTACTTCATTGCTGCTGCAACTCAGCTATCAGCGATTTTGTATACTACTAAAATAGCACGTTCTCAAATTCTGCATATTTGCGGGATTTATCATTTAAGCCCCCAAAACATAGATCGAGGAATTTTTTCAGAGGCAGAATGCTGCAGAGATGTGCCAACTGGGAATGGAATTTATTCAGAGGCAGAATTTTGCAGAGAAGTGCCTACCAGGAATGGAAATTGAATAATAACATGAACGAGTCATTCTAACATTGGAATGACTTTGCTCATTAAGGAAAGGTGAGATGTATTGAAATGAATGCATTACAGTTTAGCTGAAGTCATTCTTTTGTTATGCCCTACCTTTGTCTGTCATGTTTCCTTTTCTCACATTTCCAAATACACTTTCCTATACCTCGTTAAATTCCCACTTCAATTGTAAAATTGCTTGATCTACTTTCTCTATCATCAAACTTCAAAGTAAATATTTTCTATTATTTTCATAACCAACATACCAGAGCTGCAAACATCAAATTCTTCATAATATCTTTAAGGTACCCTAGAAACCACCAAAATCTGCAACTTTCAGCAAAGAATAAGAATAAAAAAACATTGTGAGGTGTTATATCACAATGTAAGATGACATTCCTGAAGTCTTCCTATAGGTATAGGAGCTGCAACTGAACACAGCTATCTCCAATCCAACTCCTCCATTGATATACTTACCATGGAACCATACATCAAACCTATTTGTGGATCATGGGGTCAAAAACCCATAGGACCACTGTAGCCAGATCAGTAACCCAAGAGATCACCGCAGCCTCTTTTGAAAGCTAGAGACGATAACCCAAGAGACCACTGTAGCCACTTCTGCCATCTACACTCTTTTGATTCATTCAAAACTGACCAAATTGACAGCCACTAGAGGCTCCCCTTATAACTGTTCAACAAGGTAAATATAGAAAGCAAACAAATATAACCAGTGGATAAGTTTTAAAGACCAGCAACTGCTCACAAGATAATTAGAGTAATTGATTTACCTGATTCAATTAGCCCAAGATCACATACGTGATTCCTCTATTGATACGCCTAAGTAGATTATAGGGATACATAACGAACATCAGTGTTAACTGTATTCGTTAATCAAATTGGATTCGACAAAGGAGGTTGGAACAATTTAGAAAGGACGAGATTATGGTAAACCTATAGTGGCTGTTGGGGTTACGGTTTCAAGAAATCCAAAATAGCTCTGGGGTTATGGATACAAGGTTAATGGCTTCCTCGCCCATATCCATAAACACCATCAATATGAGTTGGATTAGAAACTCTGGGTATCGTTGCTTGTGTTGAATCTTACATTGTGATATAAATCTCCACGATATCTTTTCCATGCCAATTTTTTACTCAAAGTTGCAGATTTAGGAAGTCACATTTCAGTAATGAACACTCGGTTCCCCTATGCCAGAGATATTATCAAAAATGTTGACAGATGATCTGCATGTTGTTTATATCTATGGTATGTTGATTACGGTGATGAGAATGTTGATTTATGAAAACAAAAAGGAACAGTATATCAAGCAAATTCTACTATCGCAGTGGACATTTAGCAAGTGGAAAAAGATGAATTTGAAAATCTGAAAAATAAAAACATGAGAGGAAGAGCAAGGCGTAGCAAAAACAAACAGAAGTTTACCTGGACTGTGGTTCATCCAATCCAATACAATGCATCATGCAATTCCTCAATGAGCAAACAATGCATCTTGCAGTCCCTCAATGAGCAAAGTCATCCAAATGTTAGGAGGAGATATTGAGACTACCACTCTTCCATTTCAATTGACAGGCATCCAATCCAATACAATGCATCTTGAAAATGCCAAAACTCCCAACTAAGGCAGTAAATACTCTGTCAGGTTGTGTTCTACCCTGTGAAACCCTAGCGACTGAAAAACATAAGGGTATTCGGAAGGGCCCTTCTTTCGAGGCCAAGCCACGACAGCTATTCTAATGGAGGAGCTCCCTTCTCTAGAACGTGGTCTTCGCCTTGCCCTCAAAAGAAGAGGGTTTCACAGCGGGAAATTTATCTGAGGAGTTTTGATCCCAGGACCTCCACCTCCACCTCAACCTCCAGTCCTGGGCAGCAAACGGCTTATTTCGATCATACCACTCCCCCATGCTTTATTGAGGTTGGATCCCTCTCCCAGCTAGAGAGGGATCAACCTCAACAAGAGATAACTGTGTTGAACGTCTGTGGCTCTGATCCCTATGAAGGAAAATTCACGAGGCAAGATGAAAGTATTGACAACTATATTAAAACCCTCCCCCAAATCGGGTTCCTACAGTCCCAGACAAGCCGAAAATCATGGTCCAGATTCCTGACAAGTATATTAAAACCCTCCCCCCGATCCTCTGTATGAAAATCCCTTAGAGATTAAAAGGTTATTTTTATGAAGCATATTATCACTTAAGGATGCTTTCAGCCAATAAGTGTATTCAAGGCCGAATGGGCAAGTTTACACTCGAAGCCTTATACAACGTATTTCAGTTTTCACCTACAAAAGAGACACAAACCTGGTCCTTACTCATTGTTACATTACTTGCTGGTTATTTGTTGCCTTTACCCTACAATATTGATATCCAATTCAGTAAATACCAATATACCCTTCCATTTTCCTAGTAACCTACAATTTTGGTATACAAACCATCTTTATAATTGTAATGATAGCATTATTAAGTCCTCCCTTTCGCAGATTTTCAGAGATTCAGTATTCTACATTTAAAGCCTCCTTTCAAAGAAGATTTTGACATAAAACCTAAACGAACAGCACCAAACCTGAGGAAATCATCTGTGGAATCCCCAACACACTTAAAAAAGGGGTTTGGAGCAAGTCAAGTCAAAATCTTTCTGACTTTCTCTTGCATATTCAAAACTTCAAAATCTTTGTAGCAAGGGGATTACATAATCAGTGTTGCAACTACAAACAGTATAAACAGAGCAGCATGACGGTCTTGAAAATGAATGAACAACCGACATTTGCAGACCCCTTGACAAGTGGTAAAGTGGAGTGTTAAAGAGGTATAAACAGTCAATGTTAAGAGGATTACACCGGCAGCAAACGGATTTTCCTTCCAGTAGTGTTCTCCAGCAGATTTGAAGCTTTGAAGGCTAATGAAGTCGCATACATGGAAGTAACCCGCTGATCCTTTCAAAGCAGATTTTAAGATAACACCTAAACGAACAACACCGAATTGAGGATATCATCTGTGGAATCCCCAACACACTTAAAAAAGGGGTTTGGAGCAAGTCAGGTCAAAATCTTTCTGACTTTCTCTTGCATATTCAGAACTTCAAAATCTTTGTAGCAAGGGGATTACATAATCAGTGTTGCAAGGGCAAACAGTATCAACAGAGCAGCAGGACGGTCTTGAAAATGAATGAACAACGGGCATTTGCAGACCCCTTGACAAGTGGTAAAGAGGAGTGTTAAAGAGGTATAAACAGTCAATGTTAAGAGGATTACACGGGCAGCAATGAATTTTCCTTCGAGCAGTGTTCTCCAGCAGATTTGAAGCTTTGCAAAAATTTTCAGTTCTTCCTTGGAACAGACGCAGCAGAAGAGATATGGCACTTCTGCCAGTGGAAGTCCTAAGAGGAAAATTTCTTCAGTTCTTCACTGGATCTTCAGTTCTTCACTGGCAGCAGATGAGATAGATGAACAATTAATTAAAAGAGACATTTAAAACCAAATCTGAAAACTACTTGAACGTAATTAATAACTACCAATCTTGCTGGTCGTTCCAGCTGCGGCTGCAGGTCTCCTTCCTTTTGTTTTTTAAACTGTTTTATATCTATGGCTCAGCATTCTTCAATCGTCTAACAAGATATCTGACGGTCAGCGATAGTACACATGGGCAGCTAGGGAAGTTGTTTTCAAATAATAACGCCTTACGACGTAACTAGAATTCTAGTATATTTATATATATGTTCATTAAAAAAGAATTTAATAACATATAAATAATTAACAATGGAAGTTGAAATAATAAATTTACCTTGATTTTTCAACTTTAAAAAGGGAAACCAATTATGTACATATACAAGAGAAAAATATAAGCTCGTTTATTAAATTGTATAGAAGTTTAAACTGGAAACAATGTGAAGAGAGAAAAGGGAAATTACATTTTTCTTGTTGCCATAGAAATTAATAAGCATTTGATGATGATATCAATAGATGAACAGTGTGTCCCTATACAAATCAGTACTTTATTAATTTGAGGAAATTAATAAAATAAGAGACTTTATTGAGAAAAAAATCAATATATCTCTGTAGTTAAAATTTAAATATTTTTTTTTACAATTTCAATAGAGAAGTAAATTCTATAACACTGTAATGATATTGTTGTATAAAACTAAATATGAAGAAATTCCAATTGAGAGTAACGTCAATAATACGAATCATTATAATTTCTGAGAATTTACTTGTATAAATAAAATGAAACTTAGTTACTTGAACGAGGGTTAATATACAATTTCAAGAGCTGACTTCATGAAGGAAGAACGACTGTAGTCGAAACTAATCCTCAACGAAAGAAGAAAGTTAAACATGTATTCATAGTAGAGGAAAAATAAATCAAGTTGAATAATACATGTCGAGAATGAAAATTGTCATTCTGGAAAAATCAATTTATGATATCTAAATTAATTACAGAGGTTTCCATTACAAATACGAATTCGATGGTAGAAGAATTCGTAAGGGAGCTAAGCACAATATAAAGGAAAACCAACCTATTTCTTTCATATAAAGTAAACTAAAAGTATTCCCTGCAATATCCCAATAAATAAGAGTAAATTGAACATAAACCACAATATTCAAATCTCTACACAAAAGAATAAATGAAAAATAAAAACAAAAATCAATTAATTGGGCACAAAAATAAAATACAGAGAAATCCATGACAGAGGCAAAGCCTCGGCTCAATATATATATATATATATATATATTAGCTAAAACTTATTAACCGAACTGAATTTCATAACCAGCTGACCGTGGTAATAGAAATATGTGAATATAGATTTAAATTACTTAAATTGTTCAGGAAAATACAAAACGAAAAATTAGGGTATAAATATTATGGTGGATATGTATAGAAATTATAGTCACTACTTCGTATGAATACGAGAGAAATATCATTCAAATTCACCGACGGTTCGAGTCCTTACCTCGACGTTGTAAAATGGAAGCTACCTCACTTCATCTAGAGGCCGTGAAGGAGGATAATGTCAATAAACAAACGCAAAAAGAAACCTTGCAATCGTTAAAATGAGAATACATTAGTTACAAAAAGAAATTGTGAATAAATAAAAATGAAGAAAATTTATGCAAAGGAACAATAATAAAACAATAGCAGAATCATTAAAATGACACAGCATTACCTGAAGGAAGAGGTATAACCCTGATACCGAAGCATAGCCTGCAACCAAATCGATGGAATGGGTGGAAAACTAGAGCTGAGGGTTGCCGGAAAGGCAAAAAATGAAAATGAAAATCTGAAAGGAGGGTAATTCTTCGAAATGACCCAAGTAGGTATACTATTTCATCTTGACCATAGACATGTCAGGAATCCAAACCACATGTGTATGGAAATATCCCAAAACCCATGTAATTGAGTTAATGATTAGGAGTACAGTTATTAATAAGTGATTTCTCGCACAGAGAAACAAATTAAACACTCTGTCCTTAGGATATGGCTACCACAAATCCAAATCAAAAAAATGATTGAGAGTATATTAATATCTATTAAATTTGAACGTTGTAATGTGCATTCCCGAGTGAGTAATCAATTAAGAAATATATATATATATATATATATATATATATATATATATATATATATATATATATATATATATATATAATGTGACAAGTTAAAATAGGAATTCATTTCATACCCTAAGTATGTATAATGATGAATATATTTTAAGAAAATCTCATCAACGTATGGATAATATGAATTCCCAATACAAAATTCGAATTTAGTTAAGCCATAAAAGGACACGGAATATATTCGCAATATAATAAAGGCTTCAAATAATATTCCAAGGTGTAAGTATTAGCCATATAATGGAATACCATACGAAATTCAGTAATAGCATAATGTCTATCCTTTGATATGGATTAAAGAGATATAATTCAAAAATTGAAATTGACGATTTAGCTTCAATTATGATTCAGTAACTATTATGTTAACTCTTGTGAATTATTAAAAGTTGAACTATAGGGTATAAGTGGAGTAGGGGATGAACAAAATCTATATGATGGCAATAATGGTTAGGATAACTATAATATTAGAATATAATTAAATATTCTAAGATATAAAATAAAGTGTTATGTTAGCAAACAATGCTACACTAAGCATAAGATGATAAAGGAAGAAAGCAATAGAAAAATAATAATTCTATTATAACAACAGTAAGATAGTGAGGAATTGTACTAAAGGATAGTCACTGATACAAGAAAAATGAGAAATATTTAACATGGTCAAAGGATAAATAATCATAGAAAATTATTCTATGTATGAAAACATAATTTTTTATAGCAACTTTAACAACAAAAAGTACAATTAAATAGATATGTCGAATTATGATGAAGGATATAATGTCATTGAAGACAAAATAACAATCATAATATATATATATATATATATATATATATATATATATATATATATATATATATATATATTTGTGTAAGTGGAGTTGTTACAAATGGTATCAAATCCCATGTTAAAAATACTGGGCCTATATGTGTCCTCACACAGATTTAGAAACCCAAAATTTTTTTGTTGTAAATTAATTTCAATTGAAAAGTTTTTGGACTAATTTATTTTCTGTGTACAGTGATTTAGTGTAGAAAGATATAACTGTTATTATGAGTGACGGAGGAGGGTTGTACATAGATGTAGGTGGTGAGGGAAATCCACCAGATCAAAATGCTCAGTCGTTGGACATGGTCTGGGATATGCAACGAGAATTGATTCAGCTGAGAACCAGCAAAGAATGATTGTTGCAAGTGAGAAAAGAGAAAAAGAGGTTGATTAAGGAATTAACCTCAAGGTCTACTCACAAAAGTGAAGACCCTGGAAGAAAGAGAAAATAAGCTAAAACCAAATCAGAAGGATCTGAGGATGGTGAAGCAGATTGACAACAGTCCAAAAAGAAAAAGGAATTGCAAGGAGTATTCCAAAAAATTAAACCTCCCACTTATGATGGTGAAAAGGAGGAAGTTGCACAATCTTGGCGTCTCAACATGGTAAAATACTTTCAATTCTATGAATATGGAAGTAACCTGAAGGCTAGATTGGCTATTAACAAACTACAGGGTAAAGTTACCTTATGGTGGGAAGAAACCAAAATGGTACTTGTACGAGATGAGAAAACTGTTAGCTGGGAAGACTTTCAAACAAAATTCAAATATAGATATATAAATGAGAGATATTATGATGACAAATCCGAAGAGTTTCATGAGCTCAGATTGGGACAACTCACTTTTGTTGAGCTTGTTACCAAATTCACTAACTTGCTTCGCCTTATATTAGAGAGGAAAAGGCCAAAGTACAATGATTTTTAAACTTCCTACCTACTATTTGTAAGGAGAGAATATAATTTGATAATTCAAAGACAAAGGATGAATCAGTTCGCAAAGAAAGACTGTGTTATTAGCAGTTCAAAGGCCGAAACGATCAGTTGAAAATTTAGAAAAATAGAGAAAAAGGGAAATTTGACTCTAGTGGAAAAAGAATAAAACCAACATACTTGAAAATATTTTTTAAAAACCATAAAAGGAATAAGTTTAACAAAACTGGAGAAAATCAACAAGCACAATCACAAACTAGATGTAAAAAAATGGATGTAAACAAAAAAAAGGAAGGGGTTGTAAAAATTAAGGAACCATTAAAGTGTTGTGGCTATGGAGAACCTCACCTCTTATGTCAGTTTTCTCATAGAACAATTCAAAACGTTAAAATTTTAAGAGAGGTGACTATTGTAAATGATGTTGCTAGAAACATTCGAAGGATTAGTGTTGCACTTGAGAATTACCAAGCTTAACGCCAATCAACCTTGATCAAAATCGAATGTGTGATTATTGAACAACTTGTTTCTATTTGGATAGATTCAGGAGAAAATTTAAGCTATATAAGTCCTCAAATGGTGGAAAAGTGCAAATTAAAATCAGAAAAAACTCAGCAAGCATGGTTAGTTTAGTTAGCTATTGGAACAAAAATAAAAGTGACTCATAAACTTTTAAAGATTGTTGCAAATTTAAGTGGGTATGAAACCGAACTGAATTTAAATAATTTTTCCTCTAGGCTCATATGATGTGTTAGTGGGAATGGACTAGTTAGAGAAACATAAAGTAATGATTAATTTCTTAGATAAAATAGTTCACTATATAGATGGTGATGGAAAACCAAGACCCATATCAATGAGCTAGATTTCTGCGCTACAGTTAAAAAGGACAATAAGAAAATTTTGTCATGTGTATGTTGTACAAGTAGAGGAATTAGGACAACAAACTGAAAAATAAGCTACAGAAAATTTACCCATAATTAGAGAGTTCAAAGATGTATTCCTATAGGAAATCCCCCATCTACCCCCTCAAAGATAAATTGACTTCTCAGTTGAATTGGTACCATGAGCTACACCTGTTTATAGAGCACCATATATAATGAGTACTCCTGACTTGTTAGAACTAAAACTTCAACTACAAGAGTTATTAGACAAAGGTTACATTCGACTAAGTGTGTCTCCTTCGGGAGCACTAGTACTATTTTTTAAAAATAAAAATGGCACATTCACGATGTGTATAGACTACAGACAACTGAATAAATTGACCATAAGGAACAAATTTCCCCTACCCAGAATATATGACTCATTTGATCAAGTGAGAGAATCTACTATCTCCTCAAAGATTGATTTAAGAACATGATATCATCAACTAAGAATCAAATATGCGGACATCAACAAAACAACATTCAGGACTAGATATGCACACTATGAAATTTTAGTTCTACATTTTGGATTGACTAATGAACCTGCTACATGTTTTTAATGAATAGTGTGTTACACGAGTGTCTAATCAAATTTGTTTTCGTGTTCATTGATGACATTCTGGTATATTTCGAAAATGAAGCAGAGCATAAATAACACCTCATAATTATCTTACAAACACTTACAGAACATGGGTTATAAGCCAAACTCAGCAAGTGTGAATTTTCAAGGAAAAAATTCAGTATTGGGGTCATGTAATTTCAGAGGATGGATTGGCAGTAGACCCAAAGAAAATACAAGCTATAATGGATTGGAATATACCTACTTATGTCCCATCCATAATATCATTCATGGGTATCGTTCGATACTATCGAAGATTTGTAGAAGGATTTTATTCCTTAGCATATCCTATTACTTCTTTATAGAAAAAGGGAGTAAAGTTTGAGTGGATAGCAAAGTGTCAACATAGTTTTGAACAGTTAAAAATTAAACTAACAATTTCTCCTATTTTGAAGATTGTTGATCGAAACAAAGAATTTTTCGTATGTACAAATGCATGTGCAGAAGGATTAGAAGGAGTATTATTACAAGAAAACTCAGTCATAGCATATGAATCAAGAAAATTAAAGCATGAGCATAACTACACTGTATATGACTTAGAATTAGCTGTTGTGAGACATGCTTTGAAGATGTGGAGACATTATCTGTTAGGAAATAATTTTATACTAATGACAGATCATATAAGTTTGAAATATTTTTTTCACACAACCTCATTTAAATGCTAGACAAGCTAGATGGTTGTCTTTCCTTAGTGAGTTTGAGATGGAAATCAAACATATTAAAGGAAAGGAAAATAATATTGCAGATTGTTTGAGTAGGAATGCTCATCAAATTTTTAATAGTGCTAGAAGTAGTGTGAAATTTGACATATAAGGATTGATACAAGAAGTGGTGAGTCAAGATCCAAACTATGAGAAAATAAAAGAAAAATTACAGAACATTGAAATATTATGATATAATCAAAATCAGAAGGGGTTGATTTACTATAAAAAAATATTTTATGTTCCAAATGTGACCTTATTAAAACATGAAATTTTAGATGAGTATAATAAATTAAATTATGCAGGACATCCTCTTTATCAAAACCTAATTTTAGCATTGAGATAGAACATGTTTTGGCCAGGTATGAAGAAAGAGGTGGTTGATTATCTAGCTAGATGTCTAGAATGTCAAGAGGAAAAATGGAACATCAACATACAATAGGATTGTCGAATCCTTTAGCTATTACAGAATTTCAATGGGAAGTTTTTTCCACAGACTTTATCACTGGTTTTCCTAGAACTTAATATCAACATGATTCTATAATGGTGGTTGTAGACACATTGACTAAAGCTCCATACTTTTTACCAATGCAATCTACTTTTTGTACAACTCAATTAGGTAATGTATTCATGAAAGAAATTGTGAAGTTACATGGTATTCCTAAAACTATTATATCAGGCAGAGATGCAAAGTTTACTTTGGCCTTTTGGAAGACTTTGTTTGGAGGAATGGTACAAAATTGAAATTTAGTACCACATACCATCCTCAAACAAATGGAAAAACTGAAATGACAAACCAGATTTAGAAGACATGTTACGCATGTATGTTATGGATAGACCTACAAGATGGGAAGATTTTATGTATCTAGCATAATTTGCATATAATAATAGTTGTCAAGATTCCATAAAGATGATTCCTTTTGAGGAATTCTATGGAAGAAAGTGCCACACATTTCTTAGTTGGATTCAGCCAAAAGATAAGTTAATTCTTGGATCGGATGCATTGTAGGAGATGGAAAGAACTATGAGGAAACTTAAGCAAAATATTAAAACAACTCAAGATAGACAAAATGGCTATGTAGACAAAAAGATAATTCATAAATAATTCAAAGTGGGAGACCATGTTTACTTGAGGATTAAGCCTAAAGAGAGTACTTTATATATGTGAAGCTATGCTAAATTAGCACCACGCTACTATGGACCATTTGAAGTTCTAGAAAGAGTGAAGCCAGTAGCTTATAAATTGGATCTATCTAGTCACATTAAGGTTCAATTTTTTTTTCATGTTTCCTTATTGAGAAAGTATGTACATGATCCTACTCATGTAATTGATTGGACTATGATAGAGGTGGAAATAGAAGGGGAATTTCTTCCAGAGCCCCTTCGTATACTAGAACGAGAAGAAATTGAGCTTTGGAATAGGATGGTAGCTAGGGTTAAAGTGCAGTGGAGGTACTTCTCACCTGAAGAAGCTACTTGGGAGCGAGAAGATGAAATGATGGAAAGATAGCCATCACTGTTTGAAAAGTGAACTGATATTTTCCAACACCGAGGACAGTGTTTTGTTTTAAAGGGGGAATATGTAATATCCCCATTTTACTACTGTTAATAGACAGTTGAAAAATCCTAAAGGGTTGGTAGAACCAAAGGAAAACAATTATTGTGGACATATTATATTTTTAATTTTAAAAAATGTGGAATTTTAATTATTAGTCAAATACTAGAGTATATTGGAGACCAGGATTCAAGTCCATGATGATGGAATTAAATCCAAAGACTTTCCCATATTATCCAAAAATCCTTGGGGAAAATAAAATAAATTAAAAATATTATATTGGAGATAAAAATCTAAAATTTACCTCAGTAAGTGGAAAGTCACTAATAATAGGTGAAATAAAACTAGAAAGAGGAAAAAGCTAGTTTTAAAGTTATTTTGTGGAAAAAATAAAAGGATATCCTAGGAAAAAAGGAAAACATCATCCTCATTAACTGGACGCAATTATGGAAACATGTTGAAGGGAAATCAAGCTTAAATAAGTCATTCCTGTGTAGAAAATAGGTTGTCTACACTTTAGACAAATTGGGGAGTTGTGGAGAGAAACCTAAAGGTTGGGTGGAAAATAGTCTTGCCAAAATTGGTATGTACAAGTAATTTAAATATATATTATGAATTGTGGTTGTAATGAAAGTTACAGTAATGATTATCCAGGTAAGAAATTTACAATTTATCTTTCTGTATGGAATAACGTTTTAGTTAGAAGAGATTGAATTAGGTAAGGAAGTTCTCTTTTCTAAATTATTAATTTCTATAGAAATTTTATTTAGATAGTTTGATGTATTTAAGAGAAACCAACTGTATTATATATAGTCGATCTGTATATTTACATAGACAATTATAGTAATAAACCAATACTAAGAATGTCTAAACCCCATTAGTAGAGTTTAAGTATGAGGTTAGGTTGTAAACATCTAAACTGCATACACATAAGTTATATATAAATACATGTGGAAAGAAGGAAAAATGGTGCATTTAATAATTTAGTAATTAAACCATTTAATAGAAAAAATATGTACATAAAGGGAAGATTATCCTTCTCTTAGTAAACATTATTACAAAAAATTAAAGTAAAAATTATGCTACATAGTAACCACAAGGTTACTTATAGTCATTCATTCTTTCATTGACATAGAAATGTAAAATGCATATACATCATAAAGTACGAGAGGATAGTACAAGAACAATCTATCATAATGAAGTAAAGAAATATATTTCAAAATAATGATAATAATGACTGTGTCATTACAATTTCAACAGAAACATTATATTATTCATGATAGAAATTCTATTACAATATGTTAAAAATTATTTCCAAATTCCATAGTCCTACATAATTAATTACAATACATTGTTAAATATGAGCATAGATATGAATTGAAGAGATCGAATTCTTTAGATGATATGGACCAACTTGTACATATAGAAAGACAATTTTGCTGTCAAGAAATGGTAGCGTTTGTTGGTCAAATTGAAAGAAGGATCATGTAATCTGAGTAATTGTGAAATGAGAATAGTGGAATACCTGTACAGACAATATATACTAGAATTATTATATTTATATATCTGTTCATTAAAAGAGTTTAATAACATACAAATAATTGACAAGGGAAATTGAAATAATAAAGTTACCTTGAATTTTCAACTTTAAAAAGGGAAACCAATTCTGTACATATGAAAGAGAAAAATATAAGCTCATATATTGAATTGTAAAGGATTTTAAATCGGGAACAATTTGAAGAGAGAAAAAGGAGATTACCTTTTTTCTCGTCGCCATAGAAATTACTAAGCATCTGATGATGATCTTAGTAGATGAAAAGTGAGTCCCTGTACAAATCAATACTTTATTAATTTTAGGAAATTAATAAAATAAGAGATTTTATTAAGAAAAAATTCAATATATCTCTGTAATTAAAATTTAAATAAAAACTTGGACAATTTCACCAGAAAAGGAAATTCTATAACACTATAATGATATTGTTGTATAAAATTAAATATGACAAAATTCCAATTCAGAGTAACATCAATAATATGAATCAGTATAATATAGGAGAAGTTAAATGTATAAACAAAATGGAACTCAGTTCCTTTAATGTGGGTTAATATACAATTTCAAGAGTCGAATTTCATGAAGGAAGAATGATGGTAGTTGAAGTTAATCCTCAGGCAAAGAATAAATTCAAACATATCTTCATAGTAGAGGAAAAATATATCAAGTTGAATAATACATGTCGAGAATGAAAATTGTCATTTAGAGAAAAATCAATTTCTGATATCTAAATTTATTACAAATGTTTCCATTACAAATACAAATTCGATGGTAGAAGAATTCGTAAGGGATATAAGCCTATAAAGGAAAACCAACCTATTTCACTCCTATAATTTAAAATAACAATATTCTCCGCAATAACCCAATAACGAAGTGTAAATTGAACATAGACCACAATATTCATATCTCTACACAAAAGGATAAATGAAAAAGAAAAATGAAAATCAATTAATTAGGCACGGAAAGAAAATACAGATAAAGCCGTGAAAGAGGCAAAGAATTGACTCTCTCTCTCTCTCTCTATCTCTCTCTCTCTCTCTCTCTATATATATATATATATATATATATATATATATATATATATATTAACTAAAAATTATTAACCAAACTCAATTTCATAACGAGTTGACCTAGGTAATATAAATATGTGAAAAGAGATTTAAATTCACTGAGCAATTGCATTCAAATTCACCGAAGTTTCCAGTCCTTGCCTAGACACTGTAAAACGGAAGTTATCTCACTTCATATGGAGGTCATGAATGAGGAGAATGCCTATAAACACATGTAAAATGAAACCTTTCAATCAATGAAACAAGAATATGTTAGTTACAAAATGAAATTGAAAATAAATAAAAATGAAGAAAAATTATGTAGAGGCAGAACAACAAAACGATAGCATAATCGTTAAAATAACACAACGTTACATGAAGGAAGAGGTATAACCTTGATACTGAAGCATAGCTTGCAACCAAATCGACATAATGGGTGGAAAACCTAAGCCGAGGGTTGCCAGAATGGCACAAAATGAAAATGAAAATTTGAAAGGAGGGTAATTCTATGAAATGACCCAAGTAGGTATACGATTTCATCTTGACTATAGACGTGTCAAGAATCCAAACCAAAAATATATCTAAATATCCAAAAACCCATGTGATTGAGTTAATATTTAGGAGTACAGTCATTAATAAGTGACTTCTTGAACATAGAAATGAATTAAACCCTTTGTCCTTAAGATATGTCTATCATAAATCCGAATCACAAAAACAATTGAGAGCTATCAAATATATATATATATATATATATATATATATATATATATATATATAATGTGACAAATTAAAATAATAATTCATTTCATAACCTAAGTATGGATGATGAATATATGTTAATAAAATGTCATCAACGTAGGGATAATATGAATTCCCAATACAAAATTCGAATTTAGTCAAGCCATAAGAGGGCATGAAATGTATTCACAATTTAATAAACATTTTGAATGGTATTCCAAGGTGTAAGTATTAGCCATATACTGGAAGATCATATGAAATTCATTAATAGCATAATGTTTATCCTTTGATATGGATTGAAGAGATATAATTCACAAATTGAAATTGATGCTTTAGGTTCAATTATGGATCAGTAGCTATAATTTTAACTCTTGTGAATTATTAAAGGTTGAACTATAAGGTATAAGTGGAGTATGGGATGAACAAAATATATATGATGGGAAAAAGGTTAGGATAAGTATAATATTAGGATATAATTAAAGGTTCTAAGATATAAAATAAAGTGTTATGTTAGAAAACAATGCTAATATAAGCATAAGGTGATAAAGGAAGAAATTAATAAAAAATAATAATTCTATTATAACAACAGTAAGATTTTGAGGAACTGTCGTCAAGGATAGTCACTGATGTAAGACAATTTAGAAATCTTTAACATGGTGAAAGGATCAATAATAACAAAAAATTAATCTGTGTATGAAAACATAAGTTTTGAGAGAAACTTTAACAACAGAAAGTAAAATTAAAGAGATAAATGAAATTATGACGAAGGATATTAATGTCATTGACGACAAAAGAACAATCATGATGTAAATATAATTTTTGTTTTTTGGGTAAGTGGAGTTGCTACAATTCATTTCTAGAAAGAAGACAATAAATTATGGAAAGATTATGTGAGTATAAATGATAAATGTGGTATACATAATCAATATTAGAGCACATGAATCTAATAGTGATATCAATCATTTTTATCTTCCTCCATGAATCGCACAACAAGATAGGGTAAGAGGTAAAGAATTAGTTCTCAAACTCCTAGGAATATATTTAATTTGCTAGAGCTGCAAAGACATAACAAAGTATTTGATCCTTACCATCTAAAAATAGTTTTGCATATTTCTCCTCCTCATTCAAAAAATTTGTCTTCTGAGAGTTATCCATTACATCCCTTGAATTCCCATGAGTATAGATCGATCTCATGAATCACCCGTTACATTTTAGGCCACAAGAAGTTGCATGGAGAAATATCAGCTTGATCAAAACCTTTCCAAGTACGTTAAAATCACGTAGCCATGTTTCCCACACACATATAATACTTTGAAGATTGGCGATTTTCATTTTACCAGTGATATATTAGGTTGTTTTACCTGAATTTCTTGTGCATAAAAGGGATATAGGCCCTCAACACACCATTTCATTAGCTTGGTCAATGCAATATGTGACTCATCTCTAAATAAAAATCTAGTAATAATACTTCAAACATCTTTCTCCTTCTCAGATGTCAAAGAATTGAAACGGGGTAAATACTTCCCATTGCTGTCCTTGACAAGATAGAGAGGGTCTAGAATAAAATAAGTTGTCAATGTTGGGTGGTAATTCTTGGAAACTCTCTTTTCAATGATGTGTTTCATAGGACACTCATCGATGTTATACATAGCACACCAATCCTTAACCTTTATCTTCAATTCATCCCAGAGTGGAAGGAATTGTCCTACTAAAGGTATATCAGCTTCAATGTCTTGTACCATCATCTTGATCAACTTGACCAATGATAGCACTACATCAAGTTCATCCCAAAACCTTATATCCTATTTCATATCTGCATGTAACCTATGAAAAGGATTATCCATAGAATACCTTGAAGGACTCATTCAACACTATAAGTTGCAATACCCATGTAATATCCCTATTTTAGGCGTTATATAAATAGAGAGTATACATAAAGGTTAGGGGGACCTTACAAATAAAATATGTAAATATATTAACTGTGGAAATTAATATATAAATGTGGAAATAATACCATGAGGTAAAAACATAGTAAATTGAGACTAGGAAGTCAAAATCCATGAGGATGGATTAGATTCCTAAGACTTTCCCAAAATTCTCTAAAATTCCTTGGAGGAAAAAATTAAAAGTAAATAAAAATATTAGATGGGAGATAAAAATATAATAAATACCACAGTAAAATGGAAAGTTACTGAGAAGAGGTGAAATAAAACTAGAAAGAGGAAAAATCTAGTTTTAAAGAATCTTTTGTGGAAAAAACAAAAGTAAAGCCTAGGCTAAGGGAAACAACATCCAAGTTAACTAGACGTAGTTATGGAGAAATGTTGAGGGAAAGCAAGCATAAATAAGCACATCCTAGATAAACAAGGGGTTGTCTACATTGTGGAGGATTTGGTCTCTGCTCAGGGCGCGGCGCGGGGGGGGGGGGGGGGGGTGGGTGCTGTGGTTTAAGCTCATGGTTGGGTGGAAAATAGTCTTTCTTTTAGATTTGGTATCCACATTCTGTTAAGTTTTATCTTCTGATTTCTATTATATTTATGATATTCGTATAATGAGTGTCTTTTAATTATGGGATTAAATTTGAAGATTTATATTAATAATTATAAATCCTATTGATATTTTGTAGTGCTCTTAGAAAGGAATTGTCATATGTATTTAAAATCTTTTTAACTATAGAAGGTATAGTTAATTATTATGGATAGTTACATATAGTGGAATAAATAGTTGACCAATACACAAAATCTCTAAACCCATAGAGAATGGTCTAAATCTATTGTTATGTCTCTGTTAAAACATTTATTTCAGATACATAGTATTTATTTAGATCAATTATAATTGTAATTGTTCTTAAAGAAAAATATAGAGAAATATTAATAATACATAGCTTAATTCTATAAACAAAGATGAGAAGCAGATAGGTATATAGTGTAGAGGTTAACTACAAATAAATCAAGAAACTGTAAATCTGCACAATCAACATACTTATATAATTGTTATTTTAGGAATATTCATACATATAAATGCATATGTGTATTGAAAATAAAACATATAATATTTATGTAACTGTTATGAGTATGTGAAATTCCTCTGATAAACGTGAATATAAAAACATAAAATACTTCATTAAAAATATCATTTACAATAGTCATTTACATATGGACAGAAAGTCATCCCTTTAAAAAAATTAAATACAATATGTAGAGTTGATATTGATAAATATAATTAGAGACTAATGACTGAAATCTTTATATTGGGATGACCGACCTGGAGGTAGACAGAACTTGTCGTCAAAGCTCCTAATAAAAATGTGAAGTAACGCTGAGGAAATTGTAGGAAATAGAATTACCTATATGTAAACACATATAATTGTGTTAGATTAAAATCAAGCATAAAAAATAAATATGGAAAGGATATACAATTTATATAATAGGAAATAGTTCAAATTGTACATTTTTAAGGTATCGAAAGGGTTGGGATTCTTTCTGCACTAGAACATAGAAAAATATTACTTTCAGGAAATAAAATAAGTGTGACCCCTGACGTCAATAAAATTTCATAGTGAGATTACAAATTTAATTCTAGAATTTAATATTAGTTCCTTGTGTTAAAGAGTGAAAAAGAGTACATGGTGTATGAATTTGTGGTGAAAATTAGACAAATCTAGAAAAAGAGGTTTTTCCTGTATTAGAAAAGAAAAAATTATTCTGAGAAAAATATAAAAGTGAAATTTCAATTCAGATTTCTATTTTATTATAATAAGTTCAAATCTGAGTTATACTCTAGATATTTTATACAATTTTAAAATATTAGACCCAGAAAAGTGTCGAGTCTTACCATATCAATAGAAACAAGGAATCTGTGAATTATCAGAAGTCATACTTAAATTAAATTGAAAAACTATTATCTCCCTGTCCTATATATAAATTGTGGAAATATATGTAGAAGGTTGAGAATATAAACATAGTATGGACAATATCTATGTAGTAAATTTCCATGAATTGGAATGCTAAAATCAAGGGAAAGAGAAGTAAATGAAAACATTGTTAAAATATAGTTTGAATTAAATGAAGTTAATGATGGAAACCCTCGATTACAGTACGAAGTTAATGAGTGTCATGATATAAATATTTCATATTCCAAATAAAGTTTAAGGTGAAATTGAAATACATTGAAAACCCTCTCTCTTAGGGTAACGAGAACTCAAACACATAAATAGATAATTGTAATAAATTAGATATCTGGAATGATAAATTGAATATCGAAAAATGAAACCCTTGTATTACTGAAGAACAAAACAAAAATATCTGAAGTAGAGACATGGTATAAATTTATCAATAGAATTCAGTAAATTAGTAAATTGGTATATTGCCAAGGCAAAAATATCCAAGTCGCATATTAGCAATGGAAGTGGAAAATGATGCATTGAATTCAAAAATTAATTTAATTGGGTTAACGTTAACTAATTAAAGCTTGAGAATTAAAAAAAAAATGCATAGCCAGAGAACCTTCCTGAATTCAATAACTGGGAAGTTAAGTGGATATCAAAATTTTGTACTACCTTAATAATAAAAAGAAAAAAAAATGATAATTGTCGAAGAATAACTATATTATAGTTGAACCAACAGAATTCATTATAATCTCATACAGACGAGAAGGGAAATGAATGTGTGGTATATAATAAAAGAGATTGAGAAATGATTCTTCAAACTTAGAAATAAATCAACTAAGTTAACGAAATTTAGATTCTAGGGTTAAATGTCATAAACATTGTAACTTGTTACAAGAATACCCTAATACAATCCGAAATGAAATAACTTAAGAAAGTAATCTATGCTGAGGAATTCCTTAAATGGACTTGGGAAAAATCCATTGTAATTCACAAAAAAAAAATGTATAAGCATAGTGATAAAAGTATTCGTCCTTTTGAGGAGAAGACAAAATCTATTTGGTATATTTAATTTTAAATGAAGGGACAATAAATATCAGCAAAGTGACAAACTCAACAATCCGAGAATTTGTGGTGTAAGTTAAAGTATGAAACCTACAAAAAGCTCGATGTCTGAGACTTGCTCGCACATAGTATGTGTAAGGTAGAAGAATACCTCGTTTGGCCAGAATTCGAAAATGGGGAAAATATTTAGAAACTACCAAAAACTGAAATCAATAAAATGGAATAACTAGATGAATGGGAAGGTTAAATATATAGTATAACGTAAATACAATTCAAGAGAAAAATCCCCAAATGATTATGGGAATCTTAGGGACAACAATTACTTAGCCAAAATTGCATAAATATGAATTCCTGTATGGTTGAAAGGAATAAACAAAATAAAATATCAGAGCTTACCAGAGTATTCAATCAGAGTATTTGAAATACAAATCAGAAAATTTCCTTTGGCTCTGAGATGTTATCCTTATGAAAAACTAGAGGAATGATGAACACCATAGAAGAGGGTCTCGGCTACCAAAAGAGAAAAAATTAAATTGACGGAGACAAAACCGAAAAACCCTAGCCAAGTCAAATTATAATGGTGGGAATACAAATCAAATCCATTCCATTGAAAGTTCCATAGATCAACCCTAGCATTGTTCCCATGGTAAGTAAGCCCATGTGATTAGCAGGTGCTTGAGGTACGAAGAGTTATTGTGGGGAAAAATAAAAAAGATAAGAGCTAAATGTGGATAGCTATTCTGACATTCGAATTAATGCACACAGACATTATTAAATCTCAACAAAAAATGCTAAAAGTTATGATTTATAGCTTTGATGGTGATATGGTTACGCCATTCAACATAGTTTACACTTATAGATAAATAACGAAGGGGGATCAACGTATGTGACAAAGTTGTGTTAAATAAGAATACTGTATCATAAAAATTATAGTTAAACATCATTTATATGGGTAGAATTCCATTTAAGGTTGTATATCGAATTTTAAGAAACATTAGGATTATAACAATACAACCGTAATTGTACCATATTGTAAATCCGATTAACAATTCGATATAAACATAAAATGAATCAGGTTAAAGTAAATGGTATGAAATGAAAATTAAGAGGTATACATTAGCTACATTCCAAAGACCAAGTAAGGATGATTACCTCGATAATTGAAAGGTAATGATTATCCATATATATTAATGCTGTAATATATATATATATATATATAATGGATCAACATGTAAAAAATGTTATATATATAGAGGGGGTAAACTATATATAGTTCTAATCATATGAGGATAGAAAAATAATATATATATATATATATATATATAAGGGTAAAAATGTAAAATATTGAACTCTTATACAAGGCAATGAAATATTGTTCTTGTTAAATGAAAAAAATTATGGCGATGAACGTATCCTATAAAGGAATAAATTATCAGAAAAAAATTGGAAGAAACCAAATTAAGTAGTAACAATCTGTAATATTGTACTGTTGCGACAATTATAAATTAACGAAAGTGTCAGATAAGAGTTTTGACTATAACCAAAATTACAATAATAAGAAAACAAAATTGTGGTAATTGGAGTTGTTACAAATGGTATCAGAGCCCCTGTTAAAACTTTGGCCTTGTGGTTCGCAAAATAGGAAAAAAAATCCTTATGTAAAAATTAATTATGATTACTAATTTATGTGAAGAAAAATTTCTACAGGTAGTAGCGCAGAAAAAAATACAACTGCTGTTATGACCGAAAGAGAAAATCTGTAAGTAGAACTAGGAAGGGGAGGGGGCCTAGTAGGTCTAAACACTAAAATGATAAAAATAACATTTAAGCAATAATTAGTTCATTTAAAGACTAACTATGAAGTTTTTTTACACTATGAGAGTGGGGGAAGAATATTGTTAAATATAATAATACAAGGGAGTAATAGGAATAATTACGAAATTAAAGCTCTAGTCCTTAAATAATAAAAGGAAAGAGAAGTGGAATCCTGACTCCTAAAAAAGTTTCTTCTAGGTATATGAAGATGGAAGAAATATGAAAATAAGAATGGTGGGTTACGAGTGGTAAGGTAAAATCACACTTTGGTGAAAAAAGCGAAAACGTTATGATCTAAGGCGATACAACTCACTATTGAAGAAATTGTGATCAATTCCACCAAAATTCTTTGATATGTGTGTTTTGGGAAATAACTCCCTAGAGGTCGTTGGGTCAAAAACCTCCATAGATCAGGGCATGCTATTCAAGAAGGACTTACACAACCAAAATTGTATGCTAAAAACTAGATATTATAGATTGTAGAACTCACTCGTAGATCCTACCTTTGATGTAGATCCTGCGGGGTCCAAACCCCAAACAACCCTTCTTCCTCTTCAACCTGGAAATCAAGAAGAGACATGTGCGGAAATCTATTTGTACATCATATATCTTTCCTAAATGTCAGTGTAATACATGTGAAACATCATATAAAAAATAATAAATGCTTTATTAACAATATTTTCACATATGCAAGCAGATATCAACACGTGAATTCGGGAACAAGATAGTTCTTCTTCATTACGAACATCATGTGCAATAATAGAAAGGTGGAGAGATCACTTGAATCCTTCCACGATCTTCAAACAGACCGTCATCCAGATCCATCCCGCCCTTGCCTCACTGGGATTCTTTGAAGACTTGTGCACACGAGATAACATATAAGCTGATGAACATCTCCAGGAAACAATGGTTTCCTGTAAAAATCTGGGAAGTGCAGGAGGCACGGGAAATCAGACTTGAATGGGGCTCCAACAGAGTATAATGTCTATAGTTTTCTCTCTCTCCCTTAGGACATGCATATGAGGGGCTTTTATACTCCCTCAAAGTAGTTTCAATCTATTTGAAACAATTGGCCACGTGCTAGGGTGGTTGAATTACGGGAATAACCATCAACCCAGCCTTGAAAATAGGCACTTTTATATATTTTTTAATGATTTTAATGGCATATGCAGAAACGTATCTCTAGAATTACGTATACACGCGGAAAAGTCTGGGCATCTCTATGTATGGGATTTTAAACACTGTTTTTTATGAACTTTTATTCAAGTCTGTGGGAATGGTTGCCTAAGGCCAAAGAGACAATCATGAATCACATGAGGGTGAAAAATGATGCTATAACAGATGCCCCCTAATATATGAGGTTAGAAGGGGTACATGATGGCTGAAATGTATTATGTGCATAGAAAGAACTTCACGAGGACAAGAGAGGACTTCACTATATTTCAGCCTGCCAGAAACCAATGAAAGAAAAGAGAGAGTCAACTCATGTCTGAGGCGAGCATACCCATGCTCAGTCAAAAATATATCCATATAGAAAGTACAGAATGGATCCAAAATGTATACAAGTATAGCTGAACTGAAAGTACACAATGAATCATCTGAGCATGGCCCAGAAGTACAAGTCGGAATCAATGTCCAAGTATCACATATATCAAACTGATCAATAATGCTGAAAATGGATGTCTGATCACAAAAGTAACTGAATCTCTAGGTACCAAATCATAAGGGGTGTAACACATGGTACAATCACGCAACTCGGGAGCCAAAATATATGATGCTGTTGTACTGATACTGCAACATATAAAGGTGGACGAAATCACTAGAAGAAACTGAATGGACTGTCAAAAGTGAACTGAAAAATGCTGATGCAACCTGAGGTCTTCACCGATCTCGATGGCACAATTCTACACAATGGAAATAAATGAGCTGAAGTCGACCATGTGAGAAATCGTTTGATTACTGGTCAATAATGTATACCGTTAACAAATGCGAGACAACCCACCGATAATGAAAATGAATGTCAAGGTGCCCCAGTAAAATCTAACAAGTGCGAATGAATGAGTTGAACTCGAACAATTGGAAGAATCTACCAATCAAGAGGCAATGATGAATCCCCACTGTCGATAGCGAAGAGTCTGCCATTGATGACTGCAAACCCTAAGGTACTGACAAAAGACTCTAGACTTTATTCCCAGAGCAATGAGCCAGAGTCGATGGGAAAATATCTGCTGGAAGGAAGGCATCAAGGCATCCCACATCAATCTAGCACAAGTGTAACCCGCAGGCCAAGATTTGGAAGGAATCAGAAGAAGCAGAGTGACGGAACCAAACCTAAGTACGTTTCCGACATGCAAAGGATGAAGCTAGCGCACGGAAGAAACCCTCTGAACCAACCAATAATGAAAGCTGACACAGAGGCGAGATATCCACCGATAGGGTCAAATGGAAATCAAGGTACTGCACGAATCCCAAGTGTGATAATGTATGCTGACGTCAAACACAAGGAAAACCACTCAGTCAAAGACCCATAATGATGATCAAATGCTGAGCACAAGGTCACCTATCAATGATGGAAATAAGGCCAGGGTGCAGCTCTAGGTTTACTCTCAGCGCAATATGTCGTAGTCAATGAGAGACAAACCCATCAGCAAGAAGTCAATGGAGACCTTCTCAAACTAGCACGAGCAGAAGACCAAAACATCTGATGTGATAGAACAAGATACTGACAAGACTGGGAAGGCCAACTGAATAATGAGTCAAGAGACACCGCAGAATGGACGACTCTGGTTAAACTTCCCTTGAACAAAAGCATGACTCGTGATGACCATGGCAGTAAAAAATGACACTGTATAAGTCTGTTATGGAGGAGGAAAAAAAAACTCTCCATATGATTGGAAGAGATAACCAACCGGGGGAGGACTGACTAGTGAAACAAGGAAAAAGCTGAACCTAGGTCAAAACCAAAACCATCCCAAATGAAGGAAATATATAACTGTATGTGCTTTGTTCAAGGGCGACAAACTGATACTGTATTGCCATCAAATTATGAAGTAACATCCCGTTCCTGCTCATTTTTTTATATTTGATTTTTTTTTTTCCTTTTCATATAATAAGACTGAAAAATAATAAAAGAATGCTATGGTACAATGGATAGAACGAGTATCAAGAAACATATGCACTAGTTCCTGGGATAGGAACGATCCTATGCTCAATGCAAGGTGGCAGAAACTGGTAAGCGATACTCAAAGGAATGTTCCATCCATGGGTAAAAAGGGTGTGAAGTCGTGATAGCTAAGTGCATGCAAAGGTTAACTTGTACAAACAGTCAGGGTTAGAAGATGGCTTAAACATCGAGTCCAAATGAAGCCAGCTAAAGGCTAGGATAAACAAGTAGCCAATATGCAATGCATTAGTACAACTCAATGGCACCAAGGAGCCTCTAGGGTAACCGCCAGAAAAATGATAGTGAAGAAGAAGAAGAATGAAGCTTCAACACATAAGTCATGGTGAGACTAAAGAGGACTCCCGAGCCTACATAAAACGCATCATCGGCAATGAGTGCTAGCGAGGAACTAACTAGGAAGCCCATGTAGAGGAAGGCTCTACCACCAAGTCATTATTAAATAATCAGCGAGTGAAATGGGTGAAATACTCATGACCTGATGGGATCGACCCTATGGCAAGTGATCAGAATGGAGACTAGTATGAAAAATGCAACGGAAAGTGGATTTCCTAACCTATATGCTAGTGAAGATCATATACCTGCCATGACAGGTCAGCAGTCATGGATAAAAAATTGAAAAAATCTCAACTTCATCAAAATGTACCTGAAAATATACCAATCTGGGCACTTACAAGCATTCAAGTTATGCAGCTTAAGATAGATTGAAAAAATAGGCATAACAAATTTTTGCAAACATTTTCAAATTTTGGGCATAGATACACATGTTACCTCATATTTGGTTCATTGTTACTTGCTGATTTGGGAAAAAGAGCTCTGGAGAAAAACCCTCTTTCATCAAAACAAGAGTAATCAGTGGTCAAACTTCGCCGAATCAGTCAGGTAAGCTCTTAATCCATCATTATTATCAATTTTATCCATTAATAGAGTTAAAATTTGGAAGTTTCAACGTGAAAAAAAATTGTTTTAATTTAGGGCTCTGCGCATACGCGGGTTCATATGGACCAAGCTGCGTATGATATGTGACTGTTTAAAGGGTAAGTCATGTATGCGCAACCTGTGATGTAAAAAAATGCATCTAATGAACAAATAATGAATTTTTTCAGGATGACCATCACTTGGAGGGAATGTGAGCATAGTGCAATTTATAATTAAGTAATGCAAGATCAACAATCACTCAATATCCTCCGAAATTGCGGATTGCTCAAATTTTTCAAAATGCCAAATATGAAGAGTAATGTCCGGTTGCTTGAAATGCTGGTAAATTATTGGGAATCGGAGGAATATTGCATCGTGATAGATCAAATGCCCATACACATAGAGGTAGAAGACATCTACTTCATTACTGGACTCTCACGGAGGGGAGACCCAGTAGATTTGCACAACAAGATTTTGGGAGGGCTTACTATGGATGACTATGTCCATGTCTACTGTGTAGAGGGGTCCAAAAAAATAGGGACTCAGATTGCTATAAAAGATTTGAGAGATCTACACCTGAAGATTCTCCTGTTAACCATTGGCAGGGTAGCAGGATCTACTTCCTTGCATCAGGCATCCAGGACCCAGATGAGCATAGCTGTGGAATGCCTAGCTCACCTGTATGATTGGTGTACAACTCTATTAATGAACATGAAGCAACAACTGACCTCCATCCAGAAAGAAAAAACAAAACATTTCAGATATGGAACCATTTTTATGACATTCTTCTTCGAGAAGATTCCTGGGCTTTGACCCAAAGTGATCTCTTCCATTAACAACCCAAGAGACCCACGAATTTCCCGATGGGTAGATCTGTTGAAGATACTGTGGGGAAGTGAAGTTCCTTGAACCACCTGGGACGACGAGTTCTTCCAATGGTGGGAGGAAAAATTCATCGCAATGGAGGACTACCCCTATGCTAGGATAGATTTCCGCGGTGATCCAAACCTCGTCCTTCCACCTGGCACGGAATGGGGCGCAATCGGTAAGATTGCAATTTTTAAATTATATGATTTTTATGATTTTTTCAATATATATGAAAAAATGTGAAAACAAAACATGTTTTTGATTACATTCAAAATGACTTACAATATTATGATGACCATGATACAGATATTGGACCAGTCCATCCTGAAAGCTACCCACGACATAAGCGTCGCAGAGGTGAGGCAGATACTAAAGACCCAGGCAGGACCCTCCATGTTGTATAGAGGAACTTGGAGGGTTTAAATCGCCAAGTGCTTATGGCTGCAGTGAAGGATCTACCTGAGGCCATCCAAAGATGGGTAGTCGGAGTACCATGTGACTGGGTACGATTATTCCGCCGTGTTTCCACTGTGATCGTGTTCTATAGGAACACGAATTTTGGCCAGGGACCACAGGAGTAGATAGATATGATTACCGGATGACTGTATATTTTTGATATTGAACATGATCGGGCATAAGCCCTAATTTTGTATGACTTATGGATCCAAATTTTGTATAGTTTTTTGAACACTCTGATGATATATATACAACGATTTATGATGTAGTGTGACAAATGTATAAAAATTCATGAATTTTTTGATGACTAAATTTTACTGTATGGAATGATTAATATGCCAATCAATTTCTTGATTAGCTAATGAGTCTTCCATCCAATTGTTTGCTCAAGGAATATGAATGAATGTTAAAAATTGAAATGATCTTTGTAACAAGCGTACCCTAAAAAACAACCGAAGTAAAAATGGATCTCAAACCTGATAAGTATTGTTCAACTGTGACACCACCAGCTCGGAGTCCAAGAAAACTACTAACGAATCAACACCCAAAGATATTGCCTCCGAGAGTATATAAATAACTACAGTGTACTTTGCTATATTATTGGAAGCAGGACCAATGTAGACTCCTCTTCATACTAACAGCTGACCAGATGGATGATGAAGCACCCAAGCTGTGGAAGCCAAGTTCCGGGTGTGTCTACTAGCACCATCAGCGAAACCATAATGACTCATGATATTCGACACAACCTGCCAAATCAGATAAAAAACATAACCATCACATCAAAGACCTAAAACCAGACATGTACAAAATCAAAACTACTATATACAAAATCAAAATGCCAGGCTGAATCCTAGGCATAATACTTTTTCAAATAGAGCCCATTTCTGGGCTCCGCCAACTCATTTCCTTCAAAAGAAACCAAGCCATATGCTCCTTTTTTAAGGACTTTTTTAACGATGAAGGGGCCATACCACATATAATTTTTCTTTCCTACGCCCAGGGCATCCTTCTCTTGGGCATAGACCAAAACGAGGTCGCCTTACGAGAAAACCCTAGGTTTGACCGCCTTATCGTACTGAACTTTGACTTGTTTCTTATGCGCCTCATTCATCGTGGCGGCATTGCGATGCTGCTCGTCAAGATGTTCCAAATGAAGGAGACATTCTTCAAGACTAGAAGTTTCAGGAAGAAGCTCAACAGCTAACTTAAGAGAAGGAATCTCACATTCAATGGGAAATATGGATTCCAGCCCATAAAATAGTTGAAACGGAGTAAAGCCAGTTGCAGTTTTCACTGACCTCATGTATGCCCAAAGTGCAGGATACAACATGATATGCCAGTTGGATCGAGCTTTATTAATTGTGCTTTGAAGAATGGTCTTCAAGGATTTGTTAACGGCTTCCACTTGCCCATTGGCCTGAGGATAATACGGAGATGAATGCTCCTGCCGGAGACCTAATTTTAGAGCCAACTCAACCATCATTCTATTCTAGAAATGACTGCCATGATCAGTGACAATCTCTCTAGGAATACCAAAATGAGCAATAACCTGGTTGAAAAGAAAAAGAGCTACTATCTCACCATCATTCCCAAAAGTAGGCATAGCCTCAACCCACTTCGTAAAATAGTATACTGCTACAATAATGTACTTGTGACGTTTAGCGGAGGGTGGGTTACAAGTAGTATAATCAATACCCCACTTTGTAAAGGGAATGACAGTAATGACTAGAAAAAACGGAGCTGGATGAACGCGCATTTTTCAAGTATAGACTTGACACAGATGACACTTTTTGACCGACTCCATACAATATTTGAAAATTGAAGGCCAAAAGTATCCAACACACAAATTTTTTTGGGCTGTAGCAAGCCCAGATAAATGACCACCACAAGCTCCACTGTGGCAATAATTCAGCACAGCCTCAACTTCTTCGAGAGTTAAGCAACATCTCAGGATTGAATCAACCCCTCGACGGTATAAAGCATCACCAATAATCAGGTAATTTTTAGCCATGTGACGCAACTTACGGTGCTCATCTTTCAAAAAGGTAGAGGGAAACTTCGCAGTCTGAAGATACACAATGATATCTCCATGCCAAGGATCTTGTGGAGAGATGAGAAAAAAATGTTCATTCGGGAAGGATTCATCATAGACTACCTCTTCTCCACAGGGCAAATCAGAGATTAATTTCGCAAAAACTAAAGATTTCTTGGACTTGGCAGACATAAACTCAAGATCAAATTCCTGCAAAATCACAATCCATCTACTGTATTTCCCCCCAATCACTCGCCTACTGAGAACAAACTAAAATGGATTGGATGCTGCCAAAACATAAGTTTTTCGTATAAGAATATAATGTCTGAGTCGCTGTATAGCATGAAGCTGCTAAAGCTAGCTTCTCTATCAGAGTATACCGGAGTTCAAGTTCTACCAAGCCTCGACTAAGATAGTATATAACATGCTCTGCCAGAGCATCGTCTTCTTGAACTAGAACCATACCAATGGTAGATTCTGCTGCTGCAAGATATAAAAGGAAATCGCTGCTATAATCAGGTGGACTCAATATAGGAGCAGAGGTCAATGATTTTTTCAAAGCATTGAATGGGAACTGAGCGAAGTCATCCCAAAAGAATGGAAATCCCTTCTTCAACAATCTCATAAATCCTTTGGTAACTTCAGCGTAATTTACAATAAATCTTCGAAGAAAATTAGCTTTTCCGTGTAGAATTTGAAGTTGATGAATAAACGACAGGGGAGGCAACTGAATTATTACCTCAACCTTGAAGGGATATACCCTAATCCCTTCTGAAGACACACTGAATCCCAATAACCGACCGGATGTAACTGAAAACACACTTGTTCGGATTCAACCTAATCTTGTAGAAATGACATCGTTCAAATAATTGACGGAGGTGAGCAGGATGATCAATTCTCTTTCGAGAACGAGCAGCTAAATCATCCAAATACGCCTCGATAATATGTTTGATGTCATGGAAGGCATATGACATGGCCCGTTGAAAAGTAGCCCTAGCATTTTTAAGACCAAAAGGCATTTTCTTGTAAGAAAAAGTACCCCAGGGACAAATAAAGGCAATCATATGCTGATCTTCAGGATGGATAGTAATCTGATTATATCCGGAGAAACCGTGCATGAAGGAGAAAATCTCATTACCGGCACACTCATCAATAATCTGATCTATAAATGGTGTGGGGTAATTATCTTTCGGACATGCTTTATTAAGGTCTCTGAAATCAATGTAAACTTGAATTGTTCCTTGTTTTTTATCCACAGGAATAGGATTTGAAACCCACTCTGTCAAAGGAATAGGGAAAATAAATCCCACCTTGAGAAGCTTCTCCACCTTGGCTTTGATAGCTGCAACCTTCCTAGGATTGACCGGATGAAGTTTTTTTCCTCACAGGCTTAGCATTTTCGTAAGTCTTGATCTGATTTTGGACAATAGATGGATCTATACCAGGCATTTCCTCATAAGACCAAGCGAATACATCCCTAAACTCTTTAAAGAGATTAGTGTAAATCTGAATCTCTTCAAGGGAGCATTCAACTCCGATGAAGACATTATCTATAACATTGGGATCCCTGGAAATGTTCACCAGGATAGTTGGAGAAATCACATCCATGTTCCCTTCAGCATATACCTGTGTTGGTGCTAAAGGGTTCAGGACTGGGTGAACAGGACCAGGAGACAAAGGACTTGCAAAACTTGATTCAACTTCGTTCAAATTAGGTAAAAAGTAAGACCAATGATGCAAATCATCCCACGGTCTATCTATACCAGTCATAGCTTCCAAGATGGCCTCTTCAGATTGAAGAGTGGTATCAAGGAAATCCTAGGCGGAAGAAGAACTAAGTGTCCAAGCTGGAGCCACATCGCCATCCAACTCCTCCGGAGAAAGAGGAGCTGGAATGGACTATGTAGAGTCAACAATAGATTGATAAGCAATCTTAGCTACAGACATCGGAAATGCCATTCCACCCACTTGACCTTCCGCTAAAGTGGAGGTAGGGGAAGGCAAGGTCCAAGGATCCGAAAAAGAATGAGTTCTGAAGAACTCTCTTCGAATAGGAGCCCTGGAGGATGAAATTGCATTTATATGAATGATAAGAGGCAAAATATCAAAAGTACCCATCAAAGAAGAATACATTCCAACCAGTAAATTCTCAACAGGTGGCTTGCCATTATCCACCTTTGGAATAGTTGAGTCAGTATATGCATTCGGGTCTACAGGAGAACAATCTAGTTGATCCACTGTAACAATCCTCCCTTCGTGAGGGAAAAAAATAACCCAAAATAATGAGGATGCAATGGCATCCATCTCATAAATCCAGTCTTGCCCCAACAAAAGGTTGTAGTCCAAGCCCGCATCAACTATCTCAACCTCTATATTTACAGTTTTTCCCCCAACACAGATGGGAAAAGCTGGGACAATACCATGCGGTCTATGAGAATGATCATCAAACGTAGTTAGAAGAGTAGCAGATGGAACAACTGTGGCAGATCCAATTCCATTCCAACATGCGAGAGACATCACACATGTGGAAGCACCCTCATCCACGACCGTTCGAAAGATATTGAATTTCTGAAACGACGAATTGATATGAAAATCCATATGATGGGGGAGTATCTTTTTAAAATTAGACATATCGAATGTAATCACAAGAGAGTTATTTGGATCGACAGCCCCAATAGCAGTGAGCAGAGCACTGCGCTGATCTAGACAAGACTGGAGCACCTCAAGAGCCGACATGGCACAAGGACTTGTTGAAGCCTAGAAAATCTTTGCTTCAAACATCGGGGATAACCACCCGGTCGGGACCTTAGGACAACTCCTTTTCCGTTTGGTATGGTGGCTCCGACTGGGTTTAAAGGACTAGTTTCCTTATAACTAAATGGATTGGATTGGATGGGTGGAAATGGGACTAAATTAACTAAAATAAAACTATCTAATCTAAGCTAAATACTGATAAAGAAATTATAATACTAACCCGGGTAATAATATGTGAATACAACTTAAGATTGTTTCAATCCAACAATAACCATGAAAATATATTATTAATCAAATTGAAATGTGCAGAAACAAATAAAGATAACTCTGTTTAAGAAATTAAACAGAGTTATAATAGCATATTGTATTCATCATTGTATACCATTTACATGTAATTATGAAAAATAACGTTTCAATTATACTCAGAAATGATATATAAAAGAGAGCGTTGTGAAAACAAATACATATAAATGATAGCAATCTTAAAACGAATATCATACAACAACAGAAATCAACAGCAAACAGATAGAAATACCTTGTTCATCTTGATGACTTCCAGATGCAATCTGATACTCTATCCAACAATTATAATGCAAAATCGAACTCTAAAGGTACAGAAATGCAACACTTCAAAGATAATTTCGCATAAAAATCACCAGATGTGATCCTTTTCAAAAAATATATAAGACAATGGAGTACAGAAATGCAATCTCCAAGTCTAAAAATATTAAGATCCAGGACCCCTTCTCTAAATGCATGAGAGGGGTTTAAATACTACTTAATTAACTCTAAAAATAGTTTATTACAAAAATTAAGGATTCGGTTCTATGACCGTCCTTTTCCTAGGCTAAAATACAGTGAAATTAAAACTAAATCTATCTAACTATGAGCTTGATCTTTGATCTTGCAGGCATCTAGCATGTTTTTGAGAAGATGCGGTTGAACGACTTCTGAATTCAATTGTCCTGAGAAGACAGAGTCGGCAAGCGAAGGAGCAATCTTCTCTGTAGCATTGATGATACAATTGAGCGTGCTATGCTGACTGTGTGGCTTTACTAAGTATGCCCAGTATGCGTCCCAATTCAATCTTGTTAGCTCTTGGATGGATTTTGCTCTTTCTTCTGCCTTTTGCCTCCATTCTGTTTGCAATTTATTTTCCTGTGGGAGATAACCTGGAACAGTTTCAGAAATCAAGTTAGCTTTGTGTAAATTATCATTTACACAATCAGTGAGAGTGTTTGCCATTGTAGATGCCTCCTATGCTGCCCTTTCTGCCCTTCTGATTTGTGCATCCCAATTATTAAACAATATTTCTTTATGGTTCTCGTTAATGATGGGTGCACCAATTTTCCTGCCTTCTTCTGTATTTTTCCATGCTAGATAATCATTGATCTTTTCATTAATTAAATCATAATCATTTCGTAAATCTACGGCATGATTTGTGATTTTATCACTTTCTTGGCATAAAGAATTCCATTGCAATATCTTTTTACAGAAAACTTCTTCTTGTTGCAGTAGTTGATTATTCAAAGAGATGGTTTCTGAAATGAATTATGGAAGCTTAGGGTCATCCTTATGCTGTTCTTGGATTCCTTGAAGTTGTTGTTGCAACTCTTCAAGTTTTAATTGTGCTTCCTTATTGTCCTGTACCTGTTGCAATTGCTGTTGTAGGGCCTTTACCTGTTCTTCTTTTTCATCCAACAAAAGTTGTATCTCAACTGCTTTATCAATGGTTGCAGAAGCATAAGCTCCTGTTATTTGAGATAATTTAGTGAGATTACAAGTAGGCTCTATGGCAGGATCTTTCCATAAAACATCTACTTGTTCTGGTTCAGTAGCAATTGCACTTTCTATCTTTCTCTTTTTCCTTTGTCTTTTAACTACTCCTTTGTATTTTGGGCTGTAAAATACATATAGAGGAGGAATGTCCTCTACATTAAGTACAATTTCAGAGGAGGGTGTGATTGGAATGTGCTCTGTTACTGCGCCTGTGCTGCTTGTTCCTTCATTCAAAACTTTGGTTGTTTGGACAGGGGTCTGTACATTCTATCCCTCTACATTAATCAATTGATTAAAGGTTTCCCATTATTTATCTAACTCCATGGTGACTGGTTGTTGCTGTACATTGGGTGAAGGAGGGTTTGTTTGTTGAGAAATTAAAATTTGCTGTTGAGCGAGCTCTTTAGATTGTGCAGAATCTTTGATGGATTCTTCCATTTTATCTTCCATTTCTTTGGATGTATTGGAGTGTTCAGAATCTCTGTCAGATTTTGATTTGGATTTACCTGTGCTTGAACTGCTGTTAAGACTAACACTAGGAGTTTTCTCCTTTGCAGGCTCTATGCGTAGATTATCCAAAGGAATAGGAATTAGTCTCCTTTCTCTGTACAACTTGAATTCCTGAAAATCCCCTGGAGATAGCTGCTCTCTAGCCGAATTCAAAACCTCTTTAAATGAATTTCTTGCCTGGAACATATCATCAAAAAGATCTTGCTTTGCGACAAATTCCTTTACTTTGATTGCATTGGTAAAATTCTTAACAATATCATTTTGGTCAAATAACCTTCTTGAGAATTTGAACAGCTGTAGGCATGTAACGTTGCCTATCTCATGAAATGCATGACCAATATCCAACAGTGAAAGTGTTCCACATTTTATGGGAAATTGTGGCCAAATGCCCTTTTTCTTGTCTTTTAAATCTTTTGTCATACCTCCCTGGCCACAGGTCTGATAAGCAATTTCCCGGGCTACAAGTCTATCTGGAACATATAAGGGTAAAACATGGGGAGGAGCATAACTTCCAAAAACCCTAATATACTTGAACAATTCCTCCCCAAACCATCTTGCGACGGGGAGAATATCAACCTCTGTTTCTGAGGATAACCTTGGGGGATCCTTATTATACAAGGTTCTGTACAAAGGCAACATTATTCCATGGCAAATTTGGTAAAAATGGGGGACAAACTTAGATTCCCACAGTTCTTTATGGTACACATGAATGGGCGAAGGGTCTTGGATAGTCCATTTCCAACCCATTACAGGGAATTTAGAGACATAGAAGATGGCGTCCATGACATAAGCAGATAAATAAAAAGGCGGGTAAACCCGCTGGGAAACATTTCGTTTGGACCGGTATTGAAAAATAGCAGAGGTCATAGTATCAGATAGGATTTTGGCCCAATCTACAATTGTAGAATTAACGGCCGCATTCAACAAAGGAAGCCACTCAGGAAAAATCATATTTATGTCAGGCTTTCCAAAAAGCCTACATAACATAGCAGCAGTAAAACAATAAGGAGAAGTAAGCGAACCCGTGCTGTACATACCTTGTTTGTTCTTCTTTAATGGTTCACTTTTTTTAGTCCATTCCTTTGTGCATTCTGCCAAATTCGCATGTTCTTTGGCAAAATCTTCCATGAATTTGCTATTGTAAGTCGCCTGTGGTTTTGGCAGCTTATACATTAATCTCACATCTTCTACGGTGAATGACCCAATTAGCTCTTCAGACTGAGTCTTGAATTGCCTGTCTGAGATATTTGTGCTATCCAGCACCCATCTCACCATATCTGTATATGGGAGAATCCTTGGCCTTGCTGCAATTCTGTGCAGGAATGAGCAAGCCAAGTCTCTAAGGGTTGCTTCAGACGTATCCTTTGAACCGGCTGTAGCTGCAACCTTCAACACCACAGGGTTTTCATCCTCTAATAGATTATACATTCCTTCCCAAGTGGATATGCCCGCATCCTTGTTACATGCGGTATCTGCGTATAGCGAAGCCATTTCTTTGTTCTCAGAACTTGAGCTCTTCTCCTTCTTACCCATAATGTATAGCGGAGGCTTTGTATAGTGATCCGCTCCTTCGTGCCTGCGTTTTACGAATAAATGAGAGTAATGATAATAGAAAGGTGACGAGACTGTTTTGAATATGAACGCGGATGAAATATAATATTTAAAAAACACAATCTCTTTTCACATTAATAATCACTCCAATCATTTAATATAGTCATTAAAGCGCATAATGGATTTGACACATGGGAATATTGCCTCGGGATATCGTGCTTACGTGAATCTGCGACATTGCGATCTGCGATTTGCTGCGCAATATCGCAATATCGCGATATGAGATCATTACAGTCATAAAACTTATCGCAAAAACAGGGACTGCGCAATAGCGCAAAGCGCATATCGCAAAAATCACAAAAGCACATATCGCAAATGCGCAGAATCACAAAAAGCGCACAATCGCAAAATGAGATTATCGCAAAAGCGCAAAATCGCAAAAGCGCATAATAAATCAGAGCGTAAAAGATATTTGTTAATCATTTCTATTTTCTGTGCTATGTAATCTGCGATCAATGCTTTTTATATAGAATATTTTGTTATGGATGCATTATATTGTTTCAAGAGAAATTTTATTATAATCTATCATAAACTTAATATTTTCGCAATATTCTCTCAAAGGGATTTTTGTAGGTTTATGATAGAAAGTTTTATTTTCTAAAGGAAACAAATCCTAATTGATTTTTTGGATTTTAACTAAGGGTCCCCATTTTATTTAGTATTATTACTAATATTAAAATAAAAAGGGGAGGTTGTTGCTAGCCACAACAGGACTCTGCACCAGATCTTCCATAATAGAGTAGTTCTGGGTAGCCATGGAATTTGGATTAATTTTCGTACGCTTGGTAGATGATTTTGGCATCCGAGGTATAGGCTCAACAGTAGGCCTCATAATATGAAGCGGCTCAGTACCATCAGGAGCACCCTTGGCTTTCGAAGACTCATCTTCTCCATAATCACGGGATCTCATGGCAATATTTACATGAGCACTCATCATGTATATGTTTGACGGATTTTCCCCTTCTAGGTGCCCCCAGAGGAAGCCCCAGTATTTTTATTTGCGCCAAGAACTAACTGTTTCCCTTGGGGAAAAGGGTTTGTCAACACATCCTGGGAACTAGAAGAACCCCGCTGAGCTAACAAGCACTGCGCATCCTGAATTTTAGGGCAAAGGTGAGTAAGATGGTCTCTAGCACATAACTTGCATGGAAACTTCACTTTCTTTTATCCTTTGAACCCTCACCAACATGCTCGTTGGATTTATTTGCATTAACCTTCCCATTCTTGCCCTTTTTCTTATTATTATTCCGTCCCTTTATCTTCCCTTTGGTTTGTTGATTTTCTTTAGGGTTAGAAGTCTGAATGGAATTTACTGACAAAGATTGAGAAGGCGATGAATCAGCAGGCACAGCCTGACCAGAAGAAGCAGATTGTATAGACAACTGCTGCAATTGACTAATCAGGTTAGCTGCGCCACTATTGATCGACCCAATAAGTCCATCACCATGAGGACCGAGTTTAGTCTTGGATATGTCTAATTTGGAGCGAGGAGAATTAGGCAAATATTTATGAAGGACGCCAGACTGAGAATATATCAATTCAAGCTGTTGGGCCCTAAAAATAGCCTGCTCCTCAGAAAATACCGCTGAGAGGGATACATCCTTAGAAATATCTGCCTGCAGAGATTTAAAAAACCATTCCAAAAGAAATTCTCCCAGAATATAAGCTTTGATGAGCCTCTTCCTTCTCCGCCATTCCTGAATATGATCAGAAATGTGGGTTGCGTCGTCTTGCTTAAAATTAGCTAGGAGTTCAGTCCTGGCATCATAACAGACAAGAAATTGGAAATGATTTATAAATATAGTAGGCAGATCTCCAAAAGTAGCAAAACTACCCCCAGTTAACTAAATATACCACTTGGCAGTGTTTCCAGCGAAGGTGCGTTGAAACAACCTCAACCTAATCGAATCCTCGATCAGGGAGTTAGATGAACACCATAAATGGAAAGTGGTGATATGATCAGCCGGGTCCTCTCCATTCTTGCCTTCAAACTTTGGAATGTCTGAAGGTAGTTTGGTAGGAACCGGAGGCCACCCCAGACTATATCAGATCAGAGCATTCGTCAATTTTGACAAAGCTGGCAAGTTTAACGTTGCCAGGAAAGGTAAACGAGGAGGAGTCTGAGGATTCCATCCTTAGTAGGATGAATTCCCAAAATTCTGAAAAGAATAACCTAGATTTGATGAGGCACCATGTTGCCAAAAAGAACTCGTAGAAAATGTTGGGCCATAGGACCCAGCATTTGGAGAAGGACCCCCTCCCAACGTAGAGTTACCATAGACCGGACCAGTTCCCCCCCCCCCGAAGTAGTGAATAAAGAGGAAACCCCCTGGTAGGGGTTCCAAGAGCTAGAAAGAGGGGAAAAATCCTGATAAGCAATCGACGAAGGGAAAGAAACATTCCCTTGTTGACCAGCGAGAAACTGATTCCCTGCCCCCACTGCTGTAAATACAGGGTTCCAACCTGTAAAGGTAGTCGAACTCTGACCTCCAGACCAAGGGTTAAAAATCTGAGTCTGAGAAGTAAAAGGAAAAGACCCTAAGGAAGGATTCGAACTAGGAATATGCCCACTTCCGAAGGGGAACCCTTGAAAAGAAGCTGACCCACTAGCCATGGAAGACATGGGTGCAGACGCAGTTGCAGCAGCGGAAAAGGAAAATGAAGTAATCCCACTAATGGGCATTCCAAAAAAAAAGGGACCAGATTGAGAAGCTTGTGCTTGGGTGAAACCAGAGCCAAACACAGCAGTACTAGAAGCAATCGAAGATGTAGCAATTGTGCCTCCTCCTTCTACTGAAACAGGATTCTGAATGCTTGCAGCACTCACAACCACAGCCGCATTCCCAGTCGTGGCCATCGAAAGGTATGAATGAGATGGATAAGGACTTTCTGGTCTTTCTGACTCAGGTCCAATGTACTCAACAACAAACAGAGAATCAGAAGGAAGAGGAGATGGAAGTGACTCAGGAGACTGAGGTACTTCCTCTACTTCGACTTCTTCTTCTGCTTCTCTTGGAAATAAGACTCTCGAGGTGAGCGGAGTGCTTCTCTCGGAACCAACACTAGAACCAACTACAGCACCTTCAAGCCCTAGCGGAGGATCTCTCTCCACTGCGTCAGATACCACTGGGTGATATCCACCTACTATATTACTCCTACGCCTTCTTGAAGAAGGCTCAACACTTTCGGGAGATAACCCTCGAACTCTCCTCGATCGACGAGGCGCTTGATCAGCCACTTTAACAGATTAATTAGACTCAAAACAGTATAAATCTAAGCAAGCTAGGAGCAAAGAGCACTCAAGACAAAAATCCCTAAGATGCAACCAAACAAGCAGCCTTCAGGTATTTCCGCTCCAGGTGATTAGGACCGAACACCAAAATACGAGAAAGCGAAAAATAGGACCTCCCGAAAGTAGTCTGGGATAATTATGGCCCAGGCCTACTAGCAAAGGTAACAGAAACAGTTACGCCAACCTCCTAACAATAGCCTTTGTCGGTGCAAGTACCCAAGATTCGCCGAGGCACCCTCCAGAAGCACTGCTGGAAGTGATACGACGTCTGCCTTAGGTACCACGGGTATTCCTCCCCGCAGTCACCTGTGTGGTACCTAGGAATGAAAACTAAGGGCACCAATCCGTGTTAGCAGCCGGGCAGAACGGTCTTAAGGCAAGATCCAGTAAATCGGAGAGGGGGTATCTCTCTTCTCAACCTTCACTTCCCCTCACGCTTGACTCTCTGGAGGAAAGCTTTCACGGTCCACCTAACGGTGTTGGATTTCACTCATTTAATAAACTTCTATGTTTTAGTTTGAGTGGCCTTGGAGATTTAACTCTCCACTCACCTAATCCAAGGCCCTACAACCTAGCTAGTTGATGTATGACACTTAATAAAAAACTTGCTAGTTGTTTTTAAATTAATGCGCTTATTTTAGTTGGCTGTTATATTAAGTCAAGGGAATATGGAAATGAAACTCGTGATGTTTTATGATGCAGAAAAGAAATTAATGAAAACCAAACTACATGCAGATGCAGTAATTTCCTTTCGATGAAAAGAAATTTCTACACGGGTTCTACGAGACTATTTTTTCTTTTCAGATATCAAACCTCGCACTCGCAAAATTTATGAAAAAGACTACAAATGTTCAAGTGCACCTAATGCAAATTCCTAAGAGCATGCCAATTCTAAGATGCAAAATCTAAAAAAGCAAAGAGAAATTTCCAAGACTCCCCCAGTTCTATCACTTTTCCGGTTGTCCACAAAGCTAGTTCCCAAATCAAAAAATCTCAGTGTAAAGACACCAAAATATGCTCGAAATAAGAGAAAGAAACCAATGAAAATTCCATTCCCAAATCAAGTCAGAAACCAAAGGTAAGAAATCTCAACAAGGCTTCAAAAGATGGAAAGAAACCAAAACAAAAATGCAGAACAAAGGAAATGGAAAAACAAAATGTTTTTGAGCTTTTGAATTTTATAAAAGGAAGATTTCAAAGAGACCAAGAAGAACTATCCAATTCCCAAGCCAAACAATCTCTGAATTTCAAGCAAAAATTCAAAAAAAATGTTCTAAATATTATAGTGCCACTTAGTAGCAAGATTTATACGAGCAAAAGGAAGACAAGAAACTCAGTAACTCAACCCAGAAGAATAGCATATTCTTGCAGCAAACAAAACTTCAAAGACCCAAAAATGACTCTTCAACAATTGCAACAAGACCTAGTCAAATGAAATCAAGAAAACCAACCGAAAAGCAGGAAAAAATTAAAGTGCAAAGCAAGACATAGATTTAGGAAAGAGAATATGAGAAAAATCTCTTTTTCCTGATTAAGCAGAACCGCCAAGAATCCCCAGAAAGAGATCTTGGTACTCAGACTAGAAATGCAAGCACTAAAAAAACAAAATTTGCCAAATGAGCCAGTCTTTAACTGAACAAGAGAGAAAAATACCAATAACCACTTTCAACACAATCCAGAGACTAAAAGGACACTGCAGGAACAGGTCTCCACATGCAGACAAGACCAAAAAGTAAAAAAATCAAAAATTTCAAAATTTTCCCAGGCATACGCTACTTAGCAGTTTTGAAACAAGCATGCATACGCGACTGTGGCAAATGAAAAACACGTATACATGACTTCCTTTGACAAAACCTGCGTGTATACGCATCTATGTAGAGGAAAAATAGTGTATGGAAAAGCAAATAATGAAAAATAAAAATGATCAAGCCTAGCTAAAGAACCAGGTATTTAGTCTGACTGAGAAAAAACTAACTGGACTGGAAATAATGATTAAAACTCTCGGAAACCTTTAAAAAAGCTGAAACCCCCCAACATGGGAATCACAAGAATGCAATCCCTAGTGGAGTCGCGAGTTCTGTTTCAGGAAATAACTCCCTAGAGGTCGTTGGGTCAAAAACCTCTGGAGATCAAGGCATGCTATTCAAGAAGGACTCACACAACCAAACTTGTATGCTAAAAACTAGATATTATAAATTGTATAACTCACCCGTAGATCCTACGTTTGATGTAGATACTGTGGGGTCCAAACCCCCAACAACCCTTCTTCCTTTTCAACCTGGAAATCAAGAAGAGACATGCACGGAAATCTAGTTGTATAGCGTATATCTTTCCTAAATGTCAGTGTAATCTATGTGAAACATCATATAAACAATAATAAATTCTTAATTAACAATCTTGTCACATATGCAAGCAAATATTAACACGTGAATTCAGGAACAAGATGGTTCTTCTTCATTACAAATAGCATGTACAATAATAGAAAGGTGGAGAGATCACCTGAATCCTTCCACGATCTTTGAACAGACTGTCGTGCAGATCCATCCCGCCCTTGCCTCACTAGGATTCTTTCAAGACTTGTGCACACGAGATGAGATATAAGCTGATGAACATCTCTAAGAAACAAGGGTTTCCTGTAAAAATCTGGGAAGTGCAGGAGGCACGGGAAATCAGACTTGAATGGGGCTCCAACAGAGTATAATGTCTATAGTTTTCTCTCTCTCCCTTAGGCCATGCATATGAGGGGCTTTTATACTCCTTCAAAGTAGTTTCAATCTATTTGAAAGAGTTGGCCACAGGCTGGGGTTGTTGAATTACGGGAACAAACATCAACCCATCCTCGAAAATAGTGATTTTTATATATTTTTAATGATTTTAATGGCATATGCGGAAAAGTATCTCTGGACTCGCGTATACACACGGAAAAGTCTGGGCATATCCGCGTATGGGATTTTAAACACTGTTTTTTATGAACTTTTATTCAAGTCTGTGGGAATGGGTGCCCAAGGCCAAAGAGAGAATCATGAATCACATGAGGGTGAAAAATGATGCTATAACAATGTGCCCTATATCAGGGGAGAAGAGGCCAAAGTACAATTAATTTTGAGCTGTACAAACCACAAATAAAAAGACATAAAGTAAAGTGACAATTATAAATGTTATTCAAAAAGACTAGGTTACCAGACATAAAATGACCAGATAGCTCAATTGGAAATCTAGTAGAAGCAAGAGACGGACAAGCTGAAAATTTGCAGGTACACACTCTAACAAATTTGTTGTTATTTTACTTGATTCAGTAGAAAAATGTACATACTCTTGCCTGATATAGAAGGTCAATGATAAATTAAATAAATTATCTGACAAGGTAAAATAAAAAGGTATATAATTCCATTATTATTTCTATATAATTGTATGATCTGATAGTGGAAAGCTATTAAGTGGATACACAGAAAGAAATAGAGAATTGTTGGAAAAGTAGGTACTTCTACTATGAAAACAGGAAAATTTATATAGTAAAAGAAACTAATCTCTATGAAACATATTTTTTCATTTCAACAAGAACGGACAACAAGAAACTAGTGGTCAAATATACTACCCAAGTTGGGGAATTGAGACAGCTATTAGGAATGAGTTCGTGGGAGACTTATCTATTGTAAATAAAATTTAAAAATAAGAACAAAAAGTTTAAAAATTCAAGGATGTATAGGGTGAATACTCTTGAATATTAATAGCTAAAAGTACAAATACAACAATATAATTGAGATAAACTAGAATTATATTAAACCAAACATGTTTCCGGGGGTGGAGTGTTAAGGTTGATTGCTAAAAATAAGGATGATACCTTCTGGAGGTCTATAGAATTAGACCATTACACTAGTCAAATATTAAAAAATGGTTAACGTTTGTAACAATTGATGAATGAATTGATCAACCGGGAAGTAAAAGTCTATAAGACAATCTTCTGAACTTAAAAAGCACATTGTAACATTAAAATGTTAATCTTTTTACGTATTAAAATCATGTTACAATCCTGTATACATGTACCTAATAGAAAGTATTCCACTTAAACACTTGAACAAGTTAACCTAAGTATTTACATAATAAGTTACTATATACTCGAGAAAAGAGGATAAGAACATCGTAATATGGTATTACAACTACTTAGAGAACTGTAACTACATGTAAGACTAAAAAAATGTGACTTTCACATGGCAATTCTAAGAAGGGATTGGAGATAAATCATAAACAGGAAATATTTATTTGACCTAAATTCAACAAGACACTAGCAATACAATCAATCATGAGTATTGCCGAATAATTTCACACAATTGAAAAAGGAGTTATGTATTGCAGAAAAATGAGAATTTTAAATAATAGTGGAAAGAATAATACCAATTAAAATAGAAAATTAATTCCACGTGGAAAAATTGTTTATTTAACTACGGAGTGGTAGTGTATACATAAAAAAACATATAGAGAGGCTGGGAAAACGATTACTCCAAAATAATGCAGAAATAGTCTATGAATATCAGAATAGAGTTATATAGTCTATGTAGTAGAATTGGTTGCTGATATAAATAGATTAAATGTGGAAATAGTGTCTACTAGAAAGGTAAATTTATTGATAGAAGATCATCAGTATTCCTATGCTCAAATAAATTCAAGTACCATACAAGAAAAGTGTTTAAAAATTTATATAAAAAAACCAAACATAGAAGGAAAAGAAAAAGAGGATCTGTAAATGGACAAAATCATCGTATTCTAAGACATACAGATAGGAGGGTAAAATTGGAGGTGGGAGAACAAATGCAAGGAGCATTGTTTCAAGACCTTAAAAAGGTGACATTTCAGCAAGATGAAATTATATGATAAATACTAAATCAGGAAAGACTGAAATATGTACAAGTAAAGAGTATAAACTTATATACCAAATTTGAACCATGAAATGTTAGATGAATACCATCTGAAACCGTAGATAGGACATTCGGCTTATAAAAAGATTATAACAGTTTTAAAGAAAACTATATTATGACGAGGGATGAAAAAAGGAGGAAATAAAATCCTTGGCATAGTGGCCTAAATGTCAAAATGATAAGGTTAAACATCAACATCCTACTGATCTACAAAATTCTTTCTCTATTCGACAATATAGGGAGAAATTGATATCAAAGAACTTTAGTTCAATACTATCAAGTATGAATTACCAACATGATGAAATCATGAGAGTAGTGGACACTATAACTAAAAAAATACACTTTCCTCTTACACAATCCAATTTGGACACATTCTAAGTGAAAAATGAATTCAGGAAAGGAATGTTTGACTCCATGGAATTACCAAGTTGATTTTCTCTGATAGAGATGCCAAAAGTATATATACTTTTTGGGAAAAATATTATTTGGAGGAACGAGGATAATGCCAAACTTCCATACAGTTTATCATTGTCCAACAGATATTAGATATATAAAGAGAACAAAGCTAATGTTGTAAAACATGATGGGCATGTGGGTGTGAGAAAAACCCAAGAATCAGGCATACTTTCTTCAATTAGTAGACATTACATACAAACACAATTATCAAAATTTTAGGTACAGAAGTCAATCAAAAGATGGGTATGATAGAAAAGGCCCTACTCCACTTACTTGGAGTTAATATAAGGAAAAATTGTCTCAATTAATAGAAGTAATAAAATAGATGGAAACCAACCGTAAAATAAGTCCCGAAAGTAGTTAGGTAAATTCATCTCGTCAGAAGAATCAGGGAATAGTTTACAAGGATGGTATTTCACGTAGACAAAATTGCTAAAAATCACCTCAAAATTTTGGGGTCATGAAAATTGGAGTGAAACTACAAAATTACTCTAATTTTTCGTATCAAAATTGGGTTCATAATTCAATAATGATTTCTTTTTTTAATCTTCTAACATGATTTGATTGTGATACAGGGGAAAAAGAGAGAAACTCCTGTCCAGATAAAACAATAGTGGTTAGAACTGTAATGGAAACACTTCTCTAATGTCTCTCACTTTAAACAACTAAAAAAAAATTCTTTTTTTCTCATTATTCATAGATGAATATTGTTACCAGCTTTTATACCATTCTAGAATTTTTTCTCTTCTACATTTTTGTCGCAATTCGATGAGATACTATCAGAGCTCCACTTTTTTCGTCTTTTTTGTTTCATCCCAAATCGACGATGTTCTGTCATCAGTACTACCACTATCATTTTCGTTCCTTGAATTCTGTTAATTTACCTTACTACTAAAATTAGAGTTCGGTGCATGAGTTGGTGCATTAGACTAATGCTAAACCATTTCATTCATGAACTTTATGTAACCCCCCTTTCTTATAATTAAAATACTTTTAAGCTATTTCTTTACCTCATTAAGGTTGTGGATATCCATGAGGATAATTATTAGAATTCCATACTACCATGACCATTCCTACTCTAAAGAATTTATTTAACCTCACTCTTTAAATTCTTTATACATATAGGAAAGGTATAGCTATAATACAATGTCATTTCATATTTCATTTCTCGTATACATTTAATTTTCTCCTCCTTTCAACTTTATTATAATAGGGTTTAATTTTCATAAATATTAATTGTCCTCCTGAACTAAAGCTCTTGTGCATGAATAATATCATCCCATGTCACAATTTCGATATTTGTTTTCTAAATGCCCACCAGTGACCTACCATTGGGATTCTCGATTTTTAATGTCATTTAATACTAACGCCTATCTTCTTAATTTTTCCAGTACCATGATTACATGTGGCATTCTATAGTAAGGCTTAAGATATATACTCAGGTGTATCCCATGTGACATTGTACATACGACTTTAATTCAGAGATTTTTCACCCCCTCATGAGGATTTGGTTTATAGTTATCAAAATTTAATCTCAAACTCTACCCCATGGTCTCCCTCTCCTTTGATTAGGGTTCGTTTTTGAGCTATATTGGTCGACATTTCATGTATTACATGACCTTTACCTTACCTCTTGTATTTTCGTTGAGCCTCCTCAATGTAAATTTTTGGTTTCAAGATTTTCCGGATGAAGGCAAAATGGGAAGAATCTATGCCATCATTCTACCACGCCTCAACTCGGGTGTGAAGTCTTTAGGTAATTCACACTACCCTTATGCACAAAATTTGTTTCCAATAGAAATATTTCCCTGTACATTTACTTGTATATGTATTTCTCCATTATGGCATATATCATATGAATAGATAGTGAGTATGTATACTTTCCATTTCCGTTTGCCTTGGTATTTGATTATAAATGGTTTTTTCATGTTTTATTGTTTACGCTCCTAGAGTTTTCATATTGTAACATATTTTTAGATCTGCATTTTTATTCCCAGAATGCTACCAAGGTGCCTTCCATTGATATGGTTGTGGCCTTTCTAGGTTCTAATTATTTTTCTCTTCGGATAAATGTGACGTTGAGTTTTCCCCACCTTTGCATTCTTGGTTTTTCTTACTACTGTATTTATTAAAATTTCTGCACCTTCATGACCTGGGTTCGAGCTCATTGTCAAAGCCCTTTACTGTGACAAATTGTTTTCATTTGGTTTGTTATAGTTCTCCCATTCAACTGTTCATGTTGTTGGTAATATGAATCAAATTGCCTCACGATTGGAAGGTAGTTAATATATTTTCCCCTGTTGTGTGTGTGGATGAGGAATCTAACACAGTGGAAACCAATTTCTCTACTACCTTATGAGGAAGGTTTCTTCCAACCACCCCAGATTTCAAGAAACATTATTATGCTTCAAGATTTACGGTTTGAGGTTTTTGTTTCTTCCAAAAATTTCCACAGGTACATTTCTAAGTTCATTTCTGTTCCCAAAGATTTATTTTATCTCTATCACCTAAATCCTGCTATACTCCAAATTTGAATAATTTATCTAATTTTACTGGTGTTGCTGTGATTACAGATAAATTCTCATGGCTGTCGAAATAGATAAGGTACATTTTCCCTTATGTAGTCTTAATCAACATTTAATTTATTCATCAGTTCCTCCTTAAATCCATTCTAATTGACTTGTGTATTAATTTTAGGTGCGTTTAATTTATGTTCCACTTGTTTCTAACGAATCAAATTCTTTCAACAAATCATCCTCCTTTTTAACATTACACATCTCCCTTGGAACAGGTTGGTATTATTGGTTTGGAGATCTCATCTGCATTGACCTTCCATTCAGATTTTCAACAGATGTGCCTCTTTGATTTTACAATGACCCAAGTATGAACTATGGCACTGTATTTGTTTTTAATTTTGATTGGAATATATATCAATTTATTTTTGGGTTTAGACCCAAAACTAGAATGTTCAAACTTTACTCTAATTTCTCTCTATTTCAAATTAATGTAACTGTCCTTTTTCATCTTAAGATCTACTTTGTTATTGTAGTTGAATAGGTTATATTTAGATGAAGTATTATACAAGATACCTTGATATTTGTAGTATGGATATAAGTATATCTTCTCTCTTTGTTCTAATAGCTTAAATATTACTACTTCTTATACTAATATAATGGTTTTATTTCTGTTGTAGGAAATCCATAATAATTTAACCTCATTTAATTGGGCTTAAGAATTTCCTGTGGAAAATAAAATTTTGCAAGCATCTCTAAGATGATAAGATTTTCTTTTATTTTCATTCCTATACTATAGTAGAGAATTTAGAAATATTTTTCTGTCTCTTCTTATATACCATTTTTATGTATGTTAATTTTCTAAAATTTAATTCCAGTATATTGTATAGACTACCATGTTTAAATATTTATGTGCATAGCCCATAATGCTATAGTCTTATTTGAAATTTATTTTAGTGGCTTATATTCACTGCTAAGTAATTTATAAATGATTAGGACATAAGTGACACACACACACACACACACACACACACACACACACACACATATATATATCTCAGTATCTCAGGCTATCACACTTCCATAAACTTTGGTTTGTTTCATAACAAAATTTAAGGTTTCTAGAGATAGAAATAACTCAGGTACATGCATTTATGTAGTTGGATTGCAGTATTCAGAATGTTATTCAGATCTACAAATTGAAATATATGTCTAATGATATTTATTTTTCTATAATAATAACCATTTTATTACTTACATATACTATCATAACTATCGGTTAGACTTCCTAACTCCAGATTTAAATCTGTAACCAGATTTAGACATTCTGGTTGTTGGAGCTAACTCTACTTTTATCCATACAGCCATACAGATTCCCATGTTCTACTGTAACAAAATATGTTAAATGTATGGCCTCCTATAGCTCATTGTACTATTTGGAAATTAAACTAAGTAAATTCTAGTAGCTTTAACTTCAACAAATTCACATACATATATATATATCTTAATGATTTCCTAATCAGATATCATTTAACACATATGAGAAATTCATATCAACCAGAAATATTCTAGTTAGGTGTGCATACCAATTGCTCTGACTAGTTCCACCCAACCGTAGAGGTCTCTCTTCGTAACTCCCCCCCTCCCCCGAGCCGAGACCGTAGCTCCCAGTGATATGCAACCTTTTGTCTATCTTGGAGAAGCTTACTTAAGCTTTTATTTCCTGGCATGTTTCCAATTACTGTGTTCAGTAATTTCAGGATGCTTTCTTCCTATTTTCCCTAGGATTTCCCTCATATAGGTACTTTAAAGTTGTATTTTTCTTTTTTCTAGCCTTTTCTACCTCTTCCCAATAAGTTCCTCTTCATTGGGAAAATTAGATGTTTATCTCCAAATCCAATTTTGGTAATATTCATTCCAAGGATTTCTGAAAGGTGTGGGAAAGTCTTATCACCTTATCCACATCTTCATGGATTTAGGCTTCAGATCTCAATTCTCAATCTAGTCATTGCACACATAATTTTTCATTTTATTTTTATTAATTAAATATAAAATAAATCGACATGCTAGTTCTCTATTGGGGTCCACTTCCCCTTTGGACTTATTCAATTATTAATTAAAAATAATACGAACTTGCGATATTAAATATTCCCCCTCTAAAAACAAATAACATCCTTGGTGTTGACAAAATAATTAACTAATTCACGGTGTAAACAATGATGGATATTTTTCCATCATATCATCTTCTCGTTCCCAAGTAGCCTCTTCGGGTGTAAAGTTCCTCCACTGCACTTTTACCCTGGCCACGGTCCAGTTCTAAAGTTCAGTTTCTTCCTGCTCCAAGATTTGAAGCAACTCTAGAAGGAATTCCCCTTATGGTTCCACCTAAATCACATTCCAATCAATAACGTGAGCAGAATAATGTACATATTTTTTCAATAAAGAATAATGAAACACATCATGAACCTTAATATGAATGGGTAAGACCAATTTATAGGCCACTAGTCCCACTCTTTCCAGCACTTCAAATGGTCCGTAGTATCGTGAGCTAATTTTGCACAGCTTCCATTGTGCAAAGTTCTCTTCTTAGGCTTAATCCTTAGATATACATGATCACCCACACTAAGTTCCCGGTGAACTCTCTTTTTATCTGCATAATTTCTCTATCTGTCCTGAGCTATTTTGATATTTTTCTGAATCTGTTTCACAACTTTTTCCATTTCTTGAAAAGCTTCTGGTCCAAGTATTAGTTTATCTTCAGGTTGACTCCAAATTAGGGGAGTATGACACTTTCTACCATAAAGTGCTTCAAACGGGCTCATATTTATGGAAGTTTGGTAGTTGTTGTTTTAGGAAATTTTTACTAAGTGTAAATAGTCTTCCCACTTGGTTGGCTTATCCATAACATACATCCTTAACATATCCTCAAGAATTTGGTTTTTTCTTTTTGTTTTTCCATCAGTTTGGTAGTCGTAGGTAGTACGAAAATTTAATTTAGTAACCATGCCTGCAAACAAGCTCCTCCAAAACGCTGCAATAATTTTTGCATCTCTGTTTGAAATGATCATTTTAGGAACACCATGTAGTATTAAAATCCCCTTCATGTATACATTTGCTACTTAAGTTGTCCCAAAGGTAGACTGTACAGGTATAAAATGAACAACTTTAGTCAAAATGTCCACTACAACCATAAAAGAGTCACGCTGATATTTTGTTCTTGGTAAACTAGTAATAAAATCCATGGAAATAGTTTTCCACTTCCATTCTTAAATGGGTAAAGGATTAATCAACCCAACTGGATGCTCATGTTCAACCTTTACCTGTTGACATTCAATGCATCTAGCCAAGTAATTTGCTACATCCTTTTTCATTCTAGGCCAAAATAGGTTCTTTGTCAAAGCTGTGAGTAATTTATGGTATCCAGGATGTCCAGAATAGGGCCTTTTATGATATTCATCCAAAATGTATTTCTTTAAAGAGTCTACATCAAGAATGTACAATCTACCTCAGTAAAAATTTAGCTCGTTTTGATTTTGGGTATACCATTTCATTTCTTTTTTCAGCATTTTTGTCTGAAGCCTTTCATAGTTTTAGTATTGGTTCACTACCCCTCGAATCAGTCCCTCTAAGTCAAAGTTGACACTACTTCCAATTCTATTCACGCTTTGCCAAGAATTTCTTCTTAATGCATCTGCAATATTGTTTTCTTTACCTTTGATGTGTTTTATTCCCATGTCAAATTCACTCAGGAAAGACAACCACCTAGCTTGCCTAGCATTCAGATCTATTTGAGTGGAGAAATACTTTAGGCTGATGTGATATGTCATCAACACAAATTTCTTTCCTAGAAGGTAATGTCTCCACATATTGAGAGCTTGTATTAGAGAAGCCAACTCAAGATCATAAACATTATAATTTTGCTCATGTTTCTTAAGTTTTTTGGATTCATAGGCTATAACAAAATTTTCTTGCAATAATACTCCCCATAATCCTTCTCCACAAGCATCTGTGCATACTAAAAATTCCTGATCTGGGTCAGCAATATTTATAATAGGTGCTATAGTAAGTTCTAGTTTTAACTTCTCAAAGATATTTTGACATTTTTCAGTCAATTCAATTTTTTCTCCTTTCCCTTACAAGGAAGGAATGGGGTAGGCTAAAGTTGGAAATCTCTCTAAGAACCTCTAGTAGTATCCTGCAATTCCCATCAAGGATCTTACAGCCGATACATCAGTAGGTACAGGCTAGTCTCTGATTGCTTTTATATTTTTTGGGTCTACAACCAACCCTTGTTCTGAAATTATATGCCCTAAGTATTGAATTTTATCTTTGAAAAATTCACATTTTCTAAACTTACATACAATTTGTTTTCGCTGAGATTTTGCAAAACAATTCTGAGATTTTTTTTATGCTCCACTTCACTTTTTGAATAGATTAAAATGTTGTCAATAAATACTATCACAAACATTTCCAAAGTATTTATTTAAGACACTATTCATTAAACACATAAAAGTGGCGGGTGCATTGATCAACCCAAACAGTAGGACCACAAATTCACAGTTTCCATACCGGGTTCTAAAGGTTTTTTCACTGATAACTTCATCTTTAATCCTTAACTGAGGGTAACCAGTCCTTAAATCAATTTTTGAAAACACTGTTGCCCCTCTAACTTGGTCAAAGAGGTCATCTATCCTAGGTAATGGATATATGTTTTTGATTGTCAGCTTGTTTAATTGACGGTAATCAATACACATACGGAAAGTACCGCATTTATTTTTTACAAATAGCACCGGTGCTCCCCATGGGGATACACTCAGTCTAATGTAACCTTTGTCCAGCAACTCTTGTAGTTGTATTTTTAAATCCATTGAGTATTCATTTTGTATGGGACTCTAGAAACTTGAGTTGCTCCCGAAACTAAATCAACTGAAAAATCAATTTCTCTCTTAGGAGAGACAAGGAATTTCATCTGGAAAAACATCTTTAAATTATCTTAGCACTGTTAATGTTTCTAATAGTTTTTCCTCTGCTTGTTGTCCCAACTCCTCTACATGAACATAATACACCTGATACCCTTTCCCGACAATTCTCTTTAACTGAGGGGTTGAAATTTGTCTCACCAATATGGGTTTAGGCTTTCCTTTTATTATAGCAAGTTTTCCCTCCGTGTCAATGCAGTGTAAAGTTTTTTCAAAACAATTCATCATAGCCTTCTATTTTTCTAACCAGTCCATCCTTATCAGTACATCACAAGACCCTAATGGCAGAATATTTAGATCTAATTCTATTTTGTATCCATACATATTTATGGTTTTTTGGGGTAACTTGTGAGTTAACTTTTGTTTTGTGTCAGTGGCTAACTGGACTAACCAAGATTGTTGAAATTTCTGTGACTTTAATTTACATTTTTCTACCATTTAAGGTCTGATATAACTTAAATATGCACCTGGATCTATTAAAACTGTAATATATTGGTCAGAAATCATACCTTCCATTTCGACCATAGTGGACTGGTGTTCTGCTTCATGATCTTCTAAGGAAGCGTTGATTTTTGGGATAATCCCTCAATAAATGAGGTTCTCCACAACCCCAACACTCCAAAGGTTCTTTAATTTTAACATTCCCCACTCTTTTAACATTTCCATTCATTTGTTTGGGCCCGGTTTAGGATTGAGCAGTTTGATTATCACCCATTTTACTGAACTTATTTCTTTGGTGGTTTCTCCCAAAGTTTTTCAGATATGCTAGTTTTGATTTCTTTTAGCTGAAATCACCATTATTTGACCAATTATTTCTTTGCTCACTGTTACCCTTGAAATATTGGTAGCACAATCTTGCCTTGCGCACCACCTCATCTATAGTCTTTGGGTTATCAAACTCTATATTTTCCTTGTAAATAGTAGGCAAACAGTTCAAGGATCGATGTACCTTTGCCTTATCCTCTCTAATATAAGGTAAATATCGTAATAGATTTATGAATTTGGTTACAAACTCATTAATCATGAGTTTTCCCAATATGAGTTCGTGAAACTCTTTTACCTTGTCATCATAGTAGCATTCATTCAAGTATCGATTTTTAAACTTAACTTGAAAATCTTCCCAAGTCACCATTTTCTCATCAATGGCATGGACCATTTTTGTTTCTACCCACCACAAGGTAGCCTTACCTTATAGCTGATAAATATTGAACCTGGCTCTTAAGTTACTTTCATATTCATAAACCTAAAATTACTTTATCATATTCATAAGTCATGCTTCAACATCTTCCTCTTTCTCTCCATCATAGGAGGGAGGTTTAATTTTCTAGAATTCACCCTGTAATTCCTTCTTTCGTCTAGACTGTTGTCTAGAGGCGTCATCTTCCTCAAAATATTCTAAGAAATTGACCCCTCCCTTTCTTTTGTTTCTGAAATATTCTCCTTCTTGACTATTCAAGAAGTCAATTCTCTTATTACTCGATCTTGATCCTCACTGGCTAAAGATAGCCTTTCATTGTGGCTTTTAAGTTGTGCAATGTCTCATTGCATTCTATGCAACATAGCCATCAACGAAGCATTTGGATCTAGTGTGTTTTCTCCATCACCTAGATCTACATACAGCTCGTTCCCTTCAATCATGGTTCGTAGCTGTATACTTCAGTACTGACCACTGCACAAGAAAATAACAATAGCAAAATTTAAACTTCATAAAATTTTACAACAACATACGTTTTCTGTGTGAGCACATAATTTTCCAAGTTTTTTAGCTAATTCTCTGATACCATTTGTAATGTCTCTCACTTTACACAACTAAATTTTTTTTTCTCATTATTTAGAGCTGAATATTGTTACTAGCCTTTATACTATTCTAGAAATTTCATCGTTCTAAATTTTCATCGCAATTCGACGAGATACTATCACAGCCTCCACTTTTTCGTCTTTTTCATTTCATCACAAATTGACGAGGTTCTGTCACCAACTACCACTATCATTTTTCTTCCTTGAATTCTATTAGCTTACCTTACTACGAAAATTAGAGTTCGGTGCATGCATTGGTGCATTAGTCTAATGCTAAACCATTTCATTCATGAAGTTGATGTAACCCACATTTCTTATAATTAAAATATTTTAAAGCTATTTCTTTACCTCATTAAGGTTGTGGATATCCATGAGGATAATTATTAGAATCCCATACTCCCATCACCATTCCTACTGTAACTAACTTATTTAACCTCACTCTTTAAATTCTTTATATATATAGGCAAGGTATAGCTATAATACAATACTTTGTCATTTCATATTTTATTTCTCATATACATTTAATTTTCTCCTCCTTTCAAGTTTATTATAATAGGGTTTAATTTTCATAAATCGTAATTTTCCTCATCAACTAAAGTTATTTTCCATGAATAATATTATCCCATGTCACAATTTTGAGATTTGTTTTCTAAACTCCCACTAGTGACCTACCATTGGGATTCTCGATATTTAATATCATTTAATAATAACGCCTATCTTCTTAATTGTCCCAATAACATGACTAGATGTGGCATTCTATGGTAAGGGCTAGGAAATTTACTACCTGTCTCATCTCCTATTCCAGGTGTATCCCATGTGACATTGTACATACGACTTTAATTCAAATATTTTTCACCCCCTCATCGGGATTTGATTTATAGTTATTGAAATTAAATCTCGAACTCTACCCCATTGTTTCCCGCTCCTTCAAAATTGTTTTACACATGGATGGTGGGATTGAATCTTGGATTAGGTTTTTTTTATGAGCTATATTTGTCGACATTTCATGCCTTACACAACCTTTATGTTACCTCTTGTATTTTCATTGAGCTTGCTCACTATAAATTTTTTGTTTCAAGATTTTACGCACAAAGGCCGAATGGGAAGAAGCTATGCCATTATTCCACCATGCCTAGGACTGGGTGTGAAGTCTTCAGGTAATTCACACTAACCTTATGCACATAATTCATTTACAGTGGAAACCTTTCCTCGTACACTTACTTGTCTATGTATTTCTCCATTATGGTGTATATTAGATGAATAGATAGTGAGTATGTATACTTGCCATTTCTGTTTGCCTTGGTATTTGATTATAAATGATTTTTTCATGTTTTATTGTTTACGCTTCTGGATTTTGCATATTTTAACATATTTTTAGATCAATTTTTTTATTCTCAGAATTTTACCAAGGTGCCTTCCATTCATATGGTTGCAGCCTTTCTAGGTTGTAGTTCTTTTTCGCTTCGGATAAATGCGACGTTCAGTTTTCCCCACCTTTGCATACTTGGTTTTTCTTAATAGTGTATTTATTAAAAAATTTGTACCCTCATGACCTAGGTTCGAGCTCAGTCTTGAGGCCCTTTATCATGACATATTTTTTTTGTTTGGTTTGTTATAGTTCTCCCATTCAACTGTTCATATTGTTGGTAACATGAATAAAATTACCTCACGCTTGGAAGGTAGTTAATATATTTTCCCCTTTTGTGTGTGTGTGGATGAGGAATCTAACGTAGTGGAAACCAGTTTCTCTGCTACCTTATGCGGATGGTTTCTTCCAACCACCCTAGATTTAAAAAAAAAATCATTATTCTTCAATATTTTCGGTTTGAGGGTTTCGTTTCTTCCAACGATTTCCACAAGTGCATTTTTAATTTCAATTTAGTTTCCAAATATTTCTTTTATATCTATCACCTAAATCTTTCTATACTTCAAATTTGAATACTTTATCTAATTTTACTGGTATTGTTGTGACTACAGGTAAATTTTCATGGCTGTCGAAATTGATAAGGTACGTTTTTCCTTATGTAGTCTGAATCGACATTTAATTTATTTATTAGTTCCTCCTTAAATCCATTCTAATTGACTTGTGTATTCATTTCAGATGTGTTTAATCTATGTTCCACTTATTTCTGACGAATTAGCTTCATTCAAAAACTTGTCCTCCTTTTTACCAGTGCACATTTCCCTTGGAACATGTTGGTATTGTTGGTTGAGGGATCTCATCTGCACTAATCTTCCCTTCATATTTTCAACAGTTGTTCCTGTTTGATTTTACAGTGACCCTAGTATCAACTATGGCACTGTATCTGTTTTTAATTTTGATTGTAATATATATGAATTTATTTATGGGTTTAGACCCAAGACTGGATTGTTCAAACTTTAATCTAATTTATCTCTATTTCAAATTAATATAACTGTCTTTTTTCATCTTAAGATCCATTCTGTTATTGTTGTTGAATAGGTTATATTTAGATGAAGTATTATACAGTATACCTTGATATTTGTAGTATGGATATAAGTAAACCTTCTCTATTTATTCTAATATCTTAATTCTTACTAATTATTCTACTAATAGAATGGTTTTATTTCTGTTGTAGGAAATCCATAATAATATAACCTCATTTAATTAGGTTTAATAATTTCCTATGGAAAATAAAATTGTGGAAGCATGTCTAAGATGATAAGGTTTTATTTTATTTCCATTCCTATACTCTAGTACATAATTTAGAAACACTTTTCTTTCTCTTCTTATATACCATTCTTATGTATCTGAATTTTCTAAGATTTAATTCCAATATATTGTATAGACTAGAATGTTTAAATATTTTTGTGCATAGCCCATAATGCTAAAGTCTTATTTCAATTTTATTTTAACGGTGATCCCCTTTTCTTATTATATTCATTGTTAAGTAATTTATAGATTATTAGGACATAAGTGATTCATATATATATATATATATATATATATATATATATATATATATATATATTGTATATCTATTTCAGTATCTTAGGCTATCACACTTCAATAAACTTTGGTTTATTTCATTAAAAAAATTAAGGTTTCTAGATATAGAAATAACTCAGGTACATGCATTTATGTAGTTGGATTGCACTATTCAGAATGTTATTCAGATCTGCAAATTGAAATATATGTCTAATGATATTTATTTTTCTATAATAATAACCATTTTATTACTTACAGATACTAGCATAATTTTTGGTTAGACTTCCTAACTCCATATTAAAATATGTAGCCAAATTTAAGCATTCTGGTTGTTGGAGCTAACATGAATTTTACCCATACAACCATACAGATTTCCATGTTACTATAGTAAAAAAATATGTTAAATATATGGCCTCCTATAGCTCATTATACTATTTTGAAATTAGACTAAGTAAATACCACTAACCTTAACTTCAAAAAATTCACACACAGATATATATATATATATATATATATATATATATATATATATATATATATATATATATATATATATATATATATATATATATATATATATATATATCTTAACAATTTCCTAATCAGATATCATTTAACTCATATGCGAAATTCATATCAACCATAAATATGCTAGTTAGGTGTGCATACCAATTGCTCTGACTAGTTCCACCCAACCGTAGAGTTCTCTCTCCGTAACTCACCCCCGAGCCGAGACCTTAGCTTTGAGTGATAGACAACCCTTTGTCTATCCTAGAGTAGCTTATTTAAACTTTTCTTTCCATAGCTCGTTTCCAATTACTGTGTCCAGTAATTTCAGGATTCTTTCTTCCTGTTTTTGCTAGGCCTTCCCTCATAGAGGTACTTTAAAGGTGTATTTTCTGCTTTTCCATATTTTTCTACCCCTTCCCAATACTTTCCTCTTCATTGGGGAAATTAGATGTTTATCTCCAAATCTAATTTTGGTAATATTCCTTCCAAGGATTTCTGGAAGTTGTGGGAAAGTCTCATCACCTTATCCACATCTTCATGGATTTAGGTTTTAGATCTCAATTCTCAGTCTAGTCATTGCACACATAATTTTCCATTTTATTTTTATTAATTAAGAATAAAATAAATCCAAATACTATTTATCCATTGGGGTCCACTTCCCCTTTGGACTTATTCAATTGTTAATTAAAAAGAATAAGAACTTGCGGTATTACAACTTCACACCTGAGAAAGCTACTTGGGAGTGAGATGTTATGATGAAAAAATAGAGAGATTGGAAAACGCGGAGGATGGTGTTTTGTTTTAGAGGGTGACTATGCGATATCCCTATTTTCCACGTTCTATAAACAAAGAATACACATAAAGGTCAGGGGGACCTCAGAAATAAAATATGTAAATATATTAATAGTGGAAATTAATATACAAATGTTGAAATAATACCATGAAATAAAGAGAGAGTGAATTCAGACCAGGAAGTGAAAATCCATGAGGATCGATTAGATTCCTAAGAATTTCCCAAAATTCTCCAAATCCTTGTAGACAAAAAAAGAAAAAAGGAAAATTAGATGGGAGATAAAAATCTAATAGACCTGAGTAAAGTGGAAAGTTACCAAGAAGAGGTTAAGTAAAACTAGAAAGAGGAAAAAGCTAGTTTTAAAGAAACTTTTGTGGAAAAAACAAAAGTAAAGCCTAGGCTTAGGGAAATCACATCCCAAATTAACTAGACACAGTTATGGAAACATGTTGAGGGAAAGGAAGCTTAAATAAGCACATCCTAGCTCGACAAGGGGTTGTATACATTGTATAGGATCTCATATTTTCTCGGGGGGAGATATGGATTAAGCTCATGGTTGGGTGAAAAATAATCTTTACCAAATTTGGTATGCACATTTTGTTAAGTTTTTTCTTCTCATTTCTGTTATAATTATAATATTTTTCTGTATTAAGGTGTGGTTAAATTATGAGTTCATTTGAAATATTTTTATCAGTAATTATAAATCCTTTTGATAGTTTGTAGTGTTCTTATAAAGAAATTTTCATATGTATTTAACAAAAGTTTAACTACAGAAGGTATGGTTAATTATTCTGGATAGTTACAAAGACTCGAATAAATATTTGACCAACACACAAAATCTCTATACCCAAAGAGAAGGGTCTAAATTTGTTCTTAGGTCTCTCTTAAAAATTTTATTTCAGATACAGAGGACACAATTTAGATTAGTTATAATCGTAACTATAATTAAAGAAAAAAATATAGTGATATTAATAATACATATTCCTATAATATATAGCAATGTAAATCTACACAATCAACATACATCATATTTAAACTATATAATTCATATTTTACGAATATTCATACATTTACATGCATTTGTGTATTGAAAAGAAAACATAGAATATTTATGTAACTGTTACGAGTATGTGAAATTCCTTTGATAGAGGTGAATATAAAAACATAAAACACATCAATTATAAAAATCAGCTACAATATTCATTTACATATCGAATGAAATTCATCCCTTTAGAAAAATTAAATACAATATGTAGAGTTGATATTTATAAATATCATTAGAGACTGATGGCTGAAATCTATATATTGGGATGACTGACCTGGAGCTAGATGAAAATTTTCATCAGAGATCCTAACAAAAATATGAAGTAATTGTGAGGGAATTCTGGGAAATAGAATTACCTGTATGTAAACACATATAATTGTGCTAGATTAAAATCAAGTATAAAAAATAAATATTGAAAGGATATACAATTTATATAATAGTAAAAAGTTCAAAATGTACATGTTTAAGGTACCGGAAGGTTCGGGATTATTCCTCTACAAGAACATAGATAAATATTTGTTTCAGAAAATAAAAGAAATAAAATAAATGTGACCCCTGCAATCAATAAAATTTCATAGTGAGATTACAAATTTAATTGCAGAATTGAATATTAGTTACCTGTGTTGAAGACTTAAAAAAGAGTGCATAGTGTATGAATCTGTAGTGAAAATTACACAAATCTGGAAAAAAATGCTTTTACTGTATAAAAAAAAAACAAATTATTCTAAGAAAGATATAAAAGCGAAATTTTTTCATATTTCTATTGTATTATAATTAATTCAAATCTTATTTATTCTCTAGATATTTTACACAATTATAAAATATTAAACCCAGAAAAGGGTAGAGTTTTACCATATGAATAGAATTAGGGAATCTTTGAACTATCGGAAGTCATACTTAAATTAAATTGACAAATTATTATCTCCCTGTCCTATATATAAATTGTGGAATTATATATATATATATCTATATATATATATATATATATATATATATATATATATATATATATATATATATATATATAAGGCTAAGAATATAAGAATAGTGTGGGCAATATCTATGTAGTAAATTCCAATGAATTGGAATGGTAAAATCAAGGTAAAAAAAGTAAACAAAAATGTTATTAAAATCTAGTTGGAATTAAATGAAGTTAATACTTAAAACCCTTGATGGAAATATGAGGTTAATCACTTCCATGAAATAAATATTTTCATATTCAAAATAAATTTTAAGGTGAAATAGAAATATGTTGAAAAACCTCTCTGTTAGGGTAATGAGAAGTGAAATGCATAAACATATAATTGTAATAAATTAAATATTTGGAACGATAAATTGAATATCGAAAAATTAAACCCCTGTATTACTGAAGAACAAAATAAAAAACTATGAACTAGAGACATGGTATATTTCTCAATAGAGTTTAGTAAATTAGGAAACTGGTATAGTGCTAAGGTGAAAATATCCAAGTCGCATATTAGCAATGGAAGTGGAAAACTATGCATCCAATTCAGAGATGAATTTAATTCAGTTAACGTTAACTAATTAAATCTTGAGAATTTGAAATACAAATGCATAATCCAACAACCTTCCTGAATTCAATAACTAAGAAGTTAAGTGGATATCAAAATTTTATACTACCGTATTAATAAAAAGAAAAATGAAAATTATATATCTCAGAAAATAAACATATTATAGTTGACCCAACATAATTCATTATAATCTCATACAGAGTAAAAGAGAAGCAAATTTCTTTTTATATAAGAAACGAGATTGAGAAATGATGCTTCAAACTCAAAAATAAATCAACTAATTTAATGAAATTTAATTTCTAGGGTTAAATGTGATAAGCATTGTAACTTGTTACAGGAATACCCTAATCCAATCCGAAACTAAATAACGTCAGAAGGTAATTTATGCTTATGAATTTCGTAAATGGACTTCGGAAAATTCCTTCATAATTTCCAATCTAAAACGTATAAGTGTAGTGATAAAAGTATTCATCCTTCTGAGGAGAAGACAAAACCGATTTGTTATATTTACTTTTAAATGAAGGGACAAAAAATATTAAAAAAATGACAAACCCAACAATCAGAGGATTTTTGGTGTAAGGAAAAATTTTAAACCTGCAAAATGCTCGACGTCTGAGACTTTCTGGAACATAGTATGCATAAGGCAGAAGAATACCTCCTTTGGAAGGAATGCGACATTGGGGAAATTAGTCAACAACTACCAAAACCTGAAATCAATAAAATAAAATAAATACATGAATGAGAAGGTTGAATATAAAGTATAACGTAAATACAATAAAATATAAAAACCCCTAAATGATTTTGGGAATTGTAGCGAAAACAATTACTTAGCCAAAACTGCAAAAATACTAGTTCCTGTAAGGCTGAATGGAAAAAAGAAAATAAAATATCAGAGCTTATCGGAGTATTCCATGAGAGTATTTACAATACAAATCAGCATATTTCCTTCAGCTGTAAGTGGTTCTCCTTACGGAAAACCCGAGGAACGATGAACACCAGAGAAGTGGGTCTCGACTACCAAAAGTGAAAAAATTAAAATGATAGAGATAAAATTAAAAAACCCTAGCCAAGTCAAATATCAATGGTCAAAATACGAATAAAATCCACACCGCTGAAAGTTCCATAGATCAACCCTACAGTTGTTCCCGTTGTAAGTAAGCCCATGGGATGCGCAGGTGATTGAGGTACGAAGAGTTATTGCATGGAAAAATCGAAAAGATGAGAGCTAAATGTGGATAGTTGTTCTAGGATTGGAATGAATGCACATAGATATTATTAAATCTAATAAAAAAATCCTAAGTTATTATTTATATCTTTCATGGTGATATGGTTACGCCATTCAACATAGTTTACACTTAGGGATAAATAAATAAGGGGGATCAACATACATGACAAATTTGTGTTAAATAAGAATACCGTATCATATACCTTATAGTTAAACATCATTTTGACGGTTGGTATGCCATTTATGTTTGTAGATCTAATTTTAATAAATGTTAAAAATATGACCGTAATGGTACTGTATTGTAAATTTGATTAAGAATTCAATTGTAGTATACAATGAATCGGGTTAAATCAAATGGTATGAAATGAAAAATAAGAAGTATATATTAGTTACATTGCAAAGACAAACTAAGGATGATTACTTTGAGAATCAGAAGGTAATAATTATCCACACATATATATATATATATATATATATATATATATATATATATATATGAATGAATATATATAGGAAAAATATATATATATATATATATATATATATATATATATATAGGTTAGAATATTTCTAAGAGGAAAAGAGATATACATATATATTAATTTTTTAATATATATATATATATATATATATATATATATATATATATACAAAATGGATACACATGTAAATAGTTTTTTATATATAGAGGGGGTAGACTATATATAGTTCTCATCATGTGAGGGGGTAAAATACATATAGTTTTGATCATATGTGGGTAGAAAAAATAATATATATCGTATTGTATACAAGGGTAAAAATGTAAAATATTGAACTCTTATACAAGCCAATGGAAGATTGTTCTTGTTAAATAAAAGCAATCCTTTAAAACATTCATGGGGATGAATATATCCTATAAAGGAATAAATGATGAGACAATGTATCCTATAAAGGAATAAATGATTAAACAAAAATGGGTAGAAACCAAATTAAGTGGTAACAATCTGTAACATTATACTATTGCAAAATTTATAAATTGATGAAAGTGTTGGAAAAGAGTTCTAAGTAGAACCATAATTATTATAAATACACACACACACACACACACACACATATATATAATAAAATAAATAAAATTAAAATAAAGAAAGAAAAAATAAAAAATAAAAAAAATTGTAAATAGAGTTGTTACAAATCGTATCAGAGCCCATGTTAAATCTCTAGGCTTATGGGTTGCAACAGTTAAAAAAAAAATTCTATCAAAATTAATTATGATTACTAATTTATGTGAAGAAAAATTTAGGCAGGAATTGGTGGAGAAAAAAATACAGTTGTTGTCATGACTGACAGAGAAAAGTCATAAGTAGAACTGGGAAGGGGAGGGTCCCTACCAGGCCTAAATACTAAAATGAAAAAAATAACATTTAAACAATAATTAGTTCATTTAAAGACTAACTATGAATTGTTGTTGCACTATTGAGAAAAAGAAGTTGGTAAAGAAATTTATTTCAAGTATAGCTTCAAATGAAACACAACCCAACTTAGAGAGGTCTGAAAGTGCGGAGTAATCTACTTAAAGAGCAGAATACAAGGGAGTAACGGGAAAAATTCTGAAATTAAAGCTCTAGAACTTAAATAAAAATAGGAAAGAGATGGAGAATCCTGACTCCAAAGCAAGATTCTTCTTCGTATATGAAGACAGAAGAAATATAAAAATAAGAATGGTGGCATACCAGTTGTAAAATAAAATCACACTTTGGTGAAATAAACCAAAAATGTATGAGTTAAGGCGATACAACTCATTGTTAGGGAAATTGTGGTGAAATCCACCAAAATTCTTCGATATGTGCCTTATATCAGGGGAGAAAAGGCCAAAGTACAGTTAATTTTAAATTGTACAAACCACAAATAAAAATACAAAAAGGGAAGTGACTATTATAAATAGCTATTTGAAAAACACGATTGGGTTACCAGACATAAAAATATCGGATAACTCAACTAGAAATTTCGCAGAAGCAAGAGACTCACAAACTAAAAAATTTGCAGGTACACAATGTAACAAATTTGTGGTTATTTTACTTGATTCAGTAGAAAAATGTACATACTCTTGCCTGGTATAGAAGGTCAAAGATAATTTAAATAAATTATCTCACAAGGTAAAATAAAATAGTATATAATTCCAAAATTATTTGTATAGAATTGTATGATGTGATAGTGGAAAGGGATTAAGTGGATACACAGAAAGAAATAAAGAATTGCTGGAAAAGTAGGTACTTGTACTAAGTAAATATGAAAATTTGTATAGTAAAAGAAATTAATCACTATGAAGCAATTTTTTTCATTTTAACAATAACCGACAGTAAGAAACCAACTGTCAAATATGTTGCCCAAGTTGGGGAATTGAGACAACTATTAGGAATGAGTCTATGCGAGACTTATCTACAGTTCATAAAATTCAAAAATCAAAACAAAAAGTTTAGAAATTTAAGGATGTATAGGGTGAATACTCTAGAATATTAATAACTATAGTTCAATTACAAGAGTATAATTGAGATAAAAAAGAATTATATTAAACCAAGAATGTCTTCGGGGGTGGAGTGCTCAGGTTGATTGCTTAAAAGAAGGATGATACCTTCTGGAGGCTTACAGCATTATATAGTTACAGTAGTTAAATATTAAAAAATGGTCAATTTTGGTGAAAATAAATAAATGAATTAATCAACCATGAAGTAAAAGTGTATAAGACAGTCCTCTGAACTAGAAAAACACATCACAAGGTTAAAATGTGAACCTTTGTATGTATAAAAATCATGTTACAGTCCTATATACATGTACCTAACAAAAAGTATTCCACTGAAACACTTGAACATGTTAACGTAAGTTTTTAGATAAGATGTCATGATATACTCCATAAAAGAGGATAAGAACATCATAATATGGTATTACAACTACTTAGAGAACTATAACTACGTGTAAAACTAAAACAATGTGAGTTTCACATGACAATTCTAAGGAGGGATTGGAGATAAATCAGAAATAGGTAATATTGAATTGACTTGAATTCAATAGGACACTAGAAATACAATCACTCATGAGTATTTCCAAATAATTTCATAAAATTGCCAAAGGACTTCTATATCGCAGAAAAATGAGAATTTTAAATATTAGTGGAAAGACTAATTACTAAATTAATTGGAAAATTAAAAGAGAAATTAACGCTACATGGAAAAATTCTTGATTAAACTAAGGGGTGGCAGTGTATATGTAAAAAAAGTTGTATACAGAGGCTGAGAAAGATATTACTACAAAATAATGCAGAAAGAGTCTATGAATCTTGACATTTAATATTCAAAGAAACAAGAATAGAGTTATGTAGTCTATGAATTAGAATTGTTTGCTAATATGAATACATTAAATGTGGAAATAATGTCTGCTAGAAAGGTAAAGTTAGTGATAACAGATCATCAGTATTCCTTTACTCAAATAAATTGAAGTACCTCACAAGAAAAGTGATTAAAAATTCCCTAGAAGAATTGATATAAAAAAATCAAACGTAGAAGGAAATGAAAAATTGAATTATTGATCTCTAAATGGACAAACTCATCGAATTTTGACACATATAGATAATAGGGTAAAACTAGAAGTGGGAGAACAAATGCAGGGAGAATTGTTGCAAAACCTTAAAAAGGTAAGATTTTAGCAAGATGAAATCATATGATAAATACTAAATCAACAAAGAATGAAATTTTTACAAGTAAATAGCATAAAATTCTGTAAGAAATGCGAACCATGAAATGCCAGATGAATACCATCTGAAACCATAGACAATTCATTCGGGTTATAAAAATACTATAACAATTTTAATGAAAACTATGTTATGACCAGGGATGAAAGAAGTAGGAAATAAAATGTTTGGCACGGTGGTTGAAATGTCAAAACAATAAGGTAAAACATCAACATCCTTCTAATCTACCAAATTTTTTCTATGTTTGACAATAAAGGGAGAAATTTGTATCAAAGGACTTCAGTTCAATACTATCAAGTAGCAAGTACTAACATGATGAAATCATGAGAGGAGTGGACAATATAAATAAAACAATACAATTTCCACTTACACAATCCAATTTGAACAAATTCTAATTGAACAATGAATTCACGAAAGGAATTTTTAACTCCATGGGATTACCAAGTTGATTTTCTCTTATAGAGATGCCAATAGTATATATACTTTTGGGGAAAATTTTTATTTTGAGGAATGAGGAGAAAGACAAAATTTCATACAGCTTATAATCTTCCAACAGATAGATAAACAGAAAGAAAAATGCTAATGTTGTAAAATATGATGGGCACGTGGGTGTAGAAAAGCCCATGAATCAGGCATATTTCTTCATTTAGTAGAAATTACATACAAATACAATTATTATAATTTCAAGTACAAAATTCAATCAAAAGCCTGGTACGATAGAAAATGTCATTATTTGGAGTTAACAGAAGGACAAATTGTGTCAATTAATACAGGTAATAGAGTACATGGAAACCAACTGTAAAAGAAGTCCCCAAATTAGTGATGTTAACTCATCTCATCAGAATAATTATATAATAGTTTACAAGGATGGTATTTTATGTAGAAGAAATTGCTGAGAATCACCTCAAAATTTTGGGGTCATGAATATTGGAGTGAAAGTATAAAAGTATTCAAATTCATCATATAAAAAATGGGTTCATAATTAAATATTGATTTTTTTTTTTGAATTTTCTCACTTGATTTTATTTTGGTTTAGGGGAAAAAGAAACAAACTCCCATCCAGATAGACAATAGTGGTTAGAAGTGTATTGGGAATACTTCACACCTGAGTAAGCTACTTGGGAGTGGGAATTTATGATGAAATAAAATTAACAATTACAGGTTAATGAAAGAAACAAAGAGATTGGAAAAATTTGAGGACCATGTTTTGTTTTAGAGGGGGACTATGTAATATCCCTATTTTTAGTGTTTTGTAAATAGAGAATAGACATAAAGGTCATGTAGACCTGATAAATAAAATATGTAAATATATTAATAGTGTAATTAATATATAAATGTGGAAATAATACCATGAGGTAAGGACACAGAAAATTGAGACCAAGAAGTCAAAATAAATGAGGCTGGATTAGATTCCTAATAATTTCCCAAATTATCCAAAAATCCTTAGAGAAAAAAATAAAAGAGAATGAAAATATTATATGGAAGATAAAAGTATAACAGATATCTCAGTAAAATTGAAAGTTACCGAGAGGAGGTGAAATAAAACTAGAAAGAGGAAAAAGCTAGTTTTAAAGAGGAATTTGTTGAAAAAAGAAAAGTAAAGCCTAGGCTAAGGGAAACAACATCCCAAATTAACTTGACGCAGTTATGGAAACATGCTAAGGGAAAACAATATTAAATAAGCACATCCTAGTTAGAGAAGGGATTGTCTACACTGTGGAGCATCTAGTCTCTACTCAGTGGGGGGTGGTTGTGGATTAAGATCATTGTTTGGCGGCAAATAGTCTTTACCAAATTTGGTATGCACATTTTGTTAAATTTTATCTTATTATTTTTGTTATAATTATGATATTTTGTTGTAGTAAAGTGTAGTTAAATTATGAGTTCAGATGAAAGATTGATATCAGTAATTATAAATAATTTTTATAGTCTATTGTGTTCTTAGAAGGAAATTTTCATATATATTTAACATAAGCTAAACTATAGCAGGTATAGTTAACTATTTTGGATAGTTACATGCACTGGAATAAATAGTTGACCAACACACATAATCTATATACCCAAAGAGAAGGGTTTAAATCTGTTGTTAGGTCTCTGTTTAAAAAATTATTTTAGATACAGAGGACACAATTTAGATCAATTATAATTATAATTGTACTTAAATAAAAATATAGAGATATATTAATAATACATAGTTCAATTTTGTAAACAAATATGGGAAGCAGATAACTATATAGAGGAGAGGTTAACTAAAAATAAAGTATGAAAGTATAAATCGGCACAATCTACATACTTCATATTTAAACTATATAATTCCTATTTTAAGAATATTCATACATTTAGATGCATTTGTGTATTTAAAAGAAAAAATATAAGATTTATGTAACTATTATGAGTATTGAAAATTCCTCTGATAGAGGTGAATATAAAAACATAAAATACTTGAATTAAAAATATTAGCTACATATGTTGAAGACTGAAAATGAGTACATGACGTACGAATTTGTGGCAAAAAATAGACAAATTTGGAAAAAGAGGTTTTTCCTATATTAGAAAGGAACAAATTATTCTTAGAAAAATATAAAAGCAAAATTTTAATTCAGATTTCCATTTTATTATGATAAATTCAAATGTGAGTTATACTCTGGATATTTTATACAATTATAAAATATTAAACCTAGAAAATGCTAGAGTCTTACCATATCAATAGAAATAGGGAATCTGTGAACTATCAGAAGTCATACTTAAACTAAATTGACAAATTATTATCTTCTTGTCCTGTATATAAATTGTGGAATTATATATACATATAGATAAGTCTTAGAATATTAACATAGTATGGATAATCTCTATATAGTAAATTTCCATGAATTGGAATGCTAAAATCAAAGGAAAAAGAAGTAAATGAAAATGTTGTTAAAATCTAGTCGTAATTAAATGAAGTTAATGCAAGAAACCCTCAATGGAAATACGAAGTTAACAAGTTGCATGAAATAAATATTTTCATATTCGAAATAAAGTTTAAGGTGAAATCGAAAAATGTTGAGAACCCTCTCTGTTAGGGTAACCATAAATCAAATGTATAAAAATATAATTATAATAAATTAAATATATGGAACGATAAATTGAATAAAAAAAAATTAAAACCATGTATTACTGAAGAAAACGATCAAAATCTTAGAAGTGGAGACGTGGTATAAATTGCTCAAGAGAACTCGATAAATTAGCAAACTGGCATAGTGCCAAGGTGAAAATATCCAAGTCGCATATTAGAAATGGAAGAGAAAAACAATGCATCCAATTTATAAATGAATTTAATTGGGATACCATTAACTAATTAAATCTTGAGAATTTGAAAAAAAAATGCGTAACGAGAGGATCTTCCTAAATTCAATAACTAGGAAGTTAAGTCGATATCAAAATTTTATACTACTGTAATAATAAAAATAAAAATTATAATGATATATGTTAAAGAATAAACATATTATAGTTAACCAAACATAATTCATTATAATCTTATACAAAGGAGAAGCGGAATGAATTCTGTTGTATATAAGAAATGAGATTGAGACATGATTTTTCAAACTCAGAAATAAATCAACTAAGTTAATGAAATTTAATTTATAGTATTAAATGTGATAAGCACTGTAACTTGTTACAACAATACCCTAATCCAATTCGAAACAAAATAACTTCAGAAAGTAATGTATGCTCAAGAATTTCATAAATGGACATGAGAAAAAACCATTTTAATTCCCAACCAAAAACGTATAAGCGTAGTTATAAAAGTATTCGCCCTTCTGAGGAGAAACAAAATCGATTTTCTATATTTACCTCTAAATGAAAGGACCAAAAATATCAGTGAAGTGACAAACCCAACAATCAAAGAATTTGTAGTGTAAAGTAAAGTTTAAAACTTATAAAAAGCTCGACGTCTGAGACTCGCTGGAACATAGTATGTGTAAGGCAGAAGAATACCTCCCGTGGCCATAATGCAAAATTGGGGAAAATAGTTAACAACTACCAAAGCCTGAAATCAATAAAATCAAATAAATATATGAATGGGAAGGTTGAATATATAATATAGAGTAAATACAATTCAAGAAAAATATCCCCAAATGATTCTGGGAATCGTAAGGATAACAATTACTTCGCCTAAACTGCAGAAATACCAATTCTTGTAATGTTGAAAGGAATAAACGAAATAAAAAATCAGAGCTTACCAGAGTATTCCATGAGATTATTTGAAATGAAAATCAAAAAATTTCCTTTGGCTCTGAGTGGTTCTCCTTATAGAAAACCAGAGCAATGACAAACACTAGAGAAGAGGGTCTCAACTACTAAAGGTGCACAAATGAATTTGACAGAGACAAAATGGAAAAAACCTAGCCAAGTCAAATTGCAATGGTGGGAATATGAATCAAATCTATGTCGTTGAAAGTTCCACATATCAACCTTACAATTGTTCCCGTGGTAAGTAAGCCCATGTGATGAGAAGGTGATTGAGGTATGAAGAGTTATTGTGGGGAAAAATAAAAAATATAAGAGTTAAATGTGGACATATGTTCTAGAATTTGAATTAATGCACATAGATATTACTAAATATGATCAACAGATCCCGAGTTATGATTTAGAGCATTAATGGTGATATGGTTATGCCATTCAACATAGTTTATAATTAGGGATAAATAACAAAGGGGGATCTACGTATGTGACAAATATGTGTTCAATAATTATACTGTATTGTATACCTTATAGTTAAACATAATTTCGATTGTTGGAATTCCATTTAAGGTTGCACATAAAGTGTTAATAAACGTTAGGACTATAAAAATACAATCGTAATGGTAGCATATTGTAAATTCAAATAACAGTTCAATGGTAATATACAATGAATCGGGTTAAATTAAATGGCATGAAATCAAAATTAAGAGGTATATATTAGTTGCATTGCAAAGACAAAATAACGATGATTACTTGGAGAATCAAAAGGTAATTATTATATATATATATATATATATATATATATATATATATATATATATATATATAGTATTGTATACAAGGGTCAAAATGTAAAATATTGAACTCTTATACAAGCCAACGGAAAAATTGTTCTTGTTAAATAAAAGGAATCCCTTAAAACATTCATGGGGATGAATGCATCCTATAAAGGAATAAATGATCAGAAAAAAAACTGGTAGAAACCAAATTAAGTAGTCACAATCTGTAAGATTGTACTATTGCGACAATTACAAATTGACGAAAGTGTCACACAAGAGTTTTAGTATAACCAGAATTTCTATAAATAGAAAAAAGTAATTAAATAAATAAATAAAATTGTAGTTAGTGAAGTTGTTGTAACCCGCACTGAATTAACAACATATTCCATCATAGCACGGTGTTATTTGAATCTATGTCAACTAATTTCTTTTTATATATTAAACCATGACATGTGTTATTATTTTTTCTTCATGATAGGTGCTAGGATATTATGAGCTATAGAGAAATGAGCTGAACATAACACTTACATATTTAATATATTATTAAAAATGGAAAATAAAAATTTATTGAGTGTTTGTTGGGTATGGAATGGAATTGTAGAGATAGCCTAGAAGTCAGACTCTATATGCACAAATTTTTTATCTAACATAATTATTTTTAACAAAAAATTCAAGAAAATGTTGTTATCCAAAACTAATCGAATAAATTGAATGCCACACAAAAGCAAAAAATGTTAATCTAGTGCATCATTGTCAGAATATAGTGTGAGCATATTCATTAACATTCGTTACATGGTTTTTTCTCTTCCCCATACAAAGCCAAAAATATCAATACAATGGATCATGATTTGATGTCGGTGAGACCATCTTCATCGAGATTGTTAATGAAATAATTAACGCTTAGAGACCAATGACATTTTTAGGTAGAAATTTCATATAGTATGACATAAGCCCATGCTCTTAGTACCATGTTTTAGTGTAAATTGGTGGATTTGGACTCAAAAAACTAAAGAATGTACTACATTCCTATGCCCATATTTTAAATTTGTTCATAATACTATATTCACACATATTAATGAACTATTATACTAATTTTTGAAAATTACTCAAAACCAATAATTAATATGCCTTAAATTCAAATAATTGTTTAAATCTAAAAAATGAAAGCTTCCATTCTTCTTAAATTCAATTATAAGACCAGTCACTAAATTAGTAAAGTGTATCAAAACCATTGATCCAAGACATAAGTGGCATTCATAGATAATCTTCAAAACAAGAACTTAAATTCATGTATAGATAGAATGGGATCATAAATTATGGAAAGACTTTGTGAATTGTTGGTATTATGATGTAGAGTGTTGTCCTTGATGGAAACCCACTGAATAAAGATGAAGACATACAATCCACCTGATGAAGTTGTGCTTGATAGAATATGTTCTTGATGGAGGAAATCTGATGTATCTACAGTATGTACAGAAGGCTGTGAAGAAAGAAATTCAGATTGTGCTAAATCTATGATGCAAGAGTATGTCTCAAGGAATACGCGGATTTGTCTAAGTGAAGTCGCGTATGCACGTGGAAAAGAACGTGCCAAGTAGCGTATGGGCTAAAGCGCTCTAAAAGTGCAAAACCAAGGGTAACCACCATGGTATTGACCCATTGTATTGGGTAATGATCTGCCTAATTGACCTCGTCCAGGAATACCATCGGAAGTAATATAGTTTTGGGCTCATGGTATTGGTTTGGCTCATGGTATTGAAAAAGGATAAACCTATATAAAGAGATGAAATTCATTATGCAAAGGGTGTGCGTGGGTGCAAGATGTCTGAGCTTGAATGAATACTTCACTCTGAAGTAAATCTAAATGGAAAGGGTTACACTTGAATGATAAATATGAATGGATGATGCACCAATGATGAAGAAGGGGATCTAGATCTGAAATGCACTGGTACCTACAAGATCTGCTCATGGAAGGCTTAGATCTGTGATGAGGCAAACATCTAGGCGAACATCTGTCTGAAGAAAAAGGGTAAATCTGAACTGGATATCTGATCTGAAGAAGTATGCTGCTCTATAATGATTGAAGATCTATACGCTACTTCGCCACAGAGGAAGCGCGTATATATGCGGCTTCGCTGAAGATAAAGCGCGTATGCGCAATAAAATATACACAGAGGTATACGCTAGTTTGTGTGGACGGAAGCGCGTATATACACAACATCAGTGAAGGGAAAGCGCGTATGCAAACTAGGGTTTGCTGAAGCAAGGGGTATGAAATATCTGATCTGTTCTGTTTTGTTTGTGCTATCTGATCTGTGTTGATAAGTATCTGTTGGTGATGTATGTTTGTGCTTAAAAGTATGGAAAGGGTCCAGTCTGAAAGTATGATGAAATGTGGCTTGCAAGTGGTGTTCTATTGAAGTTGTTGGATCCAGTGTGAAAATTGATGAAACGTGGTCCTAAGAGGTGCTGAGGGTTGTAGCATTCAGTCAGGGGGTCTTAGATCCCTTCCAGGTGAGGTTGGTAAACGAGATGAGGGGGTCGTAGCTCCCTTCCAGGAGAGGCTGGTAAACGAGTCAGGGGATTGGAGCTCCCTTCCAGGAGAGGCTGATAAACGAGGGCAGGTGGGTGCCTGCATGCTGGTAGAAGTCTGCACCAGCACATATGTTGTAAGATGTTTCTCTCTATAATAAAATATTGAAGGCTGAGCAACGGCAGCGGTGGTTTTCTCCCGAATTGGGTTTCCACCTAAAAATCCTGGTGTTCATGTGTGATGCTTTGTGTGATGGTTTACTCTGCTCTTACTGTTCATGTTTGCTGTTTATTAAACATCTGATGAATGAATGATGGAATGGTTCAAGTGAAGATCTAATAACTTAATTAGATATCTGTACATACGCTAGTTTCATAAAGGGTATCCGTGTATATACGCGTTTCTGTTTCAGGAAAGTAGCGTATGTGTTTTAGAAGCAAGGAAAAGTAAAATTTTTGAATATGCAGTAAATACTGATTCACCCCCCCCTCTCAGTATTTTTCCCAACAATTGGTATCAGAGGTAGGTTCTTCTGCAGAAGCTTGATCGCTTGAAGGAGATCCGTCACAATGGGAAGTCAAGAAGGTGTAATGTCTATAAAGCCACCTCTATTCAATGGAAGCAATCTGATATTCTAGAAAGTACGAACAAAAGCATATCTGCAAAGTCTTGGTGCAGATGTATGGGCAATCGTGGAAGAAGGTTATCAATACCCCTGCAAGTATTCCCTACCGATGTTGTTGAAAGAAAGAAGTATGAAATCAATGCCAAAGCAATGAATGTCTTATTAGGAAGCATGATCGAATCGAGAATTTGCTAAAGTAATGCATGCTACATTCAACAAAAGAGATATGGGAATAAAATCATTCTAAGTTATGAAGGAGATACAAAGGTAAAAAAATGCAAAACTCCAAACTCTTAGAATCGAATATGAAAATTTGAAGATGCATAGTGATGAAAATGTTGCCGGTTTCTTTCTTCGTCTAGATGATATTGTAAATCGGATGAGAAATTTGGGTGAAACCATAAGCGATACTACTTTGGTGGAAAAGGTCTTAAGATCCTTGACTTCAAAATTTGACTCTAAAGTTTCAGCGATTGAAGAAAGGCAAGATCTACAAACTCTTACTATTGTTTAATTGCATGGTATTCTGACTGCTTTTGAAATGAGGCAAGGAGGTCCTTCTCAAATCAAAGAAGCTGCTTTTAAAGGCTTGACAAAAGGAAAAGAAAAGGAAGTTGTCAAAGAATCCAGCCTATATATCACGAAGAAGAAGAAGAAGCAAATTTTGTGAGAAGACTTCAACTAGGTACCGGAAAGTTCAAAGGTAAGCTTCCTTTCAAATGTTTCAATTGTGGAAGAGTTGGTCATTATGCTGCAAAGTGTCCTTATGAAGAAACCTTGGCTAAAGGAAAATAAGTAGCAAGAAGGAATAAGAATCTATCTAGCACAAGGAAAAGTTATTATACTAATGAAGATATTTATGGATCATCTAATAGTGAGGAAGAATGTGAAGAAGACTTTAGACTTCTCATGGCTTTTGAACAAAGAGAAGAAAAGGATACTTTCATGGATGCTCTAGAGGACAATGATTTTCTTGAAGAAAACAATCAACTCAAAGTAAGCCTAGCGAGAAAAAGAACATAATCATAGAGACTCTTGAAAGATAGCTTGAAGCCAAAGAAAAAACGCATTGAGGAATTGGAATGTGAAATAGTAAGTCTAAGGAAAGATAATGAGAAAGTGAAGACTCTCAATCTTAGATTTGCTAAAGGTTCGTAAACCTTAGATGAAATTATCAAGACACAACGGTCTCCTCTTATAAAAAAACGGGTCTTGGATATACTAGGGGAATCTTCCCGAGACTTTCAAGACTAAATTATCCGAAAAGCGAGTCACAACTAGCTCTCTTCACTCAACCACTCGAGCAAGGGAACAAAGGTTCTTTACGGGTAAAGCATGATCATCTCAAATCAAGGATCACTAACAGGGAGATCCCTCAAAGAAGCAACGACCAACAGGTAAATTCAAATAAAAGATTTCATGGTCGCCGGAATTTCTACTTCAATGGACAATGTTTCTCATGTCACAATTTTGGTCATAAAGTTGTTCAATGTGTTGCATATAAAACGATCATGACAAGAGAAGCAAGAAAGAAAAGAATGAATATTGAACCAAAGAAGAATACCTATAACAATTTTTCTCCTCTTCAAAATGAAGTTGAATGTACTTATTGCAATAACTTTGGTCATGAAGAATCGAATGCGGGAGCAAGGTCCAGCCAAATGAATATGTTTCCTCAAGATCTAAAGTATGGAAAAAGAAAGAATTACAGGTTCAAAATTGTGGGATAGAATTATTTGCAGAAGGTGAAGAAAATCAATGGTACATTGATAGTGGGTGCTCAAGACACATGACATGTGACAAAAGAAAACTTCTTACATATAATGCTCTAGAAAAGGAAAAGAAAGTTACTTTTGGAAATGATACTCCTGCTGTGATTAAAGGAAAAGGGTCGGTATTTCTAAAAGAAAAGGTGAAGGCTAATGATGTCATGTATGTGGATGGATTAAGGCATAACCTCGTTAAGTGTAAGTCAAATGTGTGATCAAGGAAGCAGTGGTCTTTAGTTCAAAGGAGTGTGTGGTTCATGATCTTGATACTGAGTAAAATCATTATAAAAGGAAAAAAGAAATCCTAGCAACATGTATATACTAAATGGTATAGATCAATGTTACTTGAGCAAGTCTTCGAAAAATTGGCTATGGCATAGAAGGGTCGAGGGCATCACGAGTTTTCTCTCAAATCAACAAAGCAAGTAGACTTCAACTGCTCGTGGTCTTCCCAATATTAATCTACCGGAAGGCATCATATGCAAATCTTGTCAATTCGGTAAAGGCAGTGACGAGTGCGTTTTAATGCCAAAGAAGGATCATCAATTAAGCCTCTTGAACTCATTCATACTCGACATATGTGGACCTATGAGGAAGAAGTCACCACACAGGGGAAGAATACTATATCTTATTTATTGATGATTACTCTAGAATGTGTTGGATCTGGCTCATTAAACACAAGGATGAAGCATTTGAAAAATTTCAGATCTTCAAAGCTTTAGTTGAAAATTAAGTAGATCTAAAAATCAAGTGTCTTAGATCTGATCGAGGAGGAGAATATACATCAAATGAATTCCTTGAATTTTGTGAAAAACATGGCATAAAAAGACAATTCTCTGTAGCAGGTACTCCACAACAAAATGGCGTAGCAAAAAGAATGAATAGAACAATTCAACAAATGGCTAGAGCTATGCTCGATGATTGTGGAACTCCTGACATGTTCGGGGAGAAGCATCACATACGATGAGCTAACATTCTCAACAAGGCTCATGTTCGGGTAAATAGTGACAAAACTCCATATGAACTACGGTATGGTAAATCTCCATCCGTGAAGCATTTTAGAGTTTTTTGGAAGTAAATGCTTTATCAAAAAAATAACGATGAAAATCTTGGCAAGTTTGAACCTAGATCGGATGAAGGGATATTTCTTGGGTACTCATCTTCAAGCAAAGCATACAAATGTTACAATAAAAGGCTTCGAAAGATTGTTGAATGTATTGATGTTGTTATTGATGAGACTCCTACAGGCTCCTAAAGAAGAAAAAACAAACAACAAAAGAAGATGATGGTGACCTATGTCCTTCTACATCAAATGATATGAGACAATGGATCCAATGAAGAACACCGAAGATGATCTATCTAAAAAAAGCTCCATCAAGATATGTGCAAAAAGAATCATCCCGAATCTCAAATTTTGGGTGACAAGGAATCAGGTGTACGAACAAGGAGAACTCTTGTGGGATCTTCCAATCATCTGGAACTTCTATCCACAATTGAACCACACAATGTCAATCAAGCTAGCAAAGATGAATTTTGGAAGCAAGCCATGAATGAAGAACTTGATCAAATTGAAAAGAATGACACTTGGGAATTGGTACCAAGACCACATGACAAAAATGTCATTGGAACTAAATGGATCTTCAAGAACAAGCTAAATGAGAATGGGGATGTTGTAAGAAACAAAGCTAGATTGGTCCGCAAAGGGTATACTCAACAAGAAGGTATAGACTTTGAAGAAACTTTTTGCTCCTCGTAGCTAGACTTGAAGCCATAAGAATGTTTCTTGCCTTTTCAAGTTATCAACAAATCAAAGTCTATCAAATGGATGTTAAATATGCTTTTCTTAATGGTGATCTAGAAGAAGAAGTATATATAGAACAAGCGGAAGGATTCATTTTGGGAAATGATGCAAATCTTGTTTGTAGACTTAAAAAGGCTCTTTATGGTCTCAAACAAGCTCCAAGGGCTTGGTATTATCATCTTGACAAATATCTTCATCAACAAGGATTTACAAAGGGGTCTCGTTTGATAGCAACTTATACACAAAAGTTGAAAATGATAAACTATTGATTGTGGTTGTATATGTTGATGATATCATTTTTGGGAGTAATGAAGAATATTTGAGTCAAAAACTTTGCTTCGTCATGCAGAAGGAATTTGAAATGTCCCTACTTGGAGAACTAACATTTTTTCTTGGCTTACAAGTGCATCAAACTGCAGCTGGTATATTCCTATCACAAGAAAAATATCTTAAGCAAATTCTGAAGAAGTATGGTATGGAAGAATGCAAACCTGTAAGTACACCAATGATAACCGGATGCAATCTCAGTTCTCATGATGATTCTCCCACGGTGAATCAACCAGAATACAGATCAATGATAGGAAGTCTACTTTATCTCACTGGGACTAGACCAGACATTATGCATGCAATTGGGATTGTTGGACGATTCCAAGCTAATCCAAAAGAGTCTCACCTTCAGGCTGTTAAAAGAATTTTCAAATATCTACAAGGAACTCAAGACTTTGGTCTATGGTATCCAAAGAATGCCGATCTTACTCTTCATGCTTACACTGATGCAGATTGGGCTGGAAGTGTTGATGATCGGAAAAGCAGTAGTGGTGGTGCATTCTATATGGGACCCCGGTTAGTATCTTGGCTCAGCAAGAAGAAAAATTCTATTGCCTTATCTACAGCAGAAGCAGAATATGTGGTTGCCGCATCTTGTTGCACTCAACTCCTTTGGATGATGCAAACCTTGCAAGATTTTCAAATCAAATGTACATCTCCTGTCCCCATTAAGTGTGACAATACAAGTGCCATCAGTATTTCAAAGAATCTTGTTATGCATTCGAAGACCAAGCACATTCCCATCAAGTATCACTTCTTACGTGAACAAGTGCTTGAGAAAAACGTGAAGTTGGAGTATGTTCCCTCCAAAGAACAAGTTGCTGATATATTTACCAAACCTCTGCCTAGGGAAGCGTTCGAGTATCTAAGACAGAAGATGGGAGTGTTCTCTGCGAGTCAAAAGAAAAAATCTGCATAAATTTAGAAGATGGCATTAGATACGCGGGTTTCCTGAAACAGAGTCACGTATATACGCGAGTTCATGCACAGAAAACCGTGTATGTCTGATTGCTGACATTTTTTGGAGTCAGCTCTCTTCAGCACATCTGCAGTACTGCTTGGTATATCTGATACTGTTTGGTATCTCTGGTGATGTTCCAGCTCTCATAATTCTATTTCTAATGTTTTGATAAAGATGCCTTGATGATTTGTTGTTGAAAGTGTTCAGGATGCACTAACTAAGGGGGAGCCTTAGTCATATGAAAAGTTGCTTGGAGGCCCAGATTCAGGGGGAGTATTAGCTTTGCTGAGTATAATGCATTGTTGGCATTATGATGGTTCTGAAATATGTTCTCTTTCTTGAGGACTTTCTGATGTTGGTTATGAAAAGTCATTTCTGTATATTGATAAAAAGGTCATGTTGCGACCCATAATGTAAATTTGTAATATTCAGTCATGTAAGGACTTGTCAAAGTTGTAAACCCACTTGGTTGGGTAGCTAAGTCAATTTTTTTGTAAACCCACTTGATTGGGTACTTGAGTCTCTTATGTAAATCCACTTGGTTGGACATTTGATGTAAGTATGAGTCTTTGGTGATAGGACGTTCATAGAGTCATGTACTTCATTGGAAAATATGTTTGAAGATTCAGCATGAACTCAGGGGGAGCTTGGTCACTTCTGTGTACATCAGATCTGCAGAATTAGAAAAAAGGGGGAGAGTCTGTTGGTTTTTTATTAGCCCTTTGCCCTTGATTTCAAAGGGGGAGAGTGTCATGGTGTTTGAACGATGTCACTGTATTCTTATTGTACCTATCTTTTGTAACCAAACACCATCGTGGTTGCCATCAAGTCCAAAGGGAGAGATTGTTGGTATTATGATGCAGAGTGTTGTCCTTGATGGAAACCCACTGAATAAAGATGAAGACATACAATCCACCTGATGAAGTTGTGCTTGATAGAATATGTTCTTGATGGAGGAAATATGATGTATCTACAGTATGTACAGAAGGCTGTGAAGAAAGAAATTCAGATTGTGCTAAATATATGATGCAAGAGTATGTCTCAAGGAATACGCGGATTTTTCTAAGTGAAGTCACGTATGCACGCAGAAAAGAACGTGTATTCCTTGAGACATACTCTTGCATCATAGATTTAGCACAATCTGAATTTCTTTCTTCACAGCCTTCTGTACATACTGTAGATACATCAGATTTCCTCCATCAAGAACATATTCTATCAAGCACAACTTCATCAGGTGGATTGTATGTCTTCATCTTTATTCAGTGGGTTGCCATCAAGGACAACACTCTGCATCATAATACCAACAATCTCCCCCTTTGGACTTGATGGCAACCACGATGGTGTTTGGTTACAAAAGATAGGTACAATAAGAATACAGTGACACCATTCAAACACCATGACACTCTCCCCCTTTGACATGTGCCAAGTCGTGTATGGGCTAAAGCGCTCTAAAAGTGAAAAACCAGGGGTAACCACCATGGTATTGACCCATTGTATTGGGTAATGATCCGCCTAATTGACCCCGTCCAGGAATACCATCGGAAGTAATGTAGTTTTGGGCTCATGGTATTGGTTTGGCTCATGGTATTGAAAAAGGATAAACCTATATAAAGAGATGAAATTCATTATGCAAATGGTGTGCGTGGGTGCAAGATGTCTGAGCTTGAATGAATACTTCACTCTGAAGTAAATCTAAATGGAAAGGGTTACACTTGAATGATAAATCTGAATGGATGATGCACCAATGATGAAGAAGGGGATCTAGATCTGAAATGCACTGGTACCTACAAGATCTGCTCATGGAAGGCTTAGATCTGTGATGAGGCAAACATCTAGGCGAACATCTGTCTGAAGAAAAAGGGTAAATCTGAACTGGATATCTGATCTGAAGAAGTATGCTGCTCTATAATGATTGAAGATCTATACGCTACTTCGCCACAGAGGAAGCGCGTATATATGCGGCTTCGCTGAAGATAAAGCGCGTATGCGCAATAAAATATACACAGAGGTATACGCTAGTTTGTGTGGACGGAAGCGCGTATATACACAACATCAGTGAAGGGAAAGCGCGTATGCAAACTAGGGTTTGCTGAAGCAAGGGGTATGAAATATCTGATCTGTTCTGTTTTGTTTGTGCTATCTGATCTGTGTTGATAAGTATCTGTTGGTGATGTATGTTTGTGCTTAAAAGTATGGAAAGGGTCCAGTCTGAAAGTATGATGAAATGTGGCTTGCAAGTGGTGTTCTATTGAAGTTGTTGGATCCAGTGTGAAAATTGATGAAACGTGGTCCTAAGAGGTGCTGAGGGTTGTAGCCTTCAGTCAGGGGGTCGTAGCTCCCTTCCAGGTGAGGCTGGTAAACGAGTCAGGGAGTTGGAGCTCCCTTCCAGGAGAGGCTGGTAAACGAGGGCAGGTGGGTGCCTACATGCTGGTAGAAGTCTGCACCAGCACATATGTTGTAAGATGTTTCTCTCTATAATAAAATATTGAAGGCTGAGCAACGGTAGCGGTGGTTTTCTCCCGACTTGGGTTTCCACCTAAAAATCCTGGTGTTCATGTGTGATGCTTTGTGTGATGGTTTACTCTGCTCTTACTGTTCATGTTTGTTGTTTATTAAACATCTGATGAATGAATGATGGAATGGTTCAAGTGAAGATCTAATAACTTAATTAGATATCTGTACATACGCTAGTTTCATAAAGGGTATCCGCGTATATACGCGTTTCTGTTTCAGGAAAGTAGCGTATGTGTTTTAGAAGCAAGGAAAAGTAAAAGTTTTGAATATGCAGTAAATACTGATTCACCCCCCCTCTCAGTATTTTTCCCAACATGAATATGAATGATAGATGTGATGTATAGAACATGAATATAATAGTGTTACACATGAGTTTTTACACTCTTTTTTGAACCAAACCACAACATAGGCAAACACGTAAAGAATTAGTCCTAAAAATCCTAAGAATATATGTTATGTTGTTGGATCTGAAGAGACATCACTGAGTACATCATCCTTTCTGTATACAAATAGTTCTTCATATTTATCCTATTCATTCAAAATATATCTCCTTTAAGGCCTAGCATGTGAAGCAATAAATATAGTATTCTGATCTTTATACATTGCATCCCTTGAATTCCCATGAATGTAAACCAATATCATGAATGACCAATTACATTTTATATGACAAGAAGTTGCGTGGAGAAATATCAGTCAGATAGAAAAATTCCAAAGTACTTGAAACTCATGTAAGCATGTTTCCAAAACAAGTCTTCTACTTTTAGGATTGGTGATTTTCATTTTACTAGTGACAGGATCAAGTTGTTTTACCCAAACTCCTTGTGCGTACAAGGGATATATGTCCTTATCATGCCATTTCGTGAGTTGCATAAGTAAAATATGGGCCTTGTATATAAATACCAATCTGGTCATAATCCTTTCGATCTCCTTATCCTACTCGGTTGTCAAAGATTTGAAAGGGGTGAATATTTCCTGTTTCTATCGCTGACAAGATAGAGAGGGTCTAGAATAAAATGAGCTACCCACAGTGGCTGGTAGTTCTTGTAAAATATATTTTCAATGATATCTTTCATAGGTCCCTCATAAATGTTATAATTGGCACAACAACCCTTTAATTTTGTCTTCAATTCATCCCAGAATTGGAGGCACCTTCCCATCAAAGTTCTATTGGCTTCAATGTCTTGTATCATCATGTTGATCAACTTGACCAGTGAAAAAATTGCATCAAGGTCATTCCAGAAACTTATATCTTGTATCATATTTCCAAGTTCCCTACTAAGAGGATCATATGCATAAAATACCTTGAAGGACTAAAATTTTAGTTGCGTATCCTATTTTGCAGATTTTGTGGCTTTGTTGGTTGTTTCTTTACACTTTTTGTTTGGATTTTTTTCCATTCAGCATTTTAGATTCTAAAAGAAAGGGAAAATATTAAAAAAATAACACGTTTAAATCTAAAAAGTTACAAAATAATTATAAAACCTCAAATAATACCTAAACAAATTCCTTATAGTGTATTCATATAAATTAGTTGATAATCTATATGAAATTCTTGGTGTTAAGGTTGCCAACATTCATGGAACACTTGACATCACATTTGGAGAGAAAATTATAATAGAGTAAAAAAATGGTTGGTGTTATATCATTTTTGCTAAGGGTGCTATATCTTTGATATAAGGAGATGAAGACTTTAGAAGGCCAAAGGGTTTTCGTCATGTGGCTACAAATATTTTCTTGTCCCTTGCACCTCGAATGGAACTACTTTTCCCTCCTAATAAAAGGATTTGTGGGAATTTCATCATACCATTCAGAGAGACAAACCTAAAGAAAGAAAAAAAAATCCTATTAGCATGCTGGTTAATGAATGAATTTTTGAAATATTCGAGTGTCTACTAGCATATCAAGACTACAACATATTCACATATTTCTCTAAGGGATGAATTATGCTCCATAGCACCATGCAGAGAAGTTAAATGAAAATATCCGAAGGAAGCATGGAAACGTATTGATAAACACTAAAAGAGATTGGTAAAAACCAATTAAACTATGTCAAGAGAATGTGAGTTTTTCCAATGATCATTCACAATTTTTTACGAGATGATAAATATTTCTCTTAAGTTATTGGTATATTGTGACAAGTTTGTATGAAAATGTTATCTCGAAATTTAAGATCATTTTTTATGAAACCAGCTCCAAAAATAGAAGAAAAGAGAGATCAATGCCTTAGAAATCAGCCACTTTGAGGGGGAACCTCCTTCACATTACATACATGAAAATACTTGGATGATACTATGATAGCTTCATTTAAGTTAACTAGTGTTAACTAGTTCAAGACAATTTGTCTAATTTTATTTTATATGGCAAGAAAAACTTAAATCATTACTATTGATAAAACAAATTATTTTGCTGAAATTATTAAATTAGGAGGAATTCATTAATGGGAAGTAAATATTTTAAGCTGATGGTAAAAATGTTTCCAATAATCAGAGGTGGTTGGGGACAGTTGGAAAGACAGTTACCTACTCCTCTGAGGATAAAGCTGAATCCCAGGGTTGGAGTAGGGGTTTTGTGCAATTGGTAAAGGAGAGTATTTTCTAGAGCTAGTTATGATCAGTTGAAAATAACTCACAAAAACCCTTTTAAAGCCAGATTTTATGACTTGACTGGATTGGCCATCGAGAGGTCATAGTAGAAAGAAAAATTATTCCACTGTTAACTTGGGACACCGTCCAGATTTTGGAGCTAGTGGGAAAGTAGAGGACGTAATAGCTTCCCTTCATGGTTGGGAGGACCACAGATTGGAAGAATAAGTTCCAAATAAGTATAAATACTTTGAGTATGTTGTGCTATTGTCTTAATATGGAAGTTTTAGACTGTTTTAGATTACTGATATTAATACAACAGTAGAGGATTGAATATTGAACTTCTGTTAAATGGTAGAATTGTATTTTTTGTGTAAAGGAAAAGAAGGTACTACTGTCAAAAAATATATATATCATGATTGGACTACAGTATGTATATATATAGACCCTATAAAGAACGTAGTGTAATTCTTTTTCAAACTACATGAAAGTAGATAGATGTAGAAATTTATAGTTTTCCACCCCGATTTTCAGTTTTCACCTTATTACTCCAAAATAGTTAAATGCCCTTTCCCATATCCATACATTTAACAAACTGGAAAATAAATTTTGCTTAAAACACAAATTCTGGAAATTTTTCAGAATGCTGGAAAATGCAGAATTAAAAATCAGCAAGCATAAAAACAGTCATTCACACATTTGACACAGATATTTTTGGTCAACATGACCCTGGAAAAACCCCCTACAACTCTTGGGGAAAACCAGTTCGAAAGCTCATTATTATTTCTGGAAAATGCTTTTTACAGTGAGATAAATATTCAGCAAAATAAAAATCAGCAAACAGACTTTTACAACTTATCTCGTTTTCCGTGCTTAACCACCACCTCGGAAAATGTACAAACAGCAAAACCAGAACAACAATAAATGTTGTACGTCCTCCTCAATTTTCATGCCCAGAAATCTGCAATAAATGAAGCTGTACGGCCTCCTCAAAATCTGTGCAAACAGCAATTAATGCTGCTGTCCAAAACCTCGATTTGCATGCCAAAAACACTGCAAAAATTTGTTGTACGGTACAGCCCCTTGCTGCCTCGATTTCCATGCCCAATATTGCTGTACGGCTTGTTGTGCGACCTGCTGTACGGCCTTGCTGTACGGCCTCCCTGCATAGAAAATCGTGCCAAAAATCTTCCTTTTACTGTGTTATCTCAGTTGTACAGTCTTGCTGAAAATTTCTTGCTGAAGTGCTGCCTTGGAAAGTGTGCCAAGCTACTGCCTCCTTCTCCTCACTGCCCAGAAATCTCCCTTGCTCTCTTGCTCTCCTTCTCTCAATCTGCTCATGAAAGAATGAATGACCTTTTCCTCCTTTTCCTCCTTTAACCTAACCCTAAGTGAATTTTGGGGAATCCCTAAATCTAATGGCTAAAATAGATTGAGATATAGGGCTGAGATTAAATGCTCATTTAAATCTCACTTTCTATTTTGTAATTCACCCCACTTTAATAAAGACCCACTTAGTCTTTTATTTCCAAAGTCACTTTTTCCTTTCTAATTTTATATTGACTTTATTAAAGTCACTTTAAAATTAGACTTTAGTAACTTTATCACTTAAAGTCACTTTTAAATTAGATTTGACTTTATAACTTTATAAAGTCACTTTAGTAACTTTATCACTAAAAGTCACTTTAAAATTAGATTTGACTTTATAAAAATTATAAAGTCACTTTAGGAGAAAAATTAAATTCTTTTGGACACTTTTCCCTAGGCCAAAGATCAAAGCCTTAGGGAACCACCTGTCCTTCGGTACGAAATTTAAACACTCCCTCTTACTGAGGAAGGTGTTACTCACCACACCCATCTTGTCTCTGAAGTAGACATGCTTGCCCCGTGGTAAGGCTTTGGTAAGAATATCTGCAACCTGCTCATCAGTGGGAATATAATCAAGCTTCACAACTCCTTTCTAAACATAGTCTCTGATGAAGTGATATTTGATCCCGATATGCTTTGACCTGTCATGAAATACTGGATTCTCCGTGAGTTTAATGCAAATCTGATTATCACAGTAAATCACTGAAGGTCTCAACGGCTGACCAAATAATCCAAACAACATCCTGCGAAGCCAGATGACCTCACAACTAGCTAGATTGGCTGCCATATACTCTGCTTCCGCTGAACTCAATGCTACTGACTGCTGCTTTCGGTTGAACCATGACACAACTGCCGAACCCAACCCAAAATAGCACCCTGAAGTGCTCTTCCTATCAAAAGCACAACCTGCCCAATCAGAATCAGTGTAACCTGCCAATCTCACTCCATCCCCCTACCTGTAGTCCAGACCATAATCCACTGTCCCCTGCAAGTATCGCAAAATGTGTTTTGCAGCCACCCAGTGAACCTTCCTAGGTTCACACATAAACTGACTCATCATGTTGACTGCAAAACAAATATGTTTTCTAGTGTTGACCAAATACATCAAGGAACCAATCAGCTGCCTGTACAATGTGGGATCCACCAACTCGGAATCTGAAGCATGAAGCTTCTTCCAGTTGGTGATCATCGGTGTTGACATGGGTCTACAATCCTCCATGTAGAATCTGCTAAGGATGTCCACAATATAGTTCCCCTGTCCCAGGAAGAAATGCCCCTCCTCCTACCACACCTCCAAACCCAAAAAGTAATGCATCAAGCCGAAGTCCTTCATCTCAAACTCTGCTGCAAGATCTCTCTTGCAGTGCTCTATGAGTCTCTCTGCACCTGTAATGACTAAGTCATCCACATATAGCACCAGAATGAGAGGCTCCTCACCTATCACAATATAGTAAAGGTTCAGATCTGCCTCACTCTTTGTGAAACCCATCTTCTGCAAGTAAGTATCTATCCTGGAGTACCAAGCTCTGGGAGCTTGCTTCAGGCCGTAAAGGGCCTTCTTCAGTCTGCACACATGGGACTCCTTCCCATGCACCTCAAATCCCTATGGCTGCTCAATGTACACCTCCTCCTGTATGAAGCCATTGAGAAATGCGGTCTTCACATCCATCTGGTGGATCTTCCAACCCATCTCTGCTGCTATCGATATAATGGAGCGGATCGAAGTATATCGAACCACGGGAGCGAAGGTCCCCTCATAATCAACTCCTCTAGCCACAAACCTCGCTTTTTTCTCAATGCTGCCATCTGCAGCATGCTTTACCTTGTAAATCCATCTGGAAGTAACCAAATATTTGCTCTCAGGCCTCGGCACCACCTCCCAAACATCATTCTTCATGATAGAAGAATACTCCTCCTGCATGGCCTCTCTCCATACCTGCTGGCTAGCTGCCTCCTCATAGCTAGAAGGCTCAGAGTCAAGGATGCTGGTAGCCATTTCCATATAGCTACAAAACCTCTCAGGTGGTCTGCTCTCTCTGACCGGCCTCTTAATCTCAGCAACAGATGTGGCATCTCTCAAGGTGTCCTGAAGCCACTTAGGCTTCCTCTTCCTTGAGCACACTTCTCCCGCTGGAGAATAAAACTCCTCCTCCTCAACATCAGGAGCCTGAACTCCTGACTGTCTTTCTACTGTCCTCCTGCCTGCACCTGAACCTGTAGATGCTGAGGTACCGTGTGAACTTTCCATCAGTGGACTCCCCAGTGAACTTCTCTGCGTGATGCCCGTAGCACCACCCCTCTGACTCTGTGAGCCACTGCCCACTAACGAACTTGACATCATCATAGATGTACCTCCGGATCCTCCTGATCCCTGCCCACTGGATCCCCGTGACTGACTCAACTACTGCTGAGGGTCTGGCTAATCCAGATACTCTAACTCCCGTGACCTCCTAAAGGCCCTATCCTCCTCGAACTTCACATCCCGCCTGAAAACAACTTTCCTCTATGGAGGAATGTAAATCCGAAAGGCCTTGGAGGTCTCACTGTAGCCCACAAAGATACCCTTCTCTACGGTGGGCTCTAGTTTGGTCCTCTTCTCCTTTGGTATGTAGGAGTATGTGATGCACCCAAAGATACGAACATGACCAATATCATGCTTTTTCCCAGAAAAAGCCTCCTCCGGAGTCATGTGCCCCAAGGCACGATGCAGACTCCTGTTATGCAAATAAAAAGCTGTGTTGCAGGCCTCTGCCCACAAAAAAAATGGCAACCCCTGATCATGCAACATGGCTTTGGCAGCCCCTCCGATGGATCTGTTCTTCCTCTCCGCAACCCCGTTCTGCTGGGGGTTGTAAGGAACAGTGAGCTCCCTCCTAATGCCTGCCTCCGCAAAATAGTCAACAAACTCTCCAAGGGTGTACTCTCCTCCATTGTTCGACCTCAGGGACTTGATCTTCCGACCTGTCTGTGTCTCCACAAGAGCTCTGAACTCCTGAAACCTCTTGAAGACCTCACTCTTGGTCTTCAAGAAATAGATCCAGGTCCTCCTGGAGTGATCATCAATGAATAAGACATAGTACTCATACCCACTCAAGGAAACATGAGACATCCGACTGCTCACATCGGAATGAATCAAATCAAGTATCCCAGTCGCTCTGCTGTCACTGCTGGGAAAAGGGGATTTGGCAAACTTGCCCATCGCACATCCTCTGCAAGTATCAAAGTGATCAGTACTGAAATCTGGCACACCTGTAGTGATCTCCCACAAAGTCCTCAAGGCTCCATGATACATGTGCCCCATCCTGCGGTGCCAAATCTCACACAGCTCGGAACTGCTAGCTCTGCTATCGGTACTACTGCTCAATTCCAAAAGGGACTGAAATGCAAACTTGAACACCTTTTCATGGTGTACACCTATCACTCTTGCTGAATCAGCTGGAGTGCCCTTGGGATACATCAACACCTGTCCTCCCCTGAACAGTACCTCATATCCTCTGTCCTCCAAAGCTGAGATGGATATGAGGTTCTTCCTCATCCCGGGCACATAAAGAACATCTTACACCTTCAAGGGAGGCCCACCTTCGAAATGTCAATGTTCACACCTAGTAATCTGTTGAATTCAACTCCGTCATCACCGAGTACTACCTCTACACCATTTAACCCCCAAAGCTCTAACCCCCATCACGTGACTCGCCGCGTGGACGTGAAGTCCACCGTCCACATACCGTATACCCGAAGATGCTCAATGACCGAGGGAAATGGCTGCTCCCTCCTAACCTCATGCGTATAATCCCGCACTTCAGAGGACCATTAACAGTTGAACCCAAACTTCCGCCAAAACGACCCACAAATTATTCAACCGCCGAAGCTTCCTGCCATGCTCTGGTTCTTCCCCTTCTTCTTCTTCTTCTCCGGACACACAACCGCATAGTGTCCCATCTTCTGACAATTCCAACACTTCACTTTGGAATAGTCCTTCTGTGTGTTATCCTGTTTACCTTTACCTTTGCCTTTGCCCCCACCATTGCTTGTGGAAGCCTTCTTCTTCCCTTTGCCTTTCTTGCGTCCTGCCAACAGTGCTACATCCTCATCCTGCTCAACTGGCTTGGCTGCCCCAAGCTGACCTTTCCTGATCTCTGTCTGAATGCAATCATCCCAAAACCTCTCCCATGTGGGAAGGGTCTCACGTGCACAAACCCCATCAGCAAAGTTCATCCATGAACGTGGGAGGCCATTCACTGCAATCCGCACCAACTCAGTGGGTGGAATGGCCTCTCCAATCGCTGCCAACTCATCTCTCACATTAGTAATCTTTGTGAGATATCCAGCTGCACTATCATTACCCATCTTAATGGTCTTTGGCTTTTCCTTCAGGACCATTTTCCGGTTCTCATTGGTACTCTGGTAGAGATTGGACAATGATGTCCACATCTCATGAGCATTTCTCTTTCCTCTCACATGAGGAATGCAATGGTCTTTGATTCTGTCTAGAATCAATCTCTTACCCTTGTTGTTATTTTTATTATATGCTGCCAACTCATCAAGATTAGTAGGCACATTTACAGGGTTCTGTGCGGTATGCACCATAATGTCCCAGACTTCTGCCTCCTCAAAGATACTCTGCATTCTCTCCTTCCAAATGCTGTAATTGGAATGCCCATCCAACCTATCCTCCACCCTCAGTCCCAAAGACATCCTGTTGTCCTAAAACTGAAAAATAGCACTGCTGTGGTAAAGATAAAACTGATGTTTGTGAAAAAATCAGCTTGCTGGAATTTTCTGAGTGAAAAATCAGCAGGCTGTAATTTTCCTCCTTGCTGTCCCAAACTGCTTTTCAGCACTCAAGCTCCGATACCATGTAGAAATTTATAGTTTCCCACCCCGGTTTTCAGTTTTCACCTTATTACTCCAAAATAGTTAAATGCCCTTTCCCATATCCATACATTTAACAAACTGGAAAATAAATTTTGCTGAAAACACAAATTCTGGAAATTTTTCAGAATGCTGGAAAATGCAGAATTAAAAATCAGCAAGCATAAAAATAGTCATTCACACATTTGACACAGATATTTTTGGTCAACATGACCCTGGAAAAACCCCCTACAACTCTTGGGGAAAACCAGTTCGAAAGCTCCTTCTTATTTCTGGAAAATGCTTTTTACAGTGAGAGAAATATTCAGCAAAAAAATCAGCAAACATACTTTACAACTTATCTCGTTTTCCGTGCTTAACCACCGCCTTGGAAAATGTGCAAACAACAAAAACATAACAACAATAAATGTTGTACGTCCTCCTCGATTTTCGTGCCCAGAAATCTGCAATAAATGCAGCTGTACGGCCTCCTCAAAATCTGTGCAAACAACAATAAATGCCGTCGTCTTAAACTTCAATTTATGCACAAAACCATCAAAACTTTGCTTTAGCAGTACAGGCCCCTTGCTACCTCGACATTTTTACAACTTATCTCGTTTTCCATGCTAATCACCACTTCAAATGTACAAACAACAAAAACAACAATGAAAGAATAAATGTTGTACGTCCTCCTCGATTTGCATGCCTAGAAAATCTAACAATGCAAACAGGTATTGTACCTCCTCAAAATCTGCAAAAATAGCTGAATGCTGTCGGGCTCAAACCTCGATTTGCGTGCCAAAACCATCGCAAAAATCGCCGTATGGCATGGCACTCCTACACCTCATTTTTCGTGCCCAATATTGTTGTATGGCTTCCAGACGGCACATGCCGTACGCACTCATATACGGCCTCCCTGCCTAGAAAACTGTGCCAAAAATCTGCCTTTTACTGTGTTATCTCAGCTGTACGGTCTTGCTGAAAATGTCTTGCTGAAGTGCTGCCTTGGAAAGTGTGCCAAGTTGCTGCCTCCTCCTCCTCCTCCTCACTGCCCAGAAATCTCCCTTGCTCTCTTGCTCTCCTTCTCTCAATCTACTCATGAAAGAATGAATGACCTTTTCCTCCTTTAACCTAACCCTAAGTGACTTTTGGGGAATCCCTAAATCCAATGGCTGAAATAGATTGAGATCTAGGGCTGAGATTAAATGCTTATTTAAATCTCACTTTCTATTTTTTAATTCACCCCACTTTAATAAAGACCCACTTAGTCATTTATTTCCAAAGTCACTTTTTCCTTTCTAATTTTATATTGACTTTATTTAAAGTCACTTTAACTTTAGTAACTTCATCACTTAAAGTCACTTTAAAATTAGATTTGACTTTATAACTTTATAAAGTCACTTTAGTAACTTTATCACTTAAGTCACTTTTAAATTAGATTTAATTTTATAAAAAATTATAAAGTTACTTTAGGAGAAAAATTAAATTCTTTTGGACACTTTTCCCTAGGCCAAAGATCAAAGCCTTAGGGAACCACCTGTCCTCCGGTACCAAATTTCAACAACAGAATTTTCCATTGCAGCTATAAACCTATTGTATGCACAGATACAGTTATAAACACAATAGGAATGCAAACTATAATTATGTTAATATACAGCTGAAGATAATGCATACTGTAATATGTATACAAAAATTCTTAACGAATAAATAATGTAGCATCCCAGAAAACAAGAAAATTAAAACTTCAGGTCCAGGGTTTGGGGTGAAACCCTACCCTAGACCAACTGTTCTTTATAACCCATTTTCTATACTCAGACTTTACCACGGTGGTCTAGTCACCAATTAACTCTACTGAAAAGGTGTATGAGCAAAGTAAACAAAAGATCGAGGTAGGATTGGTTAACAATATAAATTTTATTACAGAGTAAAAAATAAGAAGACATATGAAAATTTCACAGAAACCCTCGTCTCTGTACCAGACAGCAAGTAAAGATTCTTTAGTAACTGATAAGGATAAAAAAAGAAACACCCTTTAAGAAGCAAATAAACATAAGCAAGATTTCCTCTAAAATCGGAACGTATAATTAAAAAAAAGGTACACATGGAGAGGGTAAAAACCCTTACTGTTAATATTTTGCAGGAGAAACCAAAACAATTAAATATTGGCGGGATTTACAAAATCATTGTAAAAATAAAAATGAGAACCGAACTGAACATGTAATATATATTAACTTTGCAATCAATGGAAATGTACTTGAGAGAATAACAGAGCTATTAAATGAAAATCCATTTCCCTTTTTATAAATCTTGGAATAGGTTTGAGGGTTAAACCCTTCATAAAAATTTCCGAATAGAGTTTAGACCGTATGAAATATAAAAAGAACTAATAAATAAAGAGAGTCTCTGGAATCTTAACATTATTTATCAGATAAAACTAATGAAAGGAAATAAACAGACCAACGAAGGCATTTGGAAAGGTATGAGACCAGAACCCTAGGGCTTTGGTTCCCTTTCTAAACCATGGTACCTGTATAATAACACGTTGTGAGGAATTCATACAAGGACCTTGATAAATGCAAGCGCATTCGTATAGTAAATGAAAAGCAACGAACCTGCAATAGTTAATACAAAACCAAGCTATGAGATAAGAGATAGTGCGCAAGAACTTATCCAGATAATGAGGACTAAAAACCCTAATTGAATGAAAAAGCCGGTAAAAAAAATGTTAACCTGAAAGCTAACGAAGGATTCACGACTGCTAGGCCTAGAAAGCATAAAAAGGAAAAGTAGTATTAATCCTATCAGAAAAAAAGTTACTTAAAATAAATAATGTACAGCAGAGACTACAGATAATTTCATCTTTTAGATCCTTAAAGAAAATCATTTAGAAACTCTTTGGTAGGATCCGAGTAACATTATATTCAGATGTGCAAGCTATGAAATCAACCATGCCCTTACCTGAAAAGCTTTCTTTGGCAAGTATTTTCCACAAGGTATCAACACTTGAACCTTTGCAGCTGGGCATGAACATAGTTTTGAACTCTGCAATCTAACCCGATGAGAATCTTAACATTGAGCAATGGAAAATGAGTCGAGCCATGATCAGAAAACTCCACTAGGAGAGCTAGGAAAATTCCGGTAGATTTTATGAAGAACAGGGGTGGAGAAACCATAGGGTTTCAGCGTTATATAGCTCCAGTTGTAACTCCCACCCTACCAAAATTCTCTGTGTGTTGGCCGATCCGAATTGATGAGTATCGATAGACCCCTGCAGCAAATCCCAAGGATATCTCAAGGGACATGGCAGTTGTATATGTAGCGTTAATGCATAGTACATTTGGGTCAAGTGGATTTGACAACAAACTTCATAAAATTTAAATGTCCATTTCCATGTGTATCTCCACCAACCCAAAAACAAGAATATAGTATTGGATTTATGCATATAGGAATAACATTTCAAATGATCTGTATGTAATACAACTAGAGGAAAACCAATATAATCATACGCCAATAAATACGATACACACAGTTTATGGTTGATAAATTTATCATAGATTATGATAGAGAGATATGATCCGTAATTCTATCACTATTTTGTAGTGAATAAATCGAAATACACAGTAATGAATGGTATATATTGTATACATGGAGAAATATTCTTACTATTACTTTTAATATTTACCATAGTCGAAATTAATAGAACTCAGATCTAATTGCATAGATTGGTTAAACATCATTGCTATATGTATTGAATAGTGTGGTGAAAATGAATTATGTTTATATTGATAAACGTAAGTAATTTTTTTTTTTTTTTTATCGTAGTAAATATTTAAGGATGAAGGTGACAGATACAAATGAAGAAAACCCCCTTCTATGTTTATGAGTCCATGGGGTCAAAATTTAATCCTAGCCGGCCTAAGAATAATAATGTAAGGGCACAATAATAACACTTGGGGGCTAAAGGGGTACAACACTAACAATAAGGGGTCTACACTAACAAAAATAATGGAGTACACTAGTAATATAGGGACCTAACATGCCTCTCTTCTTCAAACAAGTTTTCTCCTAAATGCTTGATTATTTATGCATGCTTCTATATAAAATTCTCATCCTCCCATGTGGAATCTTCAATGGCTAAGTTCTTCCACTTGCTGAGATACTCTGAAATTGATCGATTTCGTATTTGTCGATTTCTTGTTTCTATGGCAACTTCAAAACTACCTACGATGTTGATCTTCCTATTGTTTCATTCGATTCTTCACCAAAGTTAGGTTATCCTTTGATATTTGGGGAACTCCTTGTTGATACTCAATGTGATATTACACTACTTTATCATCTATATTATCTTTCATTTGATCCTTCAAACCGTCCAACTTAGCCTCCATTTTTTCCTTTAACCCATCTACGTCATATTTTATCTCTCTTTTTAAGATCAAAATTTGTTGAAGTTGGTACCATAATTTTAATATATCATACTACAATTCTTCCTCTTCATGTGCCATAGTATAGATTTATGAGGGCTTAATGTGTGTTGAATTCTTTTTAGGGGGATTTTTAGAACCAAATACTGATAGATATGCTTCAATATGCCCTTAGAAACACTTGAACCATATTTTTCAAACAAGACTTATGCAATTTGAAAAAAAATACACACATTTTTCTTTCTTTTGAGGACCTCAATATTGAAACTGAATTATCTCTGTGATTTCATATCTTCAATATTTGAAATTCGGTCCCGCAGTACCCCTCTGAATATTTTTTCAAATTACAAAGGTATGACCTGATCTGGATGCTTCAAGGAAAATTTATTCCCAATCTTCTACAATGAACTAATTATAGACTAGTTCAGTAGAGCGAACGTGTACGGCATGACACACGTCAGTGTTTCCTGCTTTAGCTCTGAAAATGATACACAAAAAACTAAATTCACTGTAATTTTAGCCATTGTTTACATAATTTATAATCTGATGCTCAGAGAGAGAGAGAGAGAGTTATGAAGATTTTCCCAAGGTCACCTATTTTAGATGAAATTTGAGATCCTACAAAAACCCTAACTTCCCTAGATGATATCATCGAAAAAATGTGAACCAAGATCTAAAAATTTTACACGAATTTCCTTAGGATCTCAGCTTCACGTGGTATAAATTTCAGCTTCTGAACCATTAGAAATAGTAATTTATATTGAAAATTCCATGATTACCTATTTGGAGTAGCGAAACCCTAGAATCCAAAGCTCTTATACCAAATGTTATGAAACCATCTCCAAAAATAGAAGAAAACATATATCAATGCCTTATAAATCAGCCACTTTGAGGGGGAAACCTCCTTTACATTACACAAATGAAAATTATTGGATGATACACTACAAGAAAAAAGCACATTGGTGAGGGGCGAAAATGGTCACCATAAGCTCATTGGTGAGGGTCAAAAGAGCCTTCGTCACCAAAAACTGAACGTCCATATATATACATGCAGAAGCATACATAAACCCCAATCCATTAACCCTGGATTAGAACATAACCGTAGTTCCCTTGACCGGATCTACAAAATACCAGGGGCCGAAAACCATCATGCCCCATAACCATGTGCAAACCCATGCACAAAACCATGGGCCCGGATCGCCCACCAGAAATAAGGATTAAAATTTTTGTAGAGGCTACCCCGAGACCTCGACAGGGGAGACTCTTTGCCTCCCCTCTCGAACCCCCTGTTGCACCCAGCGCAAGGGGACAATCGCCCCCTGCCCACCCCCCACACGCGTGCTTAGTCGTGGAAAGAATATAACACATACCCACCATTCTCCCACTTGTTGTTTTCTTTCCACAGGGGGCCACAGGAGAGCTTAGTCATTGGGCCAATTCTTCAACACCCATTGTTTCTCTACACCAAGAGAACTTCTGAGTGCTCACAGACTTCGTCAATGCATCTGCAACATTCATCAAAGTGTCCACCTTTACCAGCAACACCCTTTTAGCCTCAACCATATCTCTAACAAAGTGATATTGAACATCAATGTGCTTTGTCTTTGAATGATAAGCGGGGTTCTTAGCCAAGAAAATTGCACTTTGGCTATCACAGTCTATCCTTATAGCTTGTTTTACCAACCCCATACTTGAACACAATCTCTGCAACCAAACTGCTTCCTTGCTTGCATGAGTGGCTGCTATGTATTCTGCCTCTGTAGTTGAAAGAGCCACTACAGACTGTCTTTTACTCATCCAACTGACTGCGCCTCCAAATAGGCTAAACACATACCCACTTGTAGATCTTCTTTGGTCCATATCTCCAGCCCAGTCTGCATCAAAAAAACCATGAATGTCCAACATTCTTTCCAATCCTGGTCTTCCCTGGTAGCACAAGCCATAATCACTAGTGCCACGTAAATATCTGAAAACCCGCTTCACTGCTGTCCAATGCTCCTTCCATGGGTTTGACATAAACCTGCTCAATACTCCCACTGCATGTGCAATGTTTGGTCTAGTACAGACCATTGCATACATCAGGCTACCCACTGCACTTGCATATGGAACACGGGACATATCCTCCTCTTCTTCTTGTGTCTTGGGACACTGTTCAGCAGAAAGCTTTGCACCTACAGGAATAGGAACACTCACCGGTTTAATATCCTGCATATTGAACCTCTGCAATATAGTCTCGACATACTTCCTCTGGTTTAACCAGAGCTTCCTCTTTGCCCGATCTCTCTTAATTTCCATGCCCAAAATATAGTTTGCAGCACCAAGATTCTTCATGTCGAATTTGGAAAACAGTTGGGTCTTCAAATCTTGGATAATTTCTTTGTCATTTCCAATCAACAACATATCATCCACATACAAGACCAAATAAATAACACGGTCACCAATTAATTTAAAATAAACACAATGATCCTCCTTGCTTCTGGTGAAGCCAAGTCCCCGTATATAGGTATCAAATTTCTGATACCACATCCTTGGTGAGTGTTTTAACCCATACAGAGACTTCTTCAACCTGCATACCAGTTCTTTCTTACCCTTCACCATAAAGCCTTCAGGTTGCTTCATGTAGATCTCCTCTTCTAGATCACCGTGAAGAAATGTTGTCTTCACATCCATCTGTTCTATCTCAAAATCAAATGCAGCAGCAACAGATAAAAGTAATCTAATAGAAGTAACTTTGGCAACAGGAGAAAAAATATCACCAAAATCAATTCCCGGCACCTAGGAATAACCTTTTGCTACCAACCGAGCTTTGTATTTCTCCACCTTGCCTTCTACATTCATCTTCTTCTTAAACACCCATTTTCTCCCGATGGGCTTCCTTCCAGCCGGCAACTCCACCAGATCCCATGCCTCATTTTTGTGCAAGGATGCCATTTCATCAACCATGGCCTCCTTCGAGATTTTTCCATCCTCTGAATCTAATGCCTCCTTGATAGTTCTGGGATCATCATCAGTTATAGTTAAGGAAAAAATTGAATAGAAAGCAGATGGACTATACCTTTCTAGTTGCTTTCTTTCCCGAACTGATCTTTTTATAGCTGGAGTTTGTGGCTCTTCATCTTCTGAAGCTTCTTCTGCTGTAGAGTCTGATTCATACTCCTTTAGCTCAAACTATATCTTCTCAGGTTCCTTTGGTATGAATTCATGTTTAAAAACATCTTTCACCTCTCTAAACACCACATCTCGGCTGTACACAACCTTCCTTGTTTCTGGGTTCCAAAGCTTGTAACCTTTTAAACCATCCTTATACCCAATAAAGATGCACCTTTCAGATTTATTATCCAACTTGGTCCTTTTCTTCTTTGGAACATGTACATATGCATCACATCCAAATACCCTTAGATGTGAAAGAGAGGGTTTCTTACCAGTCCATACCTCATGTGGAGTCTTATCCTCCAACGCTGATGAAGGTGATCTGTTAACTAAGTAACATGCAGTCTCCACTGCCTCTGCCCAGAATTCTTGTCCTAACCCGGTACCACTAAGCATGCTTCTTGCCTTTTCCATCAGTGTTCTGTTCATTCCTTCTGCAACTCCATTTTGGTGAGGTGTGTATGGAGTAGTCTTCTACTATGCTATGCCACACTTCTTACAGAACTCTTCAAATTCATTCTTGCAGAACTCCCCACCATTATCTGTCCTCAGCGCCTTTATCTTGTTCTCTGTCTGATTTTCCACTAGAGCCTTAAATTCTTTAAATTTTTCAAAGACTTCAGATTTATTCCTCAAGAAATATATCCATGTATTCCTTGAGAAGTCATCTATGAATGAAACATAGTACACAGACTTTCCCAGTGATGGAACTGACACAGGTCCAAACACATCACTGTGCACAAGTTCTAATATCTTGTTTGCCCTCTTAGCACCAGAAGGAAAACTCACCCGATTCTGCTTCCCATATACACAATGTTCACAGAAATCGAAATCCAGAGAACAATTAGACATGCCTTCTACCATACCATCT